>VWZP01016764.1:689372-773730 GCA_013396995.1 Dicaeum eximium | reverse complement strand
AAAAAAAAAAAGAAAATAAGTATATAAATTTCATCAATATGTAATGGCAATGCTCCCATACCCTTTTCAAACCAGCTAGATTGTACAGCCTTCAAAAGCTTCTGTCTCAAATTCTCCTTCCTTCTCCAGCAGGGAGCCTTGATCCTTTTTCCACTACTTTTAAAGAAAATATGCCATCTATTTTTTAAAGGCATAGATGGCCCCTGCTGGGGATTTTCAAATCAAGTGGTCAGTTGTGTCTCCATCTGAAAGCAGTGCAGTCAAGCCAAGTCTCCCATGAAAAGACACACATGGAGTTTTCCACCATCAGCTCACAGGCTCTGAGAAGACACTCCCCAGTAAAACTTGAAAATCAACCCCAAATTCTCTAGGAAGAAATCTGTCATTGAATCCTGGCAGACTCACTTGCAACCATGATGAATAGAAGTATTTTTAACATCTGGAGTTTTGGAAATTATTTCTATCAAAATGTCTCAGTTCACTAGAATTACACAACAAGAAATCAAGTGCTTTTTGGTGGTCAGAAAGATTATAGTATTCCTTCCCACAATTCAGCTCAAATTGCAGATTCCTTTAAAGAAAAGAAAGTTAACTTGGGTCCAGCTGTGGTATATCCATATGAATGCTTTATTGTGTACAATAATTTGTGCCATCTGCTTTGGCTATTGAAAAATTGGTTAACAATTGTCAAGCTGGTCTTTTTGTGAAATGCCTCAGCTTTGCCAATGTAAAACCATAGAATATGGCTTTCTGTTGCTCTACTGCAGATGAAAACATCAAAATATTTGGCAATGGCATTTCCAGAATTGCAAAATTGTCATACAAAAGATTAGCTTTAAAAAAAACCACAAAAAGACTTATGTCTGCTGGTTTATATATCAGCTTCTAGCTGAAAAGTGACTTTTCATATTCCAGAGAAGCTTAGCATTATGAATGAGTTTCTCATGAAACTTTAACCAAGTGTTGCTAATGATCAACTTGAGTATATAAACAGATTTAGTGCTTCTTACTGTCCCGCATCCTTTTTCCTCTTCTTTGCATCATGACAATCATTTTTGGCTTCACTGCTCTGTTTGTTCTTGATAACCACTCTGCTTTGTAGAGCTAGGTGTCTTCAGAAATACTGAAAATTAATGTTTCATGGCTGAAATTAAAAACAGGGGTGTATTAGGTATCCTAAAACAATTTCCCGGGCCAGTCCATGGAAGAAGAGAAATGGGAAGGGAAGGGAAGGCAAGGCAAGGCAAGGCACGGCACGGCACGGCACGGCACGGCACGGCACGGCACGGCACGGCACGGCACGGCACGGCACGGCACGGCACGGCACGGCACGGCACGGCACGGCACGGCACGGCACGGCACGGCACGGCACGGCACGGCACGGCACGGCACGGCACGGCACGGCACGGCACGGCACGGCACGGCACGGCACGGCACGGCACGGCACGGCACGGCACGGCACGGCACGGCACGGCACGGCACGGCACGGCACGGCACGGCACGGCACGGCACGGCACGGCACGGCAAGGCACGGCAAGGCATTTTAATCATCTTGGAAATTATGTGCCATAGATTAAACATGTATCTGCTGGAGGCTAAATAATGGAACGGGGTAGCTTGCAGGAAGAATAATGACACAAAGACATGCCACAATTCCTGAGTTAATACAAGGAACAGTTGGTTATATGATATCCATCAGTGAAAGGTAAGACAAAAAAACCCAAGCCTGTATTTAGTTAAAATAATGGATCTAGAAGATCCAGCTCTGAAGAACTATTTTCTGATCCTACATCAAGCAGCTCTCCCTTCTCTATTATCTGTTCTTTCATCTTAATGCATCTAATAAAAAGTCCAGCTTTCCATATCAAGTCTTCCTTTTTATTTCCTCTTTCCCTGTGATGTTTCCTGATGCTTTTATCCACATGAAGTATCACTTAAAGCTTTCTTGATAAGAATTATTTTTTGGGAGTTTGCAAGAGCAGCAGTAGATGTTTATACCTAGGGTGATCCTAGCCTCCTATATATGAGTACCAAACTCAATTACCTGCATGCAGTTACTGTATGAAGGGAAAAAGGCTCTTCCATCAACTTCTTCATCTTGCAAATAGGGCAAAAAACAATTTTCCCAGTCTGTTGCACATATTGCTGTGTTTTCCTAAGAGATGCTCCATTTATCTTAGATGAAGCAGCAGCAGGAAGCACTTCTAAGTCCTGATTTTATTTTTTTTTTCAGAATTTCACAATATTTCAGGTAGGTCTAAGATTCTCAGCTGCTGGAGGCCATCAGTCAAGACAGAATGGGCCTGTCCTAGGGCAGCACTTGCTGGAAGGCAAGTGAGCACACACAGGCAGGACCTACAAAAGCAAAGCAAGCACAGCAGGGCTCCATTTCTGCTGTAAGTACAGTAACCAAGAAGAACAAGCCCTCAGAAACCAGTTCACTCACCCAGCATAGCTGCCTGTGCAGGATCATCATAATTCACAGTCTGAAAGCCCACACCACTTGACTAACAGCTTCACCTCCATCTTCTTATACCCTCCCTTCAGGTGTTTATATACATGATTTTGACTTAGCAGGGCTTCTCGTACTAGTACATGCTAAACTTGAGAGAAGATCAAGGCTGAGCTGGTCCCTAAGTGCACAACACTGACTGTGATTTGCAGTGGTCAGCCTCTGCATTGCCATGTGTCCAGGTGGATCTTCCCTGGGGCAGCAGCTGTGGTTTTAAACTCCAGAAAGACTGCCTATAATTTGCTGTGCTCTTGATGGTGAAGAGAGTGGGGACATCCTAATCATGTACTTATCATCAGAAAGCTTCAGAGGAAGGGTCTCTTCTTTACAACTAGGGCAATTACAAATTTTCTGTCAATCCCCTGCATTTATAGCATTGAATTGTTCCTTCAGGTAGTCAATACCTGCACTTCCCTGTATGATTCAGAGTCTCTGTAACATCTTTTTGGCTATTTAGGAGCTGTGCTTGTGATGGTCACAGTCTTACCATGATTGCTCAGGACATCACACTCTGACACCTGCTCTCACGTATCTGCTGTCTCCATGGTATGCTGGTGGTGTTTAACTTTCAGCTAGCAAATGTGGCTCAGTCCAGACTGAAGAGCCTCTGTTTTTTTACAAAATCCAAGTGTCATCTAGGTAGACTCTCCAGACCATACCAAATCTGTTGTTTTTCCCAGTTAGTCGTCATAGGTGTCAAGGAAAACCCAACCAGTAGGCAAGGGAAATAGTTTCTTCTGCACATATAAGGTGTTAAATCTGAACAAACGTGTTATGTGTTTCCCCTAAGGAGAGTTTCAGAACCCTGCTGATGCCTCACATGTAAAAAAATATTTTGTTTAAGCAAGGTCTCCACTCAGAAGCAGTGGAATATGATCCTTTTGCACATTGAATTTCTTTAATTTAGCTTATATTTAGGTAAGGGAATGTGTCTTTTCTACACCTTGAGTGTCTGGGGGTTTTACTCATGTTTTTGTGATCAAAAATCAACCCACCTCTTCTGCAATGCAAAAGGCACTTGCCTTCAGACTTGAGTTGGGGAAAGTTTGTCTTCTTCCATTGACTCTTTCCATTTTTCTGCCGCATTCAAAAGGGCTTCTTCAGAAGATATGGTCTCTGCCTTTTTGCTGAGATAAAAAATAGGTATGCTTCTACCCCATTGATGGATGCATCTTACTGTGTTCCAATTACACATATTGTATGTGTATTTTCTCCCTTTTTGTAGCCTATCAACACATTCAGGCAGCATACTGCCAGTCCACAGAGAAAAGGAGACTGACCTATCTCCTACATTCTGCTCTCTTTCAGCTGGTTTCACTGCCAAAGGACTGATTGTATCACTCTTTGTAGCACCAAGCCAGGTCATGTTCCTGTGGCCATCTCCAAGTAAACAAAAGCTTTTGTTTGCACTCGAGTGTACATTCATTTTCTATTGTGATACTGTACTCAAGACAGTAACCCTGCTGTCACTTGGTCTAATATGCACATTCCTTAAAACCTACTGCAAAGTGAGGTGATTTTCCCCCCATGCTTTGTCCTGTGCTTTTTTGACACAGCTCATGATGGTCAGCATGCACTCTGTATAACTCTGCCTGATTTACTTATGCTTTACTTCCTCAAGCCTCCTGTCTCAA
Source organism: Dicaeum eximium (assembly GCA_013396995.1). Lineage (NCBI taxonomy): Eukaryota > Metazoa > Chordata > Aves > Passeriformes > Dicaeidae > Dicaeum > Dicaeum eximium. The sequence goes on along the minus strand of VWZP01016764.1, from coordinate 769,584 downwards.
CCAATTCTTGATTCTGTGTCATCTTCACTTATGAGGAGCAGAAAGTGCACACTTTCTGCTCCTCATAAGCCATTAAAAGACCCATTAAGTCCTCATAAGCCATTAAAAGACTCCTCATTTAAGACTCAGAAGAGCTTTTTTGTCTTTTGAACATATAACATCTCCAAAGCTTGCAGGGAAGCTTACATGGAAGGGAGAGTGCAGGTGCTCAGATGTCTTCATTGATGATGTGGACCACCCAGATGCCTCTTCACAGTGACTCAGTGTTCTTTCAGCTTTTCCTCTGCACTGCCTGGGCCTGAGGGAAATGCAAAAGGGGACAGGCAACTCTTCAGTGGCATTGACAAAGAAAGTAAAAATCCCTCCTGGCTCACTCTAGTGCACCTGTAATGAACTTCCCCATGTGCATGAGCAGAGACAGGAGGGGAGATGTGAGCAAGGAGCTCAGATGGTGGATGTCAGTGTCAGCAAAACTCCCTTCTCTGATGTTCTGTTTCCAAAAGATGAGGTGCAGTTCTACTGTGAACTTGAAGAGATGTTTGTTATTTAGGTGATGGTGAGTGTGTCTGGCTGGAGCTGTACTCCTTTTCAGTGCACACATTTACATGTTAAATATAGGTTTATTGGTTTACAAGGCCAATATATTAGTGTAGCTGCCTACTGCTGCTCACCCCAGAGAAGAACACAAGAACTCACAATCATGCCAAAACTGTATTGAAACATAGATCTGAAAAGGCATAACAAGCAAGCTTCTGAAAGGTAAACCCACAGCTTAAAATTAATGAGAAAAAATTGATACTCAACTCAACAAAAAGAGATTGGCAATTTACCAGCCCTTTGTGAGCAGCCATCATCCCACATAGGTCAGCAAGCCTTTCATCCCAAGACCTTCAAATACAACATGTGACTTTAATCCCTGTGACATGGCAAAACAATGAGTCCCAAGGAATCTGGCCACTGGCAAAGAGCTTTGCTTTTAGTTAGAGGCTAGTCATTCAAGCAGCATGTGTGGTCTGCCAGTGGCTCTATTCATTATCCCCCTGATTCCTACTGGGTGTCCCTGTGTGGGGCTGTTTGCTGGGCTCATTCCTGACTGCCAACTGGTGAGCTTTATTCCATGTCCTCCTGTGCTGAGCCCCCCTGTCTGGGAGGCTGCAGACTCGTGCCTTGCAGACTTTTCAAGGACAGGAGGGAGCCCAGCCAGGCACACAGTGTTTGTAAGGTGGCACCCAGCAATGCCATCTGCCCTTCAGCTTCCCAAGAGTGCGCTCCACTTCCAAGCAGAGCAGCTGGCCCAGCATTGAGAGGCTCCTCTGCCAGAGCTGGAAATCCTTCATAACCCTACAGAAGTAAGGAAACAAGTGTTGTCTGGGGCAGTGTAAAGCTTCTGCCTGGGAAGGAGTTAGAGGAGAGAGTAAGGAGGTGTCTTGAGGCATCCCTCCAGTGCTTGTATTCCCTTTAGACAGTGTGTGGTAGCTGGAGTAAAGTCTCAAGCCTAAGGAGATTCCTGTACACTGCAGCTCTGCTCCTGGAAGCTGCTGCAGCTCTATTTTCCCAGGTGAAAAATAAACTGCCTGTTAACTTCTCTGTCTCTGTAGAGCACTTGCTGATGAAAAGTGCTTTATCAGGCATCATTTCTATGAAACTGTTTCTGCCTGTTGCAACACAAAACAAGATGTTCACACAGGTCATTTTTTTCCTGGGTCAGTTTACCAGTTTTTCAACATATATAATACAAGAAATGTGCTGCTGTAGTTCAGTTTTATTCCATTAATGGGATTGTTGCTTGCCACTTCATCAAATGAAGCTTGGTCCATCCACTCTCTGTAAAGATTACTCAATGTAGTTTTTAAAACCCCATCATTTGTGATTGACATACTTTTCTGTCTAAAGAAAAAAAAAGAAAAGTCCGTGTCAATATGTTTGATACTAAAAATTTTAAAGTTTTACCTTTAACTATTTTTAACATATTTTGTTTTAATTTTCTTCTTAGATTTGAATTTTACTTTTTTAAGGGAACTAGAAAGCATGTAGTGCTTGCAGATTGCCTTTTTTTTTACTCTCCTTAAGTGGCATATGGTTCTTTTCTATTAAGGTTTCACACCTCTGGCTGACATATAATCTGTTTGCTAAGAAAATAGGCTTTTATCAGGTTGTGGAAAGTTCCTTACAAGAAGAAAATCCAGTGTATTTTGATAGTTTGTAAAACATCTGGAACTTTTTCTTCTCCAAATGCATTAAGGCTTTTCTTTCTTAAAGGACAGGAGTCCTCAGCAGGCTCTGAAGGCAATGGGTGGGAGATGCAATGTGTGCTGTAAATAAAGAGTTTAGAAACCACAGCCATGTTGCTGAAATAATAGAGACAAAAGGGAAAGTAGGGCTAAGCCACTGGTGCATCCAAAACCAGCTGGCTCCCAACAGGAATTTCCATTTTGGTTTTGAAGGGGCTTGGTGAGGTCACAGAGGCTGGAGCCGGTCTCCACTGCTCTTTGTGCCTGGCAGCATTTGCCTGAGAGACATGGTCAGTCTGGGGGCACAAAGTGGAGAACAAAGGTCAGAAGCCTGGCAAAAGGCTCAAGTGTGCCATGGGGACACAGCAGAGAGGGAAAAATCCAGCACAATTTCAAAGTGAGTGGGTTTCAGATCCAAAACCAATAATGTTTATCATTTGTGGTGAAAGAAAAACAAGTTCATTCTGTTCTAGGCCAAAAAACGGGCTATCTCCAAGCTTTTTCAATTCAATTGTTTCTTGATGAAACAATTATTGTGAAATTATTAATAATTATTAATTCAGAAGTGTTCCTTTTGAAAATGTCAAAGTAAAATATTTTGAGTTTTATAAGCTTGGTAGATTTTTTTTTTCTGAGAAGCAATAGTCTTTGAGACTAGTATGCATTGGGACCCAGATTGTTATTTTGCTTTTCTGACATTTTCTCCCTTTCTATCTTCAGGGGTACTTACTGCTTCTTAAGCCCATTTAGCACTCCATAAGCTTTCACAAAACCAGCCACAGATTTCCCAAAAGAAGAAGGAGCTTCTTTTTATAACTCACTCACTATTTTTTAATGTCTAGGACAATGTACTGGCGACAAGTTTTATTTATTTCTACTCACACTGGGCATTGGCTAATGAGTAAATATTGCAATTTGAGAGTCCATTTTAAAATTCACTCAATGTTTATGGCTCAAAATGAAATATCAGTAGCTAAATTTTATATGACAACATTGATCATACTGCGGAGATTCAGGAAAACATGCTATGTATTTACAAAAGCTTGCTATTTGTAAAAATCAGGCACACAACCCGGTTACATAGGTTTAATGTGCTCCTTGATGTCTGAAAGGAGGGCTAAATGAACCTGTTTAGGTAAATGTGTCTGACTGTGTTTGCCATGGGCTGAGAGGTCTTGCGAGGAGAGGTCTGGCATGTGTGAGAACCCACCCTGCCTACTTCATGCCTCAGCTCCCACTGCAGCCCACCAGCCTCTCCAAGAACCAGATAACTTTCCTTACCTCATGGGCCACAGGGCTGAGCATGGTCTAGGTCAGTGCAGCCACAGGATGCTGCCATCAGGGAGCTCGAAGTGCACTGTGACACACACCTTGAAGAGACCTGCGGGAAGTTTGGCGTGGAACTGATTTGCAGCAGCTCTGGCACCAGGTACCAAAACCACTCATATTGTTTCATGACCCACTCTGGCTGCACTGTTTTACAACTGCAAATTATCAGGCATGCTAACAGTATGAAACCCAATGCAGGGTTTGGCAGTTTTTTGCAAAGCCAGTTTGTGCCCAAAGCAACTCTGGATTTTTTGCAGAATTCATTCATGCCAGCAAACTTTGGCCAGTGAAAAAGGGCTGTCCCACCTGGAGAGAGCACACCTGGAACAATACTCGGTTCTCCAACAGTGATACTGTACTCCTCAAGCAGAGCTGTGGTTCAGCCCACAGCAGATTTCCATGCTGGACTGGTGAGCAAAGGTTACACAAGCTGTCCTCACTTAGGTAGGATGAGCTGCACCCTCCCATCAATCACAGCAGACACTCTGGAACACTCCATGGACTTGGAAACACCCTGGTGACAATAGCTCCAAATCAGAGTGGAAACACAATTGTGCAATGGTACCAGGGTACTCGTGCTGTCTTCACAGCCTGATCCATTGGGATGACAACAAATTCTAAATTGTCAAAGTCATTACTGCAGTGGCTTTTGGGAGCTGAACATCTATTTCCAAAGAGCAGGAACAGAAGACTTCAGTAACTAATGTAATTGGCAACCCACTGTGTCTTGTTGCTACCAGAGGAAGATGAAACATATTTATATTTTTTTCCTGGCTCTAATCGCCTCAAAGGAAGATAGGATACATAATTGTTACTGAAAATAATGTAAATGCTTCTCTGTTTTTGTTGCTTAGTGCACAGCCATTGTATAGCACTACCCAAATGCAGATAACATTGCATTATAATTTTATAGTTATTCATGTCTTACTTCCTCTTGATTTGAATCAGAAAATAGAGTTTTTTAGTAAGAAATATGAAAAAATGCTGCAGGCAAGCAAAATGGTCCTAAATCTGAAAGAGAAGGTGTACATTCCCATAATGGTTACAAGATTCAGAAGTCTATGAGACTTCGTTACATGTGTCTTGGAAAGGAATTAATAATCTTCACGTGCTTTGTCCTGTTGATTGAAATAAATTACTTGCTTAAATTGCTAAGCAAGATGACCCATCTGTTGGCCCATGCTTGTTCAGATTCTCAGTAGGTTTGTTATTCAAAATAATGACTGCCATATGCAACAGTAAACAGTTCTTTTAGAATTGACTGAAAGATCCTGTGCAGCTATTGAAGGCAATTTGCAAAAATTGTTCATGTTCCCCTCCAGAACCTGCCATTCAACCAAACTCACCCTGACAGAGCTATTGCACTGCTTTTCTGTGAAGGCAGAGACAAAACCAAAGCAGAAGCCTGGACAAGATCAGATTTATTCTTCATGAATGGAGAAGTCTGAAGATTATGGATTATACAGCTCTGCAGCCCCAAACAGCACCAGGCACGTCCCAGTTTTTGTTTATTTGCATTACCAAAGCAACTATCATATAATCCAGTCCCAGGAGCAATCAGTATCTTTAAACATGCATTACAGAACCTATCTAAGCTGGCAGCAGCCACTGTAACTCTCCCCAAGACAAAGAAAGAAAAAGATTGTTCCAATCCAAATTCACCCTCCTTTTTAGAAGACACCTGAATGACTAGCTAAACTCTATAATGGTCCTTCATGGTCAACAAATTCTGTCCATCAGACCTAGGAAGGCAGAGAATCCAGGGATGAGGGCTTTCCCTGGGCACATTGCCCCTCACAGGCCCAGAAGCACAAACCTGAGGATCTCCAACACGAGCATCTCTGTGGTGGGATGGGGCAGAAGGCAAGGGCAATGGCAGGACTTGAGCCATCACAGAGACATGCCACTTGCTGTCAGCATGCCCAGCATGGAAGGATCACGGCACAGGGAAGTTTGTCTAGACAAGGGTGTGGTTTCCCTGCTGATGAATTAATGAGTGCAGTTAGATCACAGTTAATTAATGAGTGCAGTGAACATTGCCCTGTGCAGGAGACCAGCACCATCAGGTTATTCCCTTGGCAGCTCCTTCTGCCCTCAGTCATTTGTAAGCTCAGTGTCCAAGGTACAGCTGTGAGCAAGCACAGTGCAAAAAGGCCATCTGTCCTCATCCAGGGAGATAGAGGAGGGGGGACACCCCCACCCTGCCCCCCACTCTGGTGTGCAGGTGCCCACAGCTCATGGTGCTGGGTGTAATTAAACAAAGCCAGACTTGCCATCAAACACTCTGCCTGCCTTTACAGGTTCGAGGATGTGCCTGTGTGTTGGATTTTATCACCTCCCTCTGTTTTACTCTTTTTTATCAGTGAATTTCTGTTAAATTCCACCGGTTCCCATCCTCTAACCTTTCCCTGTTAGGGAAGGGCTGAGAGCCAGACTTTTAAAAACAGTCCTCATATACATCTACTTAATAAATAATTAAATAAATGGCAAGGTTCCTTTTCCTAACTTCCTTTGCCTCTAATTTGGACCATCCACATTTCATCCCCAGGCTGAACACACATTCAATTCATACAAGACCCATAAACTATGTTAAGACCACACAGCATCCATGATTTGTTCATGATGTTAATAGTGACTACCATGGCCAGATTACAGATGTTAAATTGCTGATGGATGGCCCACATCCAGCACATGGTATTCAGCTGAAGTATTAATCACGTGTGGAAAGATCTTTCTTTTCTCTGTTGGTCCCCTTGAATAATGAAACCTCTAATACAGTGTATTGTACTTTACAAGCTCACTGAAATGAGCTCCACTCTAAAAAGAGAAAAGGATAACACTATTTAAAGCAGCTGAATCCTGTACATGACATGATGACATATTAGGACTTTCTGGATAGCTAAATGAACAAACTCACTTTTTGTTGATTTATGCCAGCAGCACCAGCCTTTCTTTCCCAGGAAGGGAAGTTTTCTTGTTTCCCTCTTCCTTTGTTGGAAGCAGATAACTTATTGAGTGTGATACTGGCTTAGTAGACAATTGTTCATGAAAAAACACAGTGTGTAAAGGAACAGGAAAGAAAGAGTAAGTGCAGATTTGGGTAAGAAATAATTCATCTGGAGTTGGAAATAATGTTTTCCCTTGATATGCTGGCAGAGCATCTTCTTCTGAAGTACTGAGTGAGAATCAAATATGGGAATCTCCCACACTATTTCTTGTGTTTCCTTTTCCTTTTTCTTTTCTTCTGGCATGGGAATTTTCATTGGTGCAAGGGTAACAAGTTTTACAGAGCACCATTACCACTTGTGATAAGAATGCCTATTATCATTGTCCCTTTAAATTTTCTCCTGGTTTAATGAAGATAGCAGGAACTCAGACACCCTAATGCAGAAACACACTATCTATTGGGCCTTCGAAAATGTCCAGATATTTCAAAAGAACGCAAAACTCCAAAACCAAAGTGGCTCATTCCTCTTAAGGCTGTTCTTATGAGGTGAACAAACACAATTACATATCAGAAATAAATAAATATATCAGACTAAGGAAATAGACAAGAAAAAGTACCAACAGTCATTTTCTTCCTGAAAGGGTGAATAAATACCAGAAAGTTCTTCTTATATTGCACTGCAACCATGTATGAAGCAAGAATAATGGTGATTCAAAAAAATCAGAGGCTTGGAAATATTTTCCTATGCTGCTGAAAATCTCACCTTTAATACAAACCATATAATACTGCATGCTCTGCTCCTCAACACCAGAAAAGCAGATGGTTTTGATGTGGCCATGACTGTCCCTTCAGAAGACGAATTCAGAACTGAAACAATGGGTTGCTGGATCATTCAGCCTCAAGGCTGATGGAGATTTCTGGTAATGGTATTATGGCTAACAGTCAGAAGAAACAGAAATGACATCCTGATGTCTGTGAATGCCAAGGGAACAAAACACCTGGGAGAATATTCAGCCTCAAGGCTGCTGCTGTTTTGGAAGATGGGAGTTTACTTTTTCAGGGAAAGGAAGTAATTACTCCAGGCATGTGCGGAACCACTGAAGAGACTGCTGCAAATCTCTCTCGATAGCCACGGCCAGCTATAAATACTTCTGTGCTCTCTGTGCTGTAGCATGAGATGATAACTGATACATCCAGACAGGGATGCCAAGAGGGGGATGGGGACTGGAAACTCCATTTCAGGCGCCAAGACAAATTTCTTGAGAAAGGAAATCTGAAACCGGCAGAGGATGGAATGGACTTCATGCAGAGGCACTGCTGTAGGCTTTGGCCTGCACACCTCACACCCACTTCAGTCCTCTAGACACCATTTAGAGGGGGCTCAAACAGGGAACAAACTGGCTTGGGGTCAATATCACCCTAGTTTAATTAATCACTACTGCATTAGAAGCAGTAACTGGGGAAATATGATGATAGTTAGTCCATCTGAAGCAGCTGCAAAGCTTCTTAGCAACTTTAAGAAGGACCCTTCACCCTTTTCTCATTACTCCCATGATTAATGCTTATCCATGTGCATAGTCTAATTGATTTAACTCACCCTACTTCTGCAGGTAAGGACTCCCAAAGCAGACAAAAAAAAAGAATTATGCTCTCCCCGAGTTATTTCAAATCCAGCTTTAGTTAAGTGCAGTGATCAACTCAGTAGACCTTGCCCCAGAGAGAAGGGCAGTAGAGAACTTACTCTGTAACTAGAGGTTCTACTTTAACTAAAACAACAATATCAGCATCTATAGTGTAATCTGTCTTTTTGTCTACTCAGTACTGTATCAATGATGTTGTTTAAACTTATGTTTAAGTTCAATGTTCATAAGTAATCTTTAAAAGCAGTCTCCACTTTAATTCAACACATGAAAATTCAACAAGAAAAGAAACTGCACAAAATATCAAAAAAAGAAAGCAGATTATCTCTTGTTAAAGCTTCAATTAAAAGGTTATTTACCCAAATACATTCAGTTTTGCAATACTGCCTTTATTTTTTTTTCCCAAGCATTTTTTACTAGTCCAGTGAGTACTCATGGATGGCAATGTGTTTATTTTTCCTTGGAACACCAATATAATACTATTCTACTCAGTGTGGTCTGTATTTTTGACATATGCAACAAGCCTAGACAACTTTCTAAGTATCATTACTCACTGGGAATCTTTAGCTCATCTCTTGTTCTGTCCCTAAGCAGCCTTCATCTATCTTTTTCAGCGATTTTTCTTCAACTCCTTATGAATCACTTTGCTGCTGTCTTAGAGAAAATCCCCCCTATTATGAGGAGCTGCTTCTCTGAATGGGTGTGGGGAGCTAAGAGAATATTGTTCTTGTGGTAAGGACTTCATAACAGGTTTTCACCATGGAATCATCATGAGTATCCTACTCCATATTCCAATTAAAGCTGTGAGGTATTTTTTCAGTGACACATACCGGGGGACTTTCATCGAACGCTGCGGTATGTGCCTGCTATTAACACCTCTCCATCAGCTTTGCATTGGATACACAAATCACACCTCTGCAGTTAAAACTTGTCTCTGTTCTAGGCAGCATGCTGGACAGACCCAATTTGGCAATGGTAGCAAGAGATTTATCATCCATTTCACATAACATTTCACCTTTCATAAATAAGAACATGGACTTCTTTACACCACCAAGCAAAGCCTCATTCTCTGTCTGTATATTAGAACTCAATTTTAGGTGGCATGTGGCATTTTTTCTTTGCTCCTGTGTCAGAAACGTTGCTCATCTCCAGTTTTACAACACATGCAGAAGAAAACTAAACAAATAGACACAGTGGGAACAGTTATGGATAAATCAATTTCATATGTACCAGTACTGTACCTTTAACTCTGGATCTTTTCATTACCTCCTCCATTTCTCAAATTCAGCTAATGTCGGTTTCCTGTGATCTTCAGACATCTTTGCACATCAGTGCTCACACATGGGAAACCCTAATATGAAGGCCCCATTATTTGGAGCCTTCATATCAATCTCTTTCTGCACCAAAGGAGCGCAAATACTTGTGACAGCATCAGTCCTACCATGATCACTCACATTGCTGGGTTAATTTCTCTTCCTGGTACATTTGTCCTCTGATGGAATTACTAATATTTATTATTTAAATTTACCCTAGCGTTTCTGGTCTTCTGGTTTGATCCAGACGAAAACATCATCTATACAGAATACACTTGTTCTGAGTAATTAAAATGCATTGCAATCATAGCAGAGCACCGGAGGCACCCCAAAAGCTCTTCATGCCAATTGGGTTTCCCAAAGGATGTGTTAAATTTGCATAAACAAATGCTCTCGGTTTTAATGGGATGTTTGATCACAGAATTGTGTCTTTCAGAGAGAACTGATGTAATTAAAGAGTGAAACACCAGGTCAGTGCAGGATATAGCATTCCTATGGAGAGGTTTCACACTGAGCTCAGAAGCCTCATCATACCTGCCTCACTGTAACAAACCAGCTCTTGTGCAGTTGTCTCTTCTCCACTTCTTTCCAGTGTCCAGAATGTTCAGCTGCTTAAAGACACACTCCAATGCCACACACTTCCCAGTACCACACTTCCAGCTCTTCCAGCGCATCCGAGATTGCTCCTACAGAACTGTCCCTTCAGTCTCTCCTAGCACCCCAGACACTCCCTCTACTGCAAATCATAGGTTCATTTACTCAAAGCAAGACAGTAATAGTGAACTGTTCTGACAGAAAGGCTTTCTACTTCCTCCTTTCTACAAAACTAGCAATAAACAAAGCCAAAATTTGACATTTTCAATTTGCATGTTAAACTTTTCTTCCAGCTCCTACTGACTTGGAGCAGCTTGGAACAGAGCCAGACAGATGTGAGGATGTAGTTTATCTGGGAAGGGAAACTAGAATATAATCTGGCAATTCTTCTGGGAGGAAGAGACATGCCAAAGGGAGCCAAGCCTCTGAAGTAAAACATCCATCACTCACCTCTTCTCCCACTCTTCCAGCAGTAAAGTGACATACCTTTATTAATATTTATTGCCACTGAGCAGCACACGATACTTTAGAGAAATTACTGGCACCAGAAGAAAAGAGGTGAGCAAGAAGGGGATGGGCAAGAAGACTGGGTGAAGTTGAATAAGCTGTCCCAACCAACAGTGATAGTGGGTTTGGCTAGTCACTCTGAAAAGCTGTTATGACCAAAGAAGCACAAATTTCCATGAGAATGGACTACCAGATTAAGGTTTCCAGTGCAAGAAAGTCCTAATTTAAAAATTAACTGGGCTAACTCACTATAAGGAGGATGCTGTCAAGTTTGCTTTCTACCAGGTGCAACTTCCAGAACAAAAAGCAAACTCACATGACCAACAACTGACTCTGTTTCCCATCTATCAGGGTGGGGGAAACTCAGAGCTGTCTGCACATGGTGCAGCTGGGTCCCCAGCACAGGATCAGAACAGCTGTGGAAGGACTTTAGGGGGGCACTGAAACCTATCCCAAGGCAGTGCAAGGCACTGTCAAGAGTTTTCAGTCTTCACAGCCAGTGATGGAGTTTAAAAGCCAGCAGAAACACTTACCTATAACTTACATATTTCACTGTCCAGTGAAGCCAGTGACAGGTCCCCTCCCACTATCTGAACACTGAATTTATCAAGAGCAGACATCTGTGGCCACCATCTAGTAGGACCACCCATCAGCAGCAGAAAATGCCTCTATGCACTCACTGAATATCAGAAGGTCAGAGGTCACTTGCTCCTACCGGTTGACTAAAAGTACCCCCATACAGCCTGAATGAAAGGTCATTTTAAGATACTGTGCAATTTACTGTCAGGGCACAGCTCAGGACAGGACAAAGGCAGCAGAAGGAGCTAGCCTCATTCCAGCCCTTCTCCAGCTTCAGAAGTCATCTCATTCCCTACAGTAACAGCATAAACCATGAGCCTCATAGCAGCCACACATTGTATTACAGGCAGAAATGCAAGCAAAGACATTTTCCCCTTTCCAAAAATAGCTTTTTCCTTTTCTTTCTTTTAGAAAATGACCACATAAGGAAAAAAGACCATTTTGTTTTTCTGTAAGCTTTACATCTTTCTGGTGTAAGCTTTACATCTTTCTGGCTCCAGAGAAACTGGTAGCAGCTGGTTTAATTTCCTCAGTTTCCCGTGTCAAAGGTTCAAACACAGTTGTAGATACTCTTTATGAGCGAAATGTTTTCCTGCACTTCGGATCAAAAAACTTTAAACAAAATCAAATGACTCCATTTCAGTGGGAAGGTCTGGGTAAACTCTTTATAGATATATTTCTCCTCACATTTACAAGAACTGCTCTGCAATGAGCTCTCTACAGTGGAATACCTGTCTTTTCAGTGGCCATCCAATTTTCCTCCTTTGCTTAACTTTACCCAGTCCAAAGGAAACTCACCCTTTGTCAGAACTCCAGAAAAGCCTGATACAAAATCTAGATTTGATTTACGTTTCATTTGCCCCAAAAACTTTTCAACATCAAATAACGACCAAGTAAAAGTATAAAGAAAAAAATGACCAGAAGGGAGGGTCAGTAAAAATGAGTTGGATAAGGAAAACATTGAGAAAGGTGAAAAAAAATCTAATCACAGGGAAAAACAGATGTCAAGTGTAGACCTGTTGGTGTGGGCAATGAAGACTTACAAAAGAATCTGTGCATAAAGAGGCTCTGACAGCCCAGAAATGTCTCCCAGCAGCAGCTGTCAGGAGTGGAGGACGAGCCTTATTCCTCTCCTCCAGAAGAGATGATAGTTTCCTATTGTGAGATTAGGTGCTAACTATTATTTCCTTTCTAGGATCAAGGGAGGCTTTTAAATCTATCCAATGCATCAGTAAAATAATCTGTGACAAGATAGATAGATAGATAGATAGATAGATAGATAGATAGATAGATAGATGATAGATAGATAGATAGATAGATAGATAGATAGATAGATAGATAGATAGATAGATAGATATTTGGCAGGATTTTATGGTAAGGGGCTCTCCCTGTTGAGGCTGAGAGGCAAAACTGAAAACAAGAGTTCATGGGAAAGTCTAGGTCTTATGGTACAGGGGTGCATCTGGTTATCCACGTGGGGGGGTTTCAGGCAGGGGCGACCACAGGCTGTGTGACCACAAGGTATGCGATGAGCTGCATTTCCAGCAGCTTGCAGATAATGAATGGGAAGGCTCTTGGGTTTTCCCTGTGTGCATCAAGTGCAAAGGTTCACATTTTTGTTCAGCTATACGCCAACCGTGGAAGCCAGCACCGGTCACTGGGGGAGCCTTTTCACTTCAGCAGGTGAAGGTGCTGACTCCACTTCCTGCAGGCAAGCCAGACCTCATTTTGCTGACTGAAGAAGATGCCACTTTTAAATTAAAACTTGTGTAACCATATGTTTCAAAACTGTGAGTCATATTTTATACGAGAATGACTGACAGGCCGTGTATTTGTGCTGACTTGCTGTATTTCCACAGTGCCCTGTTGAATAAAGCTACCACAGTTTATCCCGGTTTTAAGTTTAAAAAATAATTAACAATCCTATGTGCCAGAAGCATTCCTTATGTGAACTAGGTATTAAAAAGTTTTTTAAAAAAGACACAACTTGCATATTAATTATATTTTCCTGTAATGTTGAGGGATCAATTTATAATGTGTGATTGTATGTACTTAAAGCACCCCATTTAACCTCACAGCACACCATTTGAATGCTGCATTTCACTTATGCTGGAAACCTTGGGCTTTGAACTACATGTAACACAATACAGCAGAACAAACCGAACCAGAGTGGCCCAAATCAGTCCATCACACCATCATATACAGTAAGGGGACCTCCAGCATAGCAGATGGGGTTGAGCACATGGATGTGTGTAAATGAAATACATAGAAAACTAAACTTTTGTCAGTTTTGACAGCTGATACCAGTTACAACACAGAGCTGAGAGTTGTTGCTAGGGAACACAGGAGGCTCTGCCACCAAGGCTCACATCTCCAGACCAGTAAGTGCAGCCATCTGGTAAGTCTCAGTAGAAAATGCTGAAGACATTGCTGCTTGGAACAGACTACCTGGAATCTTGTTTGCAAGGAGGCATGAGAATCACATGGAGTAGGAAAGGAGTAAGGAAGGCTAAACAAAGACATCAATAGGAATCTGCTTGGACTTAGAGAAGGGTTGGGGCAGAAATAGTCTTAAGTTACTTTGAGCGGTTTATCTAGAAAGGAGTATTGTGTCAGGACCTTGGAAATGAAGGGAAATGCTGCACAAGAAGACCAGTGGCGCCCAGAGGAAGATTGATGTGGAGCACTGCCTTCAGAAAGTTTCCTGCTCTATTTCTCTCAAATATCCTGGTAAAGACCCACAACATACTGGAGTAGTGAACAAAATCTGTGTTTTCCTTATCTGGTGTTGCCTGTCCCCTGAAGGAGATAACTGTAGTGTAGGCAGTATCACCACAAGGGCTGGGAATGATGATTTTAAGACATTGTGTAAACCAGAAGGCCACGTTCACAGCTGTTTCAGCTGCTTGGATGGAAGTAAGAGCCAAAGCACCAGTGTCCCAGCAATGCAGGCAGTGGCACAAAAATGGAGCAAGTACGGCCTAGGGGTGAGGCTCAAAGGAGCTCAAGGATTTACCAGAGGGACAGTTTCACAACATGTCCATGACCATCAATGGGAGGCAGAGGGGAACATCTTTAACCAAGTGACAAGAGCCACATCCAGGTCTCAGCCCCCAGTTGTCCCAAAGACAGTATAGGAAGGCACAACTCCATTGGGAATGCAGCTGGGATATTAATGGCTCCCCATGGTCACACAGATGTTCAAGACAGCTCCCAGCTAAACTCTAAGATGAAATAACATTTTGATCACACTAGGGAGTGAAGGCAAAACCATGTTGTTAACACAATTCTCAGATTACTGACATCTCGCTTCGGATGTAGCCTAAATGGCAGTCACTGAAGCAGTTATCAAACCACTGGATTTTACCAGATTTCTAGAGATCCACAACCTGCAATTAAGTAGTTCACAAAAGTACCTGGAAAATCCAAGTCCTATCCAGTTTAGGAATAAATTGGTTGTATAAGGATCCACACTTCTTTGAGCCGTTCTGCTCAGCCCATGTTCCTTCAGTATCCCTGGGCTTGGAGGTTCTCCTCACAGTTTTGCATTTTTCAGTGAAGGGACAATCTCATCCCACCACCCTCATACCCTAAAGACCTCAGCCCTCTGATTTATGGCCACAACGAAAAGCAGTCATGCAGACACACATCAAAATAAGGGAATTTTTAAAATAAAAAGAGCATCCAATGTTTTAGAATCTGTTAGGGAACAAAAGAGGGAGAACCAAAATCTTTTCTTTCAAATCATATGCTAACTGTTAAATAACAGAGACAGCTAAACTGAAGTAACTCTTATCAGTTTAAATGTGATGTTTCTTCCACCCTGCTCTGCAGCACACACACAAGTGCGTGGCCATGGTCACACCAGCTCTGAACTAAACTGGTTTTATCCAGTATGGTAAGTCCTCAGTGACAAAGTGGAATCAATGCCAGAAGCAGGATTCCCATTTAAGATCTATTGACCTATCTTCTTGTGAGATGGATCAGTAAACTTCCAGCTCCTGCCCCACCAGAAACAAGGCACAGGAGTCCAATGTTGAGCCTGTACCTGCTGCGACTGACTGTGATTTGGTCTCCTCTTGCCCCTACCAAATAACAGGAAGAAATACCCTCTTAGGAAGAAGTTTTTGACTGAAGAAAAGAAGACTGTGTAATTCTATGTCAGGTGAAGTTTCTCTGGCAACATCTGGCAATGTTGCAGAATTTCCACACTCCACTGAGATTTGGAAGAGCATATGGTTTCCACTACAGCAAAACAAATCACTGCTTGAACAAAAAGCTCTGAAAAGGAGTGGGAAAAGGAAGATGAAAGTTTCAAGTCTGTTTGTAAATTATGCATTATCCGTGCCTGTAATGCCCCAAGGAGCCATAAATTTAGAGGTTTCAACAGAAAAGCCTATAGCTGACACCTTACATTCGTAAAACTCATTACTATCCCTGGAGTGAAAATGAAGGGGGAAAAAGAGTGAATAAATAATTGAGAACATAAGACCTTTTCATCATTTCCTTTTGCTCTTTTCAGCTTTTCACTACAGTTTCAAGACCAATATTGGATTCACATCTGCTGTGGTCTTAAACATGAAAAGTGACAGTATTTTTCTAATGCCTCTGATTGTGAAATTGAAACAGTTCAATTA
Organism: Dicaeum eximium; assembly: GCA_013396995.1. NCBI lineage: Eukaryota > Metazoa > Chordata > Aves > Passeriformes > Dicaeidae > Dicaeum > Dicaeum eximium. The sequence continues at coordinate 753,807 of VWZP01016764.1, read as the reverse complement.
AACTTACAAGGGCAGATCATGAAAACAAGGACTTGAAATCTAAGACATTTTCACATTCAATATTCAGTTTTCCATATGTCATAGATACCCAGTCTGTAAACTGCATCCAAAATCAACCCAGATGGCAATTTTATTTTTGGTCTAGCTGGAATCTCACAAGAAAGAGTGGTTGAGAAAGCAGACACAGGCCTTCAGGAAATTTTTAGAATATTTTTGATGATCCAGAGGTTCTGCCATATTTTAAAACATTTTTTGTAGTCTGTGCATTTTTATGGAAGTATTTTTATTCTTTTTTCATGGCTTTGCCCTTTCTATATATTGCCCAAAATCATTAGAATGTTCATTCTCAGGAGCCTGTGTGACATTGAACTCAGTATGACAAGGAAAACAGAGGAATGATTTAGTCATGCAGAGCAATTTTGTCCAAGGATTAGATGTGAATAAGTCTGGAAAAAATGTGCTTTTTTCACTCTTTCTACAGCAACATTAATTCCTAGCATGGCGCAGTGTTGTACTTTTCTGCTTTTTCCTCTTTTCACTTTAAATTACACATGAAATTTCAGGAACTAGATACACTGTCTCCCTCATGGCTAAATGCAAATTTCCCCTTTCCCTTCCTTTTTCCTTCAGAATAAAAATCCACGGAGGTTCAGAGAAAAGAAACGAAATAAATATTTTTCTTCACTGTTAAAAGTCACAAATGACTCACTAAGGATGATCAGTCTAGGGGCTCTCTGTTGATGGCAGCTGCCAAGATGGGGCTCTGGACAGGAGCATTCCATGTTCAGGTCCTCTCTGACTTGGCTCACCCTTGCCCCCCATCTTTGAGGGGTTTCTGCCCCACAGGCAGGCTGCATGCTTTCACTTGGATCAGCTCCGGATTTCACTGCTAAACCCAGGTTTGCCCCTTCCCCTCTTCCTTCCTCTGCAGCACCTCACTGCCAGGAAACACTGACTGCATCTCACCTAGAGCCAAGGGCAGCCTTTTTCTCAAAGTACATCAAGGACCTTCAGTTGTGCCAAGTTTCAGGAAATTAGTGCTAAACATTCGAGTGGGTGCATAGAAATCAGCAGAATGACTTCAAAAAGTGCTGCCTTCCTAGAAGATCTCCCTCTGTGGAAGTCAACACACAAGTCTTGAAAATAAATCTGTGCAACAAGATGTGTGGGTCTGCAGACACAGGCAAGGCTCACCTCCCAGTCAGCCCCAGTGAATGGAAGGACCAGATATCCAGATGCCAGACAGTATCCATTTTTTCTTACATTTACTCTGGGAGAGAAGTTACCTACCCTTTTCTTGGGAAGTGAGCCACTTCTCTAAACAATTCTTGGAGTGGTAAAACAGAATTAGGGATCCACCAGCCCACAGTTCCCTTCCACTTTGTTTGTCCTGGAGGAGCTTATGGGCCAAAGCCTTTGACACCTTCCCTGGGGTCATACCCGTGCAGACAGGGCAGCTGACCACAGCACCCACACTCCCTTTGGACCACAGCTGCCAGCTGGGCACCTCCTGTCACAGAGCCCAGCCCTCCTTCCCTCTCCCTGTGTGCCTGAGACCTTTACCTGACACACGCCAAAGAGCTGAGGCTCAGCAGGCAAATGACTCACAGATGCTATTGAATAGCTGTAAAAACACTGTGCACAAATGAACAACATGACACTTAGGGCTGCTAGTATTCCTGCCAGTCAAAAGGAGTCCACAGGAAAGCACTCTGAGTACTTTTACAGACAGGAATGCCCTATGGAAAATTATACATAAACACAAAAGATTGGCAATACAGTGCAGAACAGTGTTCCCACATAACTTCATTTAGATTGCACTGAGCTGGTATATTTTTGTATGTCTTGAAGAAAAACATCTTTCTCATTTGAAGAAGATAAATTTAAAATATCAGTGGTATGCTAGTGCCCAGAGCCCTTTATGCATCAGCTTTTACTATTCTAGGCCATGAGTCATAAGTTAGAGCATTTATCCCATAGGAACTTGTATTCCCTGGGCTACTCATTCAGATTGGCAGGTTTAGCAAACCAGCATGTAGTCCATGAGAGGCCAAAATTAAAAAAGGGAAAGGTGACACAAAGAGCTCCCCCCAGTAAAATAAACAATGGCAGTGGAAAAGTCTATTTATTGAAGCAGGAATGGGTCTTTGCAAAGGAAGAGTGACTTCATGAACTGAGCAGCAAGCAGCAGAGGAGGCCATCAAATCTTGCCCTGCATGTTGGGAGTCAAATTAAAACCATGCTGGTGGTGCAGGCTGCCCTGCCGTGCCTCCCAGCCCTCAGTCCCTCCCAATCTGTCCTTTTTCTGAAAAGACAAAGAGACATTTGCCAAGTCCTGGGGGACATCAAGACGTGCCTGGGCATCACATCTTACTAGCCAGTAACCTGCAAGGCCGTGCCAAGGGCCACATGCCTTGAGTGCTGTGTGTGTGCAGTAACAAAAACAGGGACCTACTGTAGGCTTAAGCCCACGGATGGAGGTTATTCCCCAGCTGACACCAGGGTACCTACCCTGGGGGCTGATGGAAATAACAGGAAGCACAACCTATGTCAGGTCATGTTGCAAAATAATTACTGAAGCTTTGTTTATTAATGAAGCTGGGCACATAAAGGCTAAAACAGAGCCACGTCCTGCCTATGGTCCTTTCCTAACACTGCTGACCTGTTAGGAAAGGACTCTGCACAAAGAACACAGAGCAAATGCTGCCCCTACTCTTGTGGTTCACCAGCATCCAGCAAAAGATTGGGGTGTAGCCTGATGTTCCCTTCAAAAGGAACATTAAGAGCCTCACACTCTCATTTTACCACATATCCTACCTTCTGGTTTTCAGCTAGTGATCTGAGGGCCTCGGGGAGATTCCAGGTCAAGGAAAGACGATAAAAGAAATTAAGTTCATAAATATTAGATAGTGATCTATAGATGCAGCTTTTTTAAAGAGTTCATAGTTTTGATAGCAAATGGTTGAGGAAGGATACATTAATCATAAAAGGGTGGAAAATTACTGTGTTAGCTTTCAAAATACAAAATCACTGGTGCAGAAAAATGCATTTCTTTCTTTATAGAGGCATAGGTGCATATGACATCATATAAACATCATGTTTAACAATAGCTAGCCATATCCAGATGGCTACATCTATTCATAAGAACAGCAGTTCCCAGGAAGCATTGTTGTGGATTATTGCTGAGTTCAAAGGTTCACAATGAGTTTTGGATTTTGCCAGAAGAAGAAATTGTTTGTTTCAAAAGCAAGCTGAAGGACCCTTTTTGATCCCATAGAATCCAGTACTGCTGTCTTCCTTAAAAGGCTGCTGAACAGCTCAGACATTTTTTTGGTGTCTTTACTCTCTCCAAAAATGACCTTTCTAAGAGTCTGATGTACTGGAGTAATACAGACCTCTACATTTTCATGCAGCTCAGGCAAGGTTACATTCTGGTGTAGCTGCTCACTCTGCTCACTATTTACCTAAATTATCCTGCAAATATTACCAGGACCTTTTGAGCAAGAACTGCTCATCCACATCTCCAGAAGGTTCGTTGAGCTGCACCACTGGAACTGATAGTACACCCAACAAGGTAGAGTGGATGCACTGGATCACCAAAGTGGTCTCACAACACAAAGCTCAGGGGAAAGGAACATTTCTTCCACACTTTGCTCCTTTTGATGGAACAAATAAAATGACAGGGTGATACTAATTCTTCTAGAAGGGCATTTTGTTGCACAATGAACAGTCCCCAGAGGACGTGTACTCCTAGTCAGCAAAGCTGACATTTGTAGGCTTGACTAGAAGCCAGGGTCTATAAGGTTTCAATGAGTTAGGGAATTTAAATGTACAGTACAGCTAATTTTCAGGTACAAGGTCAAAGTTTCCTAACCCGGCCCTATTGCTGTTCTAAACATTAACTGAAAGGTCCAATTTAGGCTATTTATATGTCTAGGTATTTAATTGTGCCTTCAAATCAAGTAGTGAGACATTGAGGTCACTTAAATTGGACCTATAATTATTTGCACACAAAAAGAAGCAGAAACAAAGAGCCCTTGGTGGGCCAGGCCAGCTCCCAGCCCCCAGCAGAGGCAGCCCAAAAGCACTGGGATACCCTGTAGCTCCCAGTGCTCTCACGAGGGTGATGGCCCAGAGGTACAGCTGCCACTCATCCCAAAGGCAAAGGCAAACCCAGCAGGCCATGGGAAGGCGATGGGACTGTCGCTGTAGGGGCTGCCCGCTGCATCTGACTTCACCTGGGTGGGAGGAGGGGGCCTGGTGTTCAAAGGATGCCCCCTCTCACTGACAGGCTGCAGAACGCGTGTCCGCCAAGCTCTCCGGTTTCATGGCTGTTCTCTTAACGTGTAACAGAGGGTGCCAGTTTAATATCCTGCTATAACACTTGACAGCAAGGGTCAAGAGCAGCATCAGAACAACTGGGGCAGCCTTAATGAAAAGAGGCTTAAACATCTTGAAAGAATATGGCTGTGTGGGTCCAGGCACGGCTCAGGTGGGGGTAGTTAAATCGCTTGGGAGAAGAAGATGCCACCTCGTGGTCTGCAGACCTCCAAGTGGGAAATGTCAGCAAAAGAAAAGATGAGTCTTCCAGCTCCTGTGCAGAAGTGAGAATGGTCTACCTACAGCAGCAGGCTTGCAACTCACGTGTCACCCAACACTGAAACCCAACACTTGGCCCCTGAGCCCCCAGCTCCCTACCCCTTCTCACCACTGCGCCAAGCTCCAGCCTCTTCCTTCACCCGCAGGGCATCTCAAGCTGCCACCTTCAAGCATCAAGAAAAGTTTCTTTTCCTGGAGCTTTTCACTGGAGCAAGCAGGATCTCAAATCCTCCCAGGTCCCGAACAGGACAGACAGCAGCACCTGCTTGAAATTAAATTCCCAGATTAAAAGCAGGGCTTCCAAGCTCACTGCTTCAAATCTCCATACCGCAGATGAGGGTTTTTCCTCCCACCATCCCCCATTCTTTTTAAGGGTAATATAAGCTTCTTTACTAGAGAGATTTTGTGAAAATTTCCATTCCCCTTTAACAATAACCAGAAGAAGTTTGTAGCACATTAGGGCTTAACTGGAGGAAATGAATGAAGGAAGGATCTCCTATTCACTGGGTTTTTGACCTGGTCTCTGATTTCCTAGGCACTATTTTGCAAACAGGAACACCTGCACTTTTTCCCCTGTGTGGTTACCAGGGGCACACACACATACAAACCCTTCTGGGCATAAAATACAAGTTTTGAATAACTTCTCCCACCCACCCACATATCACTAATTGGTTGTGCAGCTGAAGGTTGTGCTCAGTGAAGACAGGGACAACTGTGTTTAAAAGTGTGTGTGTGTGCGTGTGACTAAGACTATTTTATTGTCTGGGTTCACAGATTTTTGTCCAGAAAGTTCAGTGCACAAACATTTCAAAACAAGTAGTAACACCTTGTTAAAAATCTTTTGTTGTCTCCCTTGGAGGGAAATTCACAGGGTAGTTTCAGGGCTTGCATTCAGCATCAGTACAAGGAGTGGGGAATATTGGATGTGCAGGGACATGGCGCCATCGGGCAGCCATGACTGCTGGCATTTGTGTCACTGAGACACAGCCCTTCAGCAAAATGACAGCTATTCCAGTAGGAGACCCAGGAATGCGCTTTACTCAAATGAGCAGCTTCACTTTCTAGTTAAAGTCACAGTTAATAAATGGCAAGAAGTGCTTCTCAGCATGGGAACATTCAGGCACAGCCTGAACAAATGGGGTGCAGATATTTTTAAGGGTTTATTTTCATTCCCATTATAATATATGTCTCAGCTTGTAAATGCTTTCATGCCAGCAGTAAAAATTTCCATTTATATGGGTTGAATTGAACCTTTGCAATTCAGTGGCAGTCCAGCCACTTTTAAGCAGATGTTGATGTTGAGATGGCTCGAAACTTATTTAGCTGAGTGAGAGACAAGCTGCTAGAGCCCAGAGATTTTCCATGGCTGAGCATGCAGACAGGATAGACAGACATCCGAACTGATATATCATGCATTCCCATCAATGGAATTATATTTTGCTTGCCTGCATGCATATGGGATCATACCACATGTGCTTGAAAACATACAACAACCAGACCTACAAGCAAAGGAAATTTGTTTTGTTCATTGTAAGTTACGGATCTGAGAAAAAACAAAAAAAAAAACCCTAAACCAACAATAAAAAGAGCAAGGACACTAACCCACTAACCAGCCTGGGAAGAGCTCAGTGCGTTCTGAGAGTTCAGAAATTCCGTTTCCCACATTTCGCAGCCTGTGTTGCACGCTAGCCCAGGCAGTGTGGCTGGGTTTTTGTTTCAGCTATCAGCTACGGCACTGTTAAAGGAACCTTTCTTTACAGAGAGGTTTTCAATACACATAAAGGGCCATGCCTTCCCTCAGATCAGCTGAACCCCAACGGGGCTGTCTGATCCTTCTCCGTGAAACAAGGACAGCTTATGTTCAGCAATTACATTCCTGTCCGTATGCAGACAAGAGGCCACCGCCTTTGTCAGCCAGTGCTCCTCGGGCTTCTCTTGCTTTTCAGTGGGGATGATGACCTTTCTGGCCACATCAAGATGCGCCATCACCCTGTGCTCCACACGGGGCCCAGTGTGTGGCAGTTTTCTTTCCGAGCATGGCTGGAAGAGGAGCCAGTCCGTCTCCACTGATCCAGCCTGAGGACAGTGATGGACTGCCCTCTGGGCCTAATTACTCCTCCACATTGAGGATAAATAATCTACATGACAACAGACTCCATTCACTCATGCCCTCCCACACCTCCTCCACCCTAAGCCTAGTCTTGAGTGACAGATGGAACAAGAGTCCATGTGGGCTCCGCTCTTATGGATTTGTGTTGGCCATCCCAGCCACACTGCAACTTTATTTTGGGGCACAGCAGATGCCCTACTAACTCAGTTACCTGGCAAACCAGCTTGGTTCCTGGAGAACGCAAGTCCATCTAAACAGATGCAGAGAGCTTTCTGCAGCCAAATGCAAATTACTCCAACTTTACCATCCTTTTTGGGACTCTTAGCAGGATAACCTCAGGTTATTCTCCACCTTGAGTAATTCTCAACGAAATTATACAGTGGCACCTAGGCAGTTTTCAAAAAATGTGTCTTTCCCTTACCTTTTCTTTTGACTGTGAAAGGAAACAAGACGAGGGAGAGGTGACTCCTTACACACCTTTACATCCCTGCAAGGGCTCTGTACCCCACTGGCTGTTAGCTCTCGTTGTTGATCTAGTTCAGTGAAAGGAAAGCACTCTGTTTATCCTAGGACATATCCACTGACTTGAAAATTTATGGTAAGAGCTGTCAACACTGTAAACCTGTCACTGTATCAGTCAGGTGCTGTTCTTAGGACTCTGTCCAAGCAAGCCCTGTATTTCTGAGCTTAACCTCTTAGATAACCAGAACAGGCAGTTTTCCACATCAGTGACACTTTCTATAGCCATAGTTATCTGCATTGATGAAAGACAGGTTTCTAGAAGCTGCTAAAACTCCAGAAGAGTCCTTGCTCAGGACTGGTTGCAGTCCCACAGACAGAGAGATCTTCATCATTCTGAGCAAATACACGGGAAATTTTTGGGGACATATTGGGCGAAGGAAAAGAGAATGCATTTTGCTGAAGCTTTTAAGCAAACACTAGCATGATAGACTGTCTAAACAAGCAAATGACCAGCTGTGAGAGGCCACTGGTTTTCCCAGATTTTGCAGACAAGTGAACAGGCAGAGAGCTTGGGAAAGATAACGTTATCCTATACAGCATCCTTCCCAAGCAGGGAATCCCTTCTGCCAGCTCTCCTGGGGCTGGCATCAGAGCACAGGTATGCAAAACTGGAAGGAAAATGCAACAGCCCTGCAGGGAACACAAACCCACTTCATAAACCCACTTTATTACAGATGGAAAACCAGCATATTTGAGTGCATCAGGAGTCCAGCTGCCACAGTAACACAGAACTACATTGTGTGCTGAACCACGGTTTGCCATCTCTGTGAAAACAGGCAAAAGACATTTCCTATGAGATCTGATAAGAACAGGAGCTGTTTGTTTAAATCTACTCCCTCACTGGGAAAAAAAAAAAAAGATGAAATAGCAAACCCTTGAAATGAAAGTAAAGGATCATTATTCTTATTAGAGCAACAGTGGGTACTTCTCATAATGTGTAGTGAAACACCAGCACTTGAGTGAATAGGACCAACTGTTCAGCCCCAGAACAAATTGCACATCAGTCTTAACTTAATAGGTAAGATTAATGGAATGCCATATAATGGGGGAAACTCAAAAAATTAAGGTAATTCAGCAGAAATGGCTTGGAATCATAGTCTATCTAAATGCATTTCATCTGGAGGATTACTGTCTCCAGTGTTTTAGTTAAGAGTTATATTAATTCGAAAGCCATGCCTTACACAGACCCATCCTGTGCTTAAAGGCTGGCTTTCTGCAAGAAATGCTCACAGTGAAACCTTTGCTGAAAGTTTGCCCAAACATTTCACAGGCGACTGCAAAGCCGAGCTCTGGGGGCTCGCAGCTCCATACCTCGCCGTGTTTATGACCGGTTGGCTTCTTGGCTCCAGCACCTGGATTTGTCAGGGCCTCTTAGCTGCTGCTGGGAACGTGCCCCTGCCGAGCCTCGCTGCTCTCCCTATCACCCCTCTGACAGATTAAAACACAACAGGGTCTGTTGGATGACTGACACATTCTTCCTCTGTCTGACTCTGAAAGGACTTCATTTAACAGCTCTGGAGTTGAGCTTTTGACTGACAGATTGTGAAGGGGAAAAGTCATTCAGTTCCATTAAGCTCAGTAACTGCTGTAGAACAAAACACCTTTAAAAAAGGGGGATGAAAAAAGAGCTGCGGAGAGCGGGGGCAGGAGCTTTAGGAAGAAAAAGGGGGATTCTTTTCAGGTTCAAAGACAATCTTTCCCTTTGCTTTCTGTCCATCAATGAGGGCAGCATTCCCAGAGGGAATACAGTCCGGCTCTCATTGGTGCCATTCAGCTGCCAATCTCCCTGACAGGGAGACCAAAGGGCCTCATGTTGCGCTGCGGAAACTGTCTGTCAGACAATCAGCAGCTGCCATGACATCATCTGCCCTGTTTTTCTAGGGCTATTATAGGAGACTGGGTCCAGGAGTGCTGCTCCAGAGTGGTATTCATATTTTCCTTTTGCCCCCCAAAACGACATTTCTTTACAAAAGGAAATGTGTGGCTGTATTTGCAAGGGAGCTAACTCTGTGCCAAAGAGCGAGGGCTGCATGACTTCAAACTGGTCGTTTTCCACTTATCACGCCAAAGTTGCACAACCCCTCATCTATTTTTTATTGTAAACTGGGTTTTATTTTAAGAAATGCCCCATGCTAAATATCAGTGATTAACCTTTCTCTCTTTTTTCATCTGAAAGCTTGGCTTACTTAAGTCTCTCTGCTTTTTCTATAAATATTGAAATTTTCATAGGATTGTTGTTCTTACACTCACATATATGTGCATGCACACACACACCCAAATGCATTCACACAGAAGCCATAATCTGGCTGTATTTACACTCCTGGTGCAGTAGCTGGGGCTGCATTCACTAGACAAAGTGCTGCAGAAAGAAATTGTTAATCCTGATGATAGCAGAAGAGAAGTTAAGTGTGAAACACAAAGAAGCTACCAGCTGCAAGTGTGAAGTCAGGCAATGAGCAGGACTGGGACACACTGCTTGGGCTGTCCCCTTCATCCTGTCAAAGACCAAAAATTACAAGTAGGCTCTGGTGGGGGAGGACAAACAGTGAGAAACTTTAGTCTTCTTGGTCCTCCAAATTCTTATCTGTAAGAGCAAAAATAAATTACCTTAGTGCAGTTGACTTGAACCAAAATTAATTAGTGACTTTACAGCATAATGTGTTTGATCAGGACAAAATCCCTGGCAGTTAAAATAATTTTGCCTGATTAATCCCTGCCTACAAACCAAGATGTAAACTGGTCCTGCCTGGCAGTGCTGGCACAAGCAAGATGTTGGAGACTCGTCCCCTCTGTGATGCTCACAGCCTCTGCCCTCACAACTTGCAGGGTTCAGCTCAGCAGGCTGACTCCTGCTCCTCTGCTGGGAGACCAGCAGGCTAAAAGAGGGAGCATTGATGGCATGAAAGTGTGAAATGAGAAAGGGAGGGAGGGAGAGCCTGCTAGCGGTGCCTCTGAGTCTCACACCACAGCTGGGGCAGGGCTCAGGCATCCCAGCCAAAATCCAGTCTTGAGGGCTGGCTATGGGACTGTCCAGCTCAGCTGAATGGGCACAGCTCTTTTCCTTCCCTTGGCTGGCTGGTTAATCAGTTGTTTGGTCTGCTGATCTCAGGAGGGCATTATTTCAGGCATTAGTATTAAGGCCAAGCTACATGAAAGGATGAAAGCTCAGGTCCATATGGAATTGTGCTTGGATTTGTTCCCTTGCCAGGGTCCTGCTGCATGAGCCATTTTTGGCTGTCAAGTCTGCTGTCTTGTTTCAGTAAGGGATTACTGCAAATCTTCACACATTCCACATGGACCTTATGAGACAGTTAGTAAGATCCTGGATGAACTTGCACACAAAGACATCCTGCTGCTGCTGGGGTCAGAATGTCTCCCTTCCTTTTTTATTATTTGTATTTTTACAGCCCTGCCAAAGGTCTGCAAGTCTTGAGCAGCTACCATTTCAATCCGTTCCAGCAAGCTGTAGCCTGATACCCCAGCTATGTTTGCTCTGTACATTCAGGCTCTTTCTCACCTGGCAGTGAACCATGCAAATTAAGACAGTCTCCAAGCACACACACACATACACAAATCCATGGAAACCACAGCTGCCAGATTTCAACATCAGAAGCGAGTAAGGGGAGAGGGGCAGTGAGCACTCAGGCTTCCCTCTTTTCTGCTCTCTTTTCTTCACAGTGAGGACAAATGCCATTATTTACTCTTCTGGCACTCATACCAGCACTATGGTGCTGGTGCAGCAGGAAGCAATAGTAAATCCTTTGTGAGAAGATCTCCAGATCAGATCTGTAAGGTTTGCCTCCAGTGTATTTCAACATTTACATTTTTAACTAATATGACACAAACACTGACAAAGAATCATCTGTTACGGCTGAAGAGCAGCATGCACTATTTATTTGTGGACACCAGGAGGTACCACAGAAGTCTGGAAATGCCAAAGAATCCTGTCTTCTTGTGATGCTCTGCACTTACACTTAGAGAAGAACAAACCAAAGCAGCGTGGGCCAACAGAGACAGTGCTACATAAAATCATTGGGCAAAGCCCTGCACTGGTTAGGGTTCTCACAGCAGGTCATCAGAAGTGGGGGAGACCTTTTCTACACTGTACATCTGATCTACACTGTACATCTGTATTTCAGATCTCAGCAGAAGAGGTTGCTCACTGCCCTGAGACCCAAGAGTCTACTTCAGAGTCTGGAAATGTGGAGATATTCTCTTGTATCCAACCTCTTTCTGTTCTGAATTTTGATGTGAATAGAGACACCACAAAATAGAAAGACACCACACATCCATTATCCCGTTCAGCTGTCTTATGTAGTATAAAAATACAGGTTTAGATTGAAAAAGATGAGTCTCTTGAACAGATGCCTAACTGGCATTCAGGAAATAGAAAAATGGTATTTAAATGCCTTTGCAGACCAGAATCTTAGTAGTCAAATTTTGATTCCAAACAAGGGTGTGCTAGAAGCCTTTTGAAAGTCTGCTATAACAGGCTACTTCAAAAAAATTATCTTATATGTCCTTTTAATACTGAATTCATCATGAGACAGATCTTCCTCCTTTCTCAGTGTCCCTGTGGTAAAAAAACCAAAGTTGCTGTTTCAATACTTCTCTTGTTTTAAGTACACTTTAAATGTGTCCACTTCTAGTTTAAAAAATGGTTTTGTGCAGTGCATTTCATTTTCAGATCATTGTGGAATGCTTTTTAGCAGATCCTCTGCCAAAAACACTCAGCTTTCTTCTTTCTGTGGATAATAGGAGATTACAGCTTCTACAGCAGTGTACCTTTTTTCTTCAAATTTTATATGAACTGTGAGATCTAAGGTGGGGTCCTCCACATAGTCTCAGTCCAAAATAATCCTTAAAGAAAAAGTTTCTCTCTTATTCTAATGCCAGACCAAAAATGTAGGAAGAGTGTGGCTTCACATTCCTCCCCAGCCAGTTTTTCTGGATAGGGAATGTCAGCCTAGAAGCTCATGGAGCTCCCAACACTTCTGTATCACTGTCTCAAGAGCCTGAATTGCCATAGAACTCTGATACCAACAGCCCAGTTATTTACAACCCACCTGTGGAGAGCACACAGAGATGCAAAGGGAAAGAAGAAAGAAACAGAGGATTTTGGTGGGCCCCACAGGTGGCTGTGGCAAAATTAAGGCCACAGTAGAGGTAAGAGCTGAATAATTTGTCTCTTTGTCTTTCATCCAGGGGAATTTCTCTAATACAGTGACGCTGTAGCACCACCAGTATTGACAGTCTGCTGATAATGTTTTGGCTAATGAAAGCCGATTTCTACACATTTATCTAGCCACCTAAACAGAAGTGATCTGAATGTGAATATTTTTATGAGTTGCTGAGTGCTTCAGATATTCAGACCCAGGGAAATCAGGCCATAACAACTGAAGCCAAGGTATAGATTTAGATAATTGTCTATAAGTCCTTCAAAACACTAGACTTTACCTGTTTCCTGGTTTTATCCTAGGTTTCCTCATCTCACTGTGCTGATCTGAGCTTCATACACAGGTCCAGTTTTAGGATTAGCATGGTCCACAACAGAATATCAGTGCTAGCTCAGGACTGCAATTTTGTTTGAAAATTCATGGATTCCAGTGCTTCCTACTATGCAAAATCTTTCAGAAGTATAAGAATATGTTCTATATATTGGGTAAATATTCCTGCACTTACATTCAGAATTACTCCATCTCCACCCCACCTCCCTTCTGACACATTTATCCAGTGAAAAGGCAGTGAAACAGGTAGCCTGTGCTTGGTGGCCAGCAGGCTGCTGTCAGGCTTAATGAATCTGTTTGCTTTTCCAACTGCAAGGCACTCATTTGGCCTTATCTCCTCTATCCAGATGCTTATTTTCCCCAGCTTTGTAGGAAGGTAATAATCCTAAAGCTTTTTACCTTCTGTCAAATAGAGTCAAAATTGGCCTGCGGACCCAAAAGTTATTAGGAGGAAAACCAACATAAAGTGCAATCACATTTGCTTCATTTTTCTGCTAATTCATTTCTGCAGGAAACACAGCCAGGCAGGGAATGGCCTCTGAGTGTTGCCTTCTGTATTTATTTTCACAGTGAAAATACCAGCATCAGTCAGGAGACATCCTCTTGAAGCCGGGAGTCCCAGTGAACAACAGCAGAGTATGTGATGCTTCCTGCATTCAGCTGGCCTCCACTCCTAAACTTGGCAATACCAAATCACAAATACATCAAAGAATGGGATGCATTTGTAATTTGGTGAGCAGGAGGCAAGGAGGAAGCACAACACTTGGGGTCTGAGAGTCAATGACACCCAGCCTACTCATAACTGCCTGGTTTTCACAGTTTCTCGCAGTTTCTCTTCATCTGCCTTTAGGGTGCAGTTGTTCAACTCTCCCTCCTGTATTATGCAAAAAATCTCCCTAAAGCCAAACTGATTACTGTTGGGAGCAGAGATTATTGCTTTAATGCCAAAATTTCAGCATGGTTGTAAGTGCAGACCAAGGTGAGGGCAAGGGGGAGTGTGATTTGTCACCTGTATTCATCTCGATACAGTTCTTGAAATGGAAAGACACCAGCTACCAGGTAAGAATCTAAAGGAGTACAGAAGACATAACAACACAGGAGAAAGGGTTCCATGAAAATCTGCTTCTTTCCTTCCATCAGCACTAAAATTGGGATGTGAAAGCAGCAAACAAATTTACCTTCTTCCCTCAAATACATTGGGGAATAGGCATTCCTTTTTCAAGGCAGGGAAGAAAACTTTAAGTAAATAATGTCAGTTTTTTATTTATTTCCCATTTGAATCTCTATCAATTATTTAATATTTGCAAGATAATCTTATGTATAATCTATCACAGAATACTGTTTATCCTTTACCAGTAACATTAAACTCTCAGTAACATATACTCAAGCCCTTGGAAAACCAGCCATCCAAAGGCTTTGTATATCTTTGTTTATTTTTACAAGCTGCAAACAAATCTAATTAATTAGAAAAACATGTCTGAAATTTTAGTCACTGTTATTCTGGTTTTGGCCAGGACAGACATAATTTTTTTCCAGTAGCTTTGTGGGAGTGGAGCCTGGTTTTGTGTGGGGGTGTTGCCCATACAGGGTTGCCCACTAGGTTGTTATTTTACACCACCTCAGCTCATCCAGAAATAAGGGACTCTGGCTTCTGGGAAGAAGGGCGTGGCTTGCAGTGGGAAAAAAGCCGGTTGGGGTATGGAACCCATCCATGGTTGGTTTTCATTGTCCACACTTGGTGAGAATTTTGTATATAAATCACCCTTTCTTTGTACACTTTTGTTATTAATATTGTTGCTGTTACTGTTCATGTTCTTATCTCATTGGAGTTTCCAGTAAATTGTTCTTGCTCAATCTGTGATCTTTATCTTTTGTTCTTCCAACTGGAGGGGAGAGGAAAATGCTGGTGCAGGTTTGGTGGGAGCACTAAATTGGGGAATACCCTTCCTAAACCTACACAACTATGAAATCAACCTTTTTTTTTTTTAAATAAAATATTTTAAAAGTACTTGGGGAAATATCTACCACACTGAGTGAAATTAAGGCAAACCACACTACTTGTATTGCCACAACACCAATAGCTGCTAGTGGTGTGTGACAGGAACCCCGTGTGCCAGCTGGTGTATGACTAAAAGGCAAATGTGTAATTAAAAAGACAGCCCTTGAGCCAAGACACTTATAACAGGAAAGCAGAGGCCTCCAGCTGTCTGTGAACAGGACAGGACAGTGAATTGCTAGAGGACAGCAGCAAGTACCATGCTGTACTGAGAGCAGGCAGGACATGCCAGATCACTACAGGGAAGCCCCAGGTTCCCAAACTCAGGACACCTCCCTGTGCTTGCAGCCTGTCTGCAGATTTCTGTGCTAAGCATTGCAAGTACACAAAAATAAAATGGTTATTTTCCTACATTAAAAGCCCAGGTTTACAAGAGTGTTCATTGTCTCATGGTCTGTGTGCTTTCTCTAGAGCAACTAGTGATATTGATACCCAAGTTCTTGGGGGTGTCAGATCTCAGACTGGATCTTCCAGTCCTTCATGAATATTCCCTCTCTATAATATGCTCCAAGTTGGAGATAGTGATATCCCCTAATCAACTGCCCGTAATATGCACTTAGAAGTTTTATATTTCTTTCTAGCTTGTCCACAAAATGCAGCTTCAGTGGCCTTACTATGACATTGTTCAGCTCTGCATCTGTATTTTGATTTTCACTCAGCTTCTTTGTTATGACTCATCTAAGTTATATTTTATGACATATCAGATTGCACCTTTCAGTTTTTAAATATGTGTGGGTCTGTGGAAAGAGTCACATTTTTTCTTTCATGTTCTGACTGTCCCTTATTTCATGTGACACTACAGCAAGATCCCCCCAACTATCATGTTGGCTTCTTAACTTCTGGCTTGGTTCCAAGGGTAGCAGTCAATGTTCTGAATATTAATTATTCTTTTTAATTTTCCTCCTAACTTATCCACTTTGAGATAGATAAAATAATACACGGACAGACATGAAAAGTTCTTTTGCATGGAAAGTTAATTATGTATAGTTGTTGAAGTAGACACTTATTTGATTTTCTCAGTATCCAGCTTTTTTCCCCAATATTAAAGCTCGTTAAAAGCAAAGAAGGGAGCTGACCTTCCTTACCAGAGGACATGCAATTGCAAAGGAGGTTAGTCCTCTATTTCTTTTTCAGCTGGACATATTTAATAAAGTTATGGAGAGCACAACTGTTCGATTTGAGTTTCCTTAGTGTTTGCAGATACTGCAGCTCACAAGAACATAATTTCTCGTCCAAGATCAGGTGTATGTTGCAAAGCCCAGCATGTCACATGCTATTTAATACCTTTACAGTTGCAAATAAAATCAACACTGTCACAAAGGCAACCGCCTACAGGTTTGTGTAATTTGAATTTTCTACATGAAAGTAGTATTTTTATGCCTTTATTAATAATAAAGGTATAAATCTTGCTTATGTGGGCACTTCTGTTGACTTGAGGGAGGAATGCAAAGACATTAGGAACAGATCCAAGAAATTAATGAATTAAGATGTGCAAAGTTTTTTCTTGACATTATTTTATTACCTCTGAAAAGAATTTTCAGACCAGAATATAGAAGTCGTAAAGGTTTTAAGGTTTCCAAAATCTAGAAAATAATCTAGAGGCCTGCTTCTGACAATAGGCTCAGAAGTTCTTTTCATGTTTAAGAGTACAAATCTCACAGGACAGAGAATCCTGGGTCCTGTGAAAGCCTTAGGCATGTGCTTAACTTTTACACATATCAATACTTCCATTTACTTTATTGGGCTTGGATACGGTAAATCACAGTCTTAAGGATAAACACATATTTATATGATTTTGGATTTGGATTTAAATGGTGTGTCTATTCATCCATAACTTATATATCCACTTTCATATATCGCATTATAGCACAGGCATGCAGGACAGAGTTACAGCTGACTTAACAGGAGCCTTAAGTCTGTATTTCATGACATCCATGAATTTTTAGATCACAGAATTTAATTAATATAAGCAGTCCATTTTTCCACTGGGTATACAACAGCTCGTTATTATATACCACAATTCATTTACTCACTGAAGATAACTTTTGTATGTTTTGTGGGTTTTTACTTCTTGCAAAAGTTCAGATCATTTTGCTAATAGTGGAAATACTCTGGCATGCATGATGACCAAGCATGACCCATATGAAAATTGGGTGCCCCCAGAATCCCAGGCCTTCCAGTTTACATCTCCAAATGGCACCCTGGAAGGCACCAGAGTGAGTCACTAGGGTTGTTTTTCCCCAGTTAAGAGAGTTGTTTCATTCTGCTTTCAAGCAGGATATTAAATTATTGACATTCAAATAACAGTGCAGAGACTGGAATTCAAAGCCAATTAGAGCAGGATGATGTAAGGCTGCCAATTTACAATTACCACAACACCTGTGACATTTATAAATATTGCTTCACAGCATTCCTGTGTCCTTAGGTAAACCCTTAGATTTCACTTTGTGAAATGGATCACATATGCTCCCTGCTTCTTTGACTTGACAAGTATCTTTATAAAGCAAATCACTTTAAAATAGTTTGGTATTTAAAACATTTGACAAGCAAGACTGTTCCTAACATTTTACTACTGTAATTAAGAATCAGGAAAAACTACCAAAGTTATGGTTAACTGAAGCATCTGCCTGAGCACAGGGAAATATGTGACAACCCAGCACTGAGAGATGAAATCCTACAATTTAAGGCACTGGGGTTTAAGCAATGCATAAATGTGTCAGGACCATCTCTGCACTAAAACAGAATTGTTTCCGTTAACATTTGTTGAGATGAATAACAACTACGACATTAACAATGTTCTTGCTTTTTATAAATGTTAATAATAATGAGAAATTTTTTCCTGATGGCAACAATTGGCATCACCAAAAGAGGCAATTGCAACCTCTCAGTGCCTTCAGCCCACACTAGCTTTGGTTTCAAAATATTTCCAGCATTTGTTCACTGTTAACTGAAATAATTGTTTTTACAAGTAGCATGTGAAATATCTTCACAGCAGCTGGAAGTAATGTTCAAACACTTCTCTCAGCCCTTCATGGGTGGGGGAATATTGAGGAAGCCATGCAAAATCTCAAGATGCCAAAGTATTTTCTTGTACAACAGCTATGGCAGCTTACAAAGGCACCTCAAATTTTTGTCTCCATAATTTAAGTAACAGATAAACTGGTAACTTTAGGTAGGTAACAGGTAGACTGACCCCAGTAAAGTTCTGTGGACCATTTTCTTCCTAAATACCAGAGGTGAATTTAAATATGAAGATGGTGACAGGTAATAGCTGTGAGACAAAAAACCCATAAAATATTATGATTGTTTCACAAACAGATATGCATGGTGGCAGTGCTATTTTAAAACCTTTATCTCATTGCAAACCACTTCCCCACAACTGTTAGCAATATAAGAATTATTAAGAACACTGGGACTCTTTCTTCAATTACAAGGCAAGTGCACAGTTAGATGCAAATGCAGGTCATGATGCTGTCAAGCCCAGCTCTAGTTGTTAAGAGTAACATAGATATTCCTATTTGTCTCATGCAAATTACTGAATGAGGAATCAATTATATGGAAATTGTATGATGGACTAAACCCAGAGATGAATTATTTATTCTTTGAAATTACTGTTTTTCAATATTAAAAACCAAGTGAGGGTAAAAGTAATTATCAAACTCGGGTAAATTCGACTTCTTATTTCAGTGGGATGACATTTACATGAAACAATGACCTTGCCTATGACTTTAGCTGCCCATCATACACCCTAAAAGAGCATCATATAAGCCCAAGGGAAGTCTTCAAAATTCACACTAATACAAAGTGGAACTTGAATCTGTCCAATCATCTTCAAAAGTAATTGCATCTCTCTCATGCTTTCCCCATCACTCTTCTTCTGTCTCTCTTGTCTGATATCTCTATCTGAAATATCTTTCTGTCTTGTCCTTCTCATGTATCTACCTCCACTTAGAATGAAAAAAATTAGTATGATTAATCATATAACCTCATAATATGATATATTGACAGGGTATTTCTTCCTGCCATACTTGGATAAAAATCATGCTTCTGTCATATGCTGGTCCCAGTTTATCTTTCTAGATTCAATTTCAGATGAAACACCTATCATTTTGATGTTTCCACAAATACTTCTGTCGAAAATAAAAGTCTTATCTGATTGCCTATGGACTCTATTAACATGCACAGCCATTCCACATAGCTTAGTCAAAAGACAGAAGCATTTTTCATAAATATCCCAAATTTGTTAAAGTCCTAAAGGTAACAAATTCCTATTTGTGGAATCAATTTCCATTTTTAGGTCTTTGAGGACCTCCTCTTTCGAAGTTGCTGTTTTTCCTTCATCAGGGAAAGACTGCCTTCAGTTACCTCTTTGTGATCTAAAACTCTGATGTGGGAGTGCTTGGGAACAGGTCATTCGTGATAATGAAATATTTACAAGTGTTCTTTAAGTTGTAATATCATCCAGAATGCCTTGGTTCTTATCCTAAAATAGCATCATGGAGATGAAAGACTTCATCAAATAACCCCCAAAGAGTA
This sequence comes from Dicaeum eximium, assembly GCA_013396995.1. Taxonomy (NCBI): domain Eukaryota; kingdom Metazoa; phylum Chordata; class Aves; order Passeriformes; family Dicaeidae; genus Dicaeum; species Dicaeum eximium. The sequence goes on along the minus strand of VWZP01016764.1, from coordinate 734,477 downwards.
AGTGACTTTCTGTTTTGTGATGAAATACTATGGAGTGGGAATGGCATGGTGATACCCTTGGAGAAAGGCAGAGTCAAGCTAAAAGGACAAAAAGTCAATAAATTACAGAAGCAAACTGAAAATACAGACACAAGGATTTCATCTGTATAAATCATGACAGCTCCATTCCCACTATGCTGATTTATTCTTTCTGTGAGCCTTGCCAGTTAAGCTGTCCTGGCTCACTCACAGAATATACTAAGAAAATAAAAAAAATATGGGGAGGTTAATATGCAGCACTCTGTCCCACTTCATGGTGTGCCTGGTATCCATTACTAAATCTGCAACCTCATCCTGGGGTATGAAAAGAGAAGAATGGTGTCAGTCCTCAAGAGACAGGAGCTGCACCTGTGACAGGAATGAAATAAGAGGTGCCAGTGTGACAAGGTTTGTCTTCTACCCATCTCCTCTCATCTCTGACATTTTCAGGCAGAGTCAGCCTCAGATTTATGGGGACCTCAGGCAGAGGTTAAAGTGTGGGTCCTTCTCCCTTCCCTCAGGTGACTCTCAGCACTTCTCAGTTTAGTGTGGTACGAGCCTCTGCCCATGTCCTGGGCCTTTGGACATGGTTCTTGGAATTCACCCCTAAAGATAGCTCTCCCCACTAGTCTACAGCAGAAATTCACCCATTCCATTCCAAAAGTCTGCTGATGTTTGGCTTTATTTCTCACACTAGCAGAAGTCTATTTCAAGATCCCACTATTTTGTTCTTTCTCTCCTGTTTCACTATGGGATATGCAGCAATATTGCAGCAATACCAAGGTTTAAAATCATAAATAACAGAGATCAAAAGAGCCCTCAGATCATCTCACCACCCTCCTGAATGTTCCCCAGGGTACCTTCCCCAAATTTGTTCAGTCCTGTTCCCTGTGACTTTACTAATAGGGTTTTCAGCAGCTTCCTTCAGTAGACAGCTCCACGGTGTTATATTTCTGAAACTTGACAATGGCTATTATTGTGCCTAAAGGGGGAAAATTAGGACTTTTGCTTTTCAGTAATTTTCTCCTCCATTACTAGAAACTCTAGCCCTAAATTTAAGTTGACCCTCTAGATCACTATTAATCAAACCTATGTATCATTTGAAATTCCAAGACATGCTCTTCATCTTTCTAGTCTAGTGTTTTAACATCCAGAAGTGGGAGGAGGGAGGTTTGATATAAATGTAGTAAATACAGCACAGGGGAACATGATATGAAGATATGATATTTTTGACTAGTACCAATGGTCACTCTTAAGCACTCAAAAAGTTACCTGAGCTTAGAACCCATGGAATGGGGATCCAAGTGGCTTCTTGGGAATTAATAAAAAATCACGTAGCAATATTCCAACAAAAAGCAAATAGGTACACAGAAATGAAGCCAAATTCTACACTCTCTTATTCCAAGTTCTTTGGGCAGGAAATGTGCTTCTCCATCTAGCACAAAGATCTCATCTCCATTTAGTTTTGCTGTGCAGTTGGGGACATGTACCTGCTATTAAGTTTTGTCTGAGTAGAATTTGCACTAATTTGCATCTCTCCTCTCTGATTTTGCCAAAGTGCCATGCCTTCTAGTGGGAAATCCTCTTTGAGTTGTCCCCCGGATTCCCTTCCTCACTTGAAGAGCAGCTGCTCGGGAGAGTTTTGTTCACTCCAAGCCTCCATATAACTCACATGCATTCTTACAGCACATTTCAAGTGTGTGTCATATGGGCAATTATTAGGATCTGAGTATTTCCCTCAGCCCTGTGACCCACCAGTTTAATTACCAGCCTATCAATTAACACAAGTTCATAAGCAGTGCTTGAAATGGCCATTGTTGCAAAAGGGACAGAGTATGAAGGCTATGTACCCTGTGCCCTCAACTCCTTCACAGCCAAAATTTTTGAAGTATTCCCCCAGGGCCCTACAGACAGGCATTCCTATCTCTTGAGTGGGGTTGGATTACGTGTCGAAAGATAATGTCGTTTCTTCTGCATGAGAAATATTTGTCCTGTGGCTGTATCCATAACACAGGGAGCCTCCAGGGCTAACATGGACTAACTTCAAGGTGCATTAACAGCATTATTCATGGTTCTCACACCTTAGCCCTCAGCTTTGTAGTGACAGAGCACCCTGCCCTCATCTTGTTTGCACTACGACAAATTTGGTGACCTACTGTTTTGCATGTTCTGAATATATTTTATCGATGATCAGCGCTGTGGCAGGAATGAAGGCAAAAAGCTCTGTCATAGTCCTATCAAATGTCTGAGTCTGAAATATATTCCAAAGGCATGCCTCAAAGCCTCCAGTCCAATACCTGAGCAAAGACATGGACACCTGAAAATAATATGGGATCGGATGAGGGGTGCACATCTGGTCAGAGATTCAGGGGGTGATAATTTTCACTGATGCATGAGTTTCAGCTCTTACCCTACACAACTGATCTCCTATCAGTTAACCATGAAAATTGGTCACATATGTCTTCTGAACTCTTCCACTTAGGCAATTTGACAGGGTCCTGCACACAAACATCTCCCCTGACCCTTTTTAGCTTGCCTTGCAAATTTTTTATCCAAATAATAGAGGGTGACCAAACAATTTAGGCCAGTTTAGGATAGGGTTGTGCAAAAAAGAAAAAAAAAAAAAAGAAATGTAATATAATCACATTAGGGAAGGGGGAATTTTAACAAGGAGATGAGAGAAGAGATTTCCTTCTGAGCCTTTAGAAAACTGTTGAACTTAAAACCCATGTGCTGTTCGAACTGTAGGGAACAAACTTACCTTGGGCGTAGTTGTCATTCCTGGATCCAATATGTAAAATTTTTCAGTATAGCACAAAGGCAACCAAAATAGTGCAGACTGATCAACAGGCACTGTAGACAGCTTAGTCCTCCTGGGGCAGGGGTAAAGCCAAACCAAGGCCAGGCCTGAGATCAAGAGGAACTGAAGGTCAGATTAGATGGAGCTTTGAGCAATGTTAGCAGTGAAAGATGGGCTAGATGATCTTTAAAGGTTCCTTCCAACCCAAACCATTCTATGGTGATATGAAGATAGTACATATTTCTTAGATTTTTTGACACCTGGCATTTTTCAGGAGCTACGTTAGTCCAAACACAGCAAGCAAATTGTTATCAGCTGTGTGCTGCTGTGTCATTATTNGTTTTGTGCAGAAGTGAAGAAAGGCTGCACCCCAAAGAGGAGCCAAGAAAGGTTTCTTTCCTTGGTGGTTTCCTGGCTGGAGAAGGGCCACACATTACCCCTACCAGCCTCAAGCCACTGACAGTACCTACCACAGCCCATTTTTAATTTTAACAGAAAAGGGTCATATGCAGAAAAAGACCACTGCCCACTCTTAAGAATGGGACCTATGTGATTAGAGAGTCTCTCTCCTGGCATAATAAATCATGCTTTCCTATGCTGTTCACTAATGCTGAATACTTCCAGTGTTCAATATTTCAAGTACTTCTGTTGGTCACAGCCCATACTGATTTTCTGGAAGTAGTTTCACTCACATTATACTTGTACAAAAACATGATTTATTTTAAATGTCAGGAGTAAATTACAGTTTTACAGATTTTGTAGAAGGTTTTTCTGCCCAAGAAAATAGATTATTCTTCCCCCAGAATTACCAGGTTTCCTCAGGTCTTGGTTTCCCCTCTCTTTATTTAGAAAGCCACACATATGAGTACACTAAATATTTATGAATATAATTTATGAGACTAGTTGTTTTTTTCTTGCCAAAAGTAAGAAGTTGGCCTGTGTGTGGTCTGAAAAATTCTAACTATGACCAGACTGAAACCATGGAGGTGACGGCAACTTCATATTCAATAAGAAAAATGGCTAAAAATTCCATATATGATACAGAAAATAGATCCTAAATAATAAGAAAGCATACATCATCTCTAGGCTAACCAGACTGTTAATTCAAAATAAAAGGCAATAAGGGAAGTTAAGCACAAGACATTCATCAGCAACATTACAAAGGATATAAAAAGTGTACTATTTTCTTGGCTGAATTAATTTCTTTTGCTTTTGTTGTATTTGTTTATTGGTTTTCTCCTTGTCTTTAAACAAGTCAATTTGGGCTTTCACTCAAAAATTAAAGAGAGTCTCTCCACTGAGTGTATGAGAAGCTGTATCAGACCTCAAGACGAGATGCAACTCACCAACTTAACCTCCCAAAACTCTTCCAAAACAACCTCACATTGCACTCAGGGAGCAAATCCTGCCTCCTTGATGCTTAGCACAGCCTCTCAAAATGTTGCCCAGATTTCTGAAAAATGAGAAGTGGTAAGATTTTCATCACTGCAGATCATCCCAAATAGTATTTTGCATTGATTATCATCCCTCACAAATTAAACCATATTTTTAATAGGAAAATACAGCATAATCAGGAACAAATCATTAGTATCTGTCCTTCACTATAGGAGAGGACATCAGATTAATACTCCAAAAGTCCCAAAAACAAAACTCTTAGATTTATCAAGTTAGAATTCCTCCAATCCAATACTTCAACATGAGTGCAACCAAGAGATATAGATATTTTTAAAACTAAGTGAAAACCAAAATAAAATGTTTGCGTTTGAATTTCAAAGTTACAGTTCCCTAAAGTTTGCTGTGTTGAGCAGAGCCGCAGAGACAGCGATAGGAATTGGGTTCTCCTGAAGCATCTGTAACCTCAGCCCCACTGGATGTGGAATGGGAGAAATGCATTCTGGCATCATGCAATCCTCCACCTCACATTTACTGAGTTTGCTTGTCTCTGGAGTTGGGGAGCTCCTTCTTTATTGCCTCCAGTGTACAATTTACGACATAGTTCAAGTATTTATAACTAGGTTGCTTTTCATGTTCCCCTCGGTGCCTGTTTTACGAGATTTTGGAAAAGAGAAGCATATCCTATAAATTCAAAGTTTGAAATCCATTGGTACTTATCAAGTATCAGTTTGAGGATTCAGAAAGTTTACTAGACAGCAAAATTCTCTGCCACCACCTATTGTGGCCCTAATAAAGTGAACTTTTCTGTTTGCATGGTGGTTAAAGAAAACTGCTGATCAGAGATCTTCAGCTAATCCTGTGTTCTGTAGAAATGCAAAGAATTTTCTGAATGAGGAATGTGTTTGAAGCTCCCAAAGTAAAGAAAGATGTCTCTGGGCATTGAGTACTTGTCCATACAAACAAGGAATACCTTCAGGTCTGTCAGTGATACTGTATGGATCTGTGGCTACTGTAAACAGATAAACTTCACAGGCCATTAGTTTTGTTTTTGTTAACCTACAGAATTAAACCCATGGGCATGTTTTGAAGGTTTATTTCAGTCTAATATTCCACTGACCCCTCATTCTGCCTACAGGAGTCCAAATATTTCCAGGGTGGATACATAATCAATTATTTTATATGCAGTTTACTCTTAGTGGAAATGCAATCAAACAACACAATCTTCACGAGCACCATTCTTTACCACCGTGTTTGCCTTCAGAAACATCTTGATGCAGAAGATCCTTAATGGGTTTTATAAAGTGCTCATAGCCAGTGCCTGATACAGTAAGCCAAAATACCTTAATTAGTTCCAAAAGAGTGAAGCTAATGCAGCACCATCTGTACTGGTTTTCAGATAAGGTACTTCCCACCTTTTTTTTAATGTGTTGAGAAATTCCAGCCAAGCTGGCATTTCTCAGCCATGTATCATGACATTTGAATTTCCCAGTCATTTAAGAGTTTTCAGAGTTGATCGGAATGGTAGTTGATTTTTTAAACTAGATATTAACTTATTTTTAAATCTACTCCAAGCCCAATACAAGCTTTTACTTGTAAGAGACCTAATAAGTCTATCAACCCTGAGTAGTCCAAACTCTGAAAAGCAGTTCTCTAGGAAAATACCTGAGAAAGAATTTACAGTTTTATTTTAAAAGTTTCAGCCAAAAATCAGAGAGGCTCCAATATAAGCAATTTTACATTTGCAACTCTTTACATCTGATGTTTTCCCTTCCTTGGGCCAGTGTCTGAGCCACTGAGCCAGTGTCAATAAAAATTTTATCTTTTGTTTGATTTTTAATAGACCATATGCATTAGATCTGATTCTGTAAAATATCATGAAGTTCATAGACTACTCGTCTTGCATGTTTGATATGATATTTCTGTCAGGTGTGCTGCATTGTCATCCACATGCAGCAGTGATGGAGCAAATTGGTTCTGTGAAGCTTCATTGCCCTCTGGAATAACAAAGGCAAGGAAAAGGGAAGCAAAATTTTCCTGGGTGCTCAGGACACGAGAACCTCTTGCTGTATCCTCCCATCCCTGCTGCTCCTTCAGAGCCAGCTACACCAAATACCTGGGGCAGAGCAATCTGTGCTACTCCTCCAGACTGCACCTGTGCTCCCTCAGAAGTCAAAAAATGCCAACACCGACCCAAGCTGCCTGCTCAAACCCACCTGCACTTCTGTTCTTTGCCCAGTTCCAGAGCTCAGCCTAGAGCTTTAGCAGATCTCTCAGCTCTGAAACACCAGCAAGACCCACAAGCCACCCTCTGTACACTTTTATATCATCTTTCACACAAAGATCTTAAACCAGTTTGCTGGCATTAATTAAGCCTCATAAACTCCTGCGGGAGTTAAATAAAGGTTGTTATACACACTTTAAACCAGAGTTTAACTTAGGAGTTTTTCTAAGTGCTTGTTCCTGCTGAGCTATGCAAGAGCTACAGTCAGTGTGAATATGCTGACATGCTGAAATGCTGCTTTGTGCAAGTAAGCCTCAGTTTAGTTTTCCACTAAAGCAACATATGGGAAAACATGCACTTAACTATGCCCAGTGTGATTTAAATATGTTGCATACTCAAGGGCATACATGAAATAAGACATGTCAACCAGACTATTCCAGGCTTTGTAAGACAGCCAATATACTTGCAAGTAAGGTAGTCTCTGGACAAAATTACAGCATTCATTTTCAATATCATGAAAATTGATCAATTCTGGTTTAGATTTTAGACACTGAGCAATGTTGGACTTTTTTAGCCTTTTAACTGACAGTTGTATGAAAGCCATTTTGGTTTTCCCACTAGATTCCTTTAAAGCAGGCCATACACAGTCAGTCGAGCTGATGCTGTGCATTTTTATGGAGTTTATATAAGTTTAACCCCTGGATTAATATGCCTCTCTTCAGAGATTGGGCTGTTGGAGTCCTTTACTTATTCCTCTAAAACACAGGTGATATTTTTGGCATTGCTGCAAGACAATCTGTCTACATTACTGAGCCTCCCATCCAGTCATGAAATGAAATGTTTTCTTTTTCCCTTGAATGCCACAAGAGTTGCTGAGGTTTCAGTTCGGACTACGATGAAACTCGTAATTTTGTCACTGGCTTTACTAGGATCAGGACTTCCCCCAGACCAAAGGTATTCCACTGACAGTCAGTGGACCCTTGGGCATAAATGGACCACTTCTAAGTCAGCATATGAAAAGCTGATCTGTCATGCATAGTTTTTAATTCTCTCTGTGGACACCCTTGAAAACCGTTACAGATCCATATTCTGAAAAAACATTGAAAGCCATTTCCCTTTGCCACTGAGAAAGGTAAGTTCAATAAAAAACTGAAGTCATGTCAGCACTGCTCAGTTTGGGTCTTTATTGAGGTCTCTTGACAACAATAAAGGCCTGTTTCTTATATGCATATCCAAACTGTGGTCCAATCTGTGGGTGTCCCAGCTTGATGGACACTTTGCCTCTGTTTAACAGCACATACATCACTCGTGTCTTGAACAGCCCAATCAAGAGGACAGGACTGGACTTCATAACATCATCCTGGCCCCAATTTCTACTCTGCTTTTGCAAAAGATACAGTCTTTTTCTTTTTCTGCATTTGCCTTCATCTTAAAATGTCACAAGCCCACTGCACAGCTGTGGGCGTCCTAAGGATTTTGTCAGTGCTAAGATATGCAGGAAACCTCCTGCAATAGAATTAATAAGGTTTGAGTGAAAACTTGCCAGCTACCCAGGTTTTGCTTGATAAAGACAGTTTTGGGCTATTTTAGGCTTTCAGAAACTTGGCAATACCATAACTGCAGGACTAAGGCAGAAAAAACCCACTTAGAAATCTTAACAGGAGAGAGGAACCCACAGAGCCATTTGAAAAATGCTCCTGCCACGACAGCTAAGGCCCCAAATACAGCCATCTGCCTCTTTTTTCCCTTTCCCCTTTGCTACACTTCCTCCCCCAGATGTTTCTCATCATCTAAGGTAGCAATTCAGGCATTCATGTAACTGATCCGAAGGAGTGTGCTGCATGTGATTAGCATCAAGTCACCAAAGAACAAAGAAATGCAATTAATCCCTGTTTAAATAAAAAACAGATTAGATAAGATTAAACATACTAGCAATGGGCAAACCTCAGACGGTTTGTAGAGCAGCATTGGGCTGGAAAAGCATTTGGGAGTGCCAGTATAACCCAAATCCTAAAAGTCTCTGATGCTTCCATCCAAGAAAGCTTGAAAGCACAAGGAAAGCTCTCCTGTATGGTACTTTGCACTTCCTGCACTCCAGTACAGTTGGGAAAAAAATCCCACTCTCACAGTATATTAACTTCTGGCACCAGCACCTGTGATTGTGGTCAGAACAAGAAAATTTTGAGGGTAGAGTTGCCCACTTACTAATTAGGGTTTAGTTGAAAGGACTTGTTATAGCTAAAAATATTTCAGGGGTTGGTTTAGTTGGTTCATCTATTTTGTTATAGGCTGAATTTGCTTCTAGGCTTTATGGCAGAAATATGACCACTGCCCTGCTATCCCATTGGTATTCATGATGTTGCATGTGCCTCCAAAAGAGAATTTTGAGCAACTCATCTTCACAAAAATAACTCCCATCTGCTGATGGGGGTTGGGTTGTTGGTACTCTGATTTCAGCATTTTTGTTAGCATCTGAAACAGAAACATTTTGACCAACTCAGAGGAGTTATTGCAAATAGCAGGGAAAGACTCTTCCCTAGAAGCTTGCAGATCTTGCCTGATTTGCCACCAGGGCTGGGCTTCAGCTCATCTCACTGCAGGATCTTCACCTCTGTTTTTAAAGTGATCCTGAAACCTAAGCTTTTAAGCAACATATCCTGAGATTTCTTATTTCACCAGAACCAATCTTCATTACCCTTGCTCACAAATTTCTAGTATTTCTACAATATATATATTCTAGAATTACAGAATGTACTGTATATTAACCAGGAAAAAAAAAATTATTCATTAAGAAAACTAATTTTAAAAGTCTTTCTGGGAAGATAGGACAGATAGGTGGATGACTGGACAGATTCTTAGGAAACTTCTTTGAAGAACAATATTTAGTGTAATACCTCCCTGAAAAGAGCATCTTCCAAAGTTTTCTTTTACATCCAGTCCAGTGAAAGCAAAAAGTGGGGAACACAAATGCTGTCACTGGAAAGAAAAAAAAATTACTCAATATCAGAATCATGAACGGTATTCAGAATTTTCCATGTAAGAATGGCCACTCCAGAGAACATATTTTTAGTGAAATGACAAGGAGAAACTGTTGGGGGTTACAAGCATACACATGCATCACAATGTAGTTGTTTCCCATTTCCACAACTATTTTCATAGTCTTTAGTTTGAAAAAGTGAGATCAGAGAGAGCCAGGGCCTCTCCTGTTGGACTGGTCCAGCTAACTCTGGAAAGCAGCCATTCAGTACACATCATAATTTGCTCTCAGTCTGAACTGGAGCCTCCATTAAATCAAACACACAGGGTCAGATTCTCAGCCAGTGTAAAGTAAAGTAGCTCCACAGAAGGCAACTTACAGCAGCTAAGGTCTGATCGATGGTGTTGAGTATGCTGGTAAAGCTTCAGCCATTGGGCAAGAATGATTTCTCACCTGTTTCCCAAAGATTTGTTATTCATGGCTGGATTTCAACTCCTTTCCTCACAGTGACTAGCACCCTCCTTGAGAAAGAGCCTTACTGAGTTCTCAGGTATACATGGAAAATTTAAAAAGGGCTCAACAGAAGGGGAGCAGGATCTTCAGTGCTAAAAAATTTAATGCCTCAGGGGTTTCAAACCCTACCCCTTTTACAAACTAAACAAAAATCCCTCTCTTGCCTTAAACCTGCCTTCAGGACCTTTAAAAATATGGTTTGTCAAACATTTTGGATTTTATTTCTAATGAAATGCTAATAAAAATGTGAAACGATAATTTATTTTGTGGTGCTGAACTCAAAGAGTGACAATACTTAGTAGCTGTATGTTCAAGATGAATTGCTGGGAAACCCTTTTAAAATCTGTCCTGTCTTTTACCTGTTTAGATTTATACCACCTCAGATGTTAACAGCCCTTAGGTGGCTTCTTAATGCCAAATGTAAATACAAAAACAAGAAGAAAATGTTCCTCGTGCATCCATACATATCTTTCCTGGCAAAAGGCCACTTCTGTCACTCAGAGCTCAGGCTGTTCTTCTTTTAATTTGGCATCAATTCCATGGCTGCTGTTAATAGTATTATTTGTGTTGGAGGTAAGCCAGACAACACACTTTTCTAACCAATTTGTCCAATAAAATGGATTATTTTGTTAGTTAATCTGTCACTTCTTGAAAAGAGAAATCTTTAATACCATTTGTACAAATATTCTTGGTTTATGTCTTACGCTTTCTTGTTGCCCTACATCAATACCAAAGCTTCTACAAGAGCTAATTAAGTTCTGATACATTCACAGAAAAATTACTGTTCAGCTTTGATCAGAATTTTCATTTTGACACCTCTTTTTTTTTCTCCAGAGATTAAAATTAGTGATTTTTGTCAACTCTGAGAGGATAACTTTTCTTGTCTTACTCCAACAGTCCTTTGCCCACACAGAACATCAGCTTTTTCTGGGTAAAAATGGAAGAAGGCACAGTAAAATTAACAAAGCAGGCTCCCTTTCTCACTGTAGAGGGATGCCATCAGCTGGCCCCTCCTTGCCCTCATCAAAGCCTGGGCAAATGGCTCGCTCCAAATGAGGCACATGTGGCTGAGCAGCCCGTGCATGTGCAGGTTTGGTGAGCTGGAGCATTGCACAAGACTAAATGTTTAAACACACCCTACAGATCTTCTTCTCTGAACTGTTTTTCCATCTTTGCACATCTCTCGTTTTTCTGAGGTTTAAGAGCTCACGTCTGAGACTGTGGCAGCTCTGTCTAAAGATGTTCAAAATGGCCAGTGGGTTCAGCAGTTCCTGCAGATGGCCTGGCAGATGAGCAGATGAACAGTCTGGGGTACCACCTTCTCTTAAAGAGGAGCTGGAGAACACAGAGCAGAGAACAAAGCATGCAAATCTTCATACGAATGTCTAATAAAAATGGTCATACACAAAAATCAGATCAATAAAATATGTTATATTTTAAGAACAAGCCTGAAAGGATTAAAAAAAAAAAAAAAAAACAAAGGAAAAAAATCCCACACATTACCTAAGAATTCATTGTTTCCTGTGCTGGACTGCAAATAAACAGAGACAGATATTGTGTGAAAAACACTGCATGTTCACTGACAGCCTGGTTTTGCCTTTAATGCAGCTTAAATCAGAAGCAGAGGAAGCAGGACTGCGAGGAGGCAGAGAACATAAACTGTTTGGCCCCAGAAACTGCACCTCCAGCAAGGCAAGCATAAGCACCTACTGCCTCCTTCCCATACGGATCCAGGGAGTTAAGTGCCTGTCTGCAGAGCATTTGGGTCTGGAATACCTTCTGAGTGGAAAGTAGGCACCTTGATGGAGCCCATGTTAATTAATTTTATTTTCTTCAACTGTAGCCATCTGCATGCCAACACACTGTTCTGGCCAGCATTCCCTGCCCTGGGGTGAGCCCACAGCCCAGGGCAGGTGACAGGGGCTCAGCTGTGTGCTGCTGGCAGGGCAGCTGTCCCTGGGCACACAGAGGAGCTGCCAGCAGCTGCCTGCTGCCCACACATGCCTCTGGGCAGGAAGGGCTGTGCAGGACCAGAAGGTACCAATGCACAGACCTACTGTGCTTTAGCAGTGCCCACAGCAGCTGTGGCACAATGGCAGCAGCACCAAGCCCTACCCCAGAGCAGCCAAGTCAGCATCGTGCCGTGCCCAGCTGATGCTCCCCCAAAAACCTCTCTGCTGGAGAACTGCTCCTCCTTTGGAACTGCAAGGATCCCTCAGGGCAGGCTATTCAACTTGGCCTGATGAATATTTAAACCAAAGGCTCTTTGCTGTCATGTTTAGGAGTATAAACATTGACAATTTATATCTGACATCTCTTAACTCAGGGAATGGCTTTATACAAAAACGTGTTTGGTTTCTTCTGGTTTCTTTCTCAACCAAACCCTTTCAAAAGCGTACACACGCTTCATAATGATGTGAGCAACATTTTCCTACTGCTGAGCACTGGAGAAGTGCTTGGCATAGCATTTATTCCAGCTTGAATCTCTGCATTCAAATCCCCTATGCACGGCAAGGCTGAAGCCTGGACTTAGTACTTGCTGCTCCTGATGAAACGTGCCTGCAGTCCAAAGGAGAAGGTTCTTTATGAGCACCAAGTCCTTGCACCTGGCCTCCTGCACTGCCAACCCTATCCCAGCACAGGTCTCCAGCCTGACTGGAAGAGACCCTCTGCGCTCTGAATTCCTTGGAAAGAATTCCCTGTTTAAGCAAAACCCAAAGGTTTTATTAAAGATGCTCAAATGGAGGCTCTGCATTTTTTAATGCAAAACATTGACCATTTGTGGCCAAACAGTGCAATCCTTACAGCACACAGCATCCTGAGAAGTCCCATAGGTATTGCTCTGCGTTGCACATGAGGAACTCCATGGTCCCAGGCTGTGCTATGCATGGCTGTGGTCACCTTTCCCTGTCCATTTCCAAACAGGCTGGGGTTTACTTCACCATTCCCCACGAACCTTGTCACTAGAAAACATATTTACCTGATGACTTGAAATAACAACTGACAGAGCTTCTTTTAAAGCTGTCAGGGGTACCTCTGTTTCTGAAAAATATACAGATATATAATATAAATAAAACAAAAAAATCTGTAAGCAATTTTTAGAATTGGAGGCTTAGCTGTTTTCTAACCTGTAAGTAGACTAGAGAAGCCATTCCTCTGAAAATCCTCATGTTTTCTACACAATGTTCCACTTTGTGCACATTTATGTGCTTACACTGCAGACACCTCAAATGCCCCAGAAAGGAGAAAACAGCAGCAAGAAACAGAGATTTTGGCTGAACCCAAAGTTTTTGCATACACAGATAGGCATTGTAAATAGATTTGTCCAGAAACATTCCAAAGCAAGGACCAAGTTTCCAAAATGCTCAGTAGTCAGTTTTAAACATGGAAAAGTAGCTCTCAAGACAAGCAATCTCACACTACCTATTTACTGGATAGAAGTGGAGCCTGCTCTAGTGGGGGAAGGTAGAAATAAATCACCTGAAGAAAGCCCTCCAGCCTGAGTAAGCTGCCCAAGAAGAGTTACATTTCTTGTAAAGAACTGTCCTGGAGCTTGTATCACTTCACACAAGCTTCAGGTAGCCAAACACGCTAGGGAACTACAACACAAAACTCAAATTGCAGCTAGTGGGAGGATTTCTAGGATATCTGTTTTGCTGAGTGACTTCTAATGGGCTTTGAGGGCCTAAGAGATTGTCTCTGTCCTGAGCCTGACAACAGGCTTGTGGGCAAAGGGCTGCAAACCTCGACAGGATCACCAGCCTGACAGCAGCCCAGAGTATCACTGTCATAAAAAAAAAGCTTAGGAGCCACTGCTGGTGGTAAGAGACCCACATAAATTGTGAAATTAATCCCTCGGAAACAGGCGGGTCCTTCCCGATCAGGGAATTCTCAAGGATACAAGAATACAAGGTTTTAGCTGTTCTGTCCAATCCCACAAGTCTATATTTGTCACAACAATACCTCACCTCTGAAATGGGATTGACTCTAATTGTTGTACTAGCACTGTTTCTCATGCCTAAAAATCAAACACTGGTGCTGCACCATAACAAGCAGCAGCTTTGCCATCTCCACCTTGCCAGGTGCTCCCTCAGTTTTGCTGTTTTATCTGCACTGCTTTGGAATGTTTTATCTGCACTATCTGCACTGACCAAGACCCCCCAGCAAGGCTCCTGGGTACCACTTCCCACCTCAGCCCTGCTAAGTGACATCCTCACTCCATCCAGGGCCTGCCCAAAGTCACTGCTGCCTGCACTGACAGATCAGCTCAGAGGGGCTCTGGCAGCCTTGCTTTAAGCCCTGTTTCTGCCCCTTTCCCTCCAGCTGCTTCACAGATGCTGAAGCCTTAACCCTCTCCCTGCCTTGCAGAGCTTTAAGCCCTAATAACGAAGGGGGGATGTCTATCTGTGCTCTGTGTTTATAAAACCCCTTTGGGTTTTATCAACCCACAGGCCCAGTTCTACTCTCCCTGTATTTCTCATTGCAGGGGTTTTGGTTTTTCCTTCTCTTTAATTTAGTATTCTTTATTGTTCTAGGTAGAAGTTGTATATGGAATGTAAATTTGTTAATAACTTTTGATATGTGTATTTCAAAGGAGGGAGTGGAACAGCCTGATTCATACAAATCTGGTACCTGGGGGAGGAATATGGTGTAAAAGATACACTTCTGAATATAACATGCAGCAGAAACATATTCCAAGAGAAATCTGCAGAGCTTTTCAGATTAAGGCAACAATAGCTGTACCAAGTAATGCCACACCCAAGGGTGAACACTGCTGCTGTTCTGGGGTTTGTCTTGTATTTAAGAAAATCACTCCTAAACAGGCAGAGGTTTGCACACTCAGGTAGGCATGGCTGCAGCAAAGCTGTGTCAGACACACAGGTTAATCCATCTCTCTCTCTGAAGACTGCTGCAGTATGCCCCAGTAAGAACCCTGCCTGCTGCAGTGGCTCCTGAAATCCTTCTGACCCTTGTACTTAAAAGCATGAAGTGCTGCAAGCATAACTAAATGGAAATGCTCCAGGTTCTGAGTCTTTCTCCAGCCTTTGAGACCACTCAGATAAAGTAAGTTAAAATAAATGTTAAAAATAAAATAACCAAAATAAAATAAAATACCATAAAATAAATTTTAGGTGAACATAAATTTTAGGTGAACATTCCATTCTAACTTCAAGAGGAAAGCACACATGGCACAGTGTCCCAGCTTGGAGGTCTCTCTCCTCACATAACACTAAATATCTTTAGCATTAAGTATTTCTAATTCATTATAATTTGCAAGCATCTGGACAACCTGGCAACTGTGGCAGGGCTGGGGTTGGAATCACAGGCTAATGAAATCAGCAGTGAAACCTGTAACCCAAACACACGAAGATGGGGCATTAATTACTGTGTGTCACTGAGGTGTTCGCTGCAACCCCGCGCTGGCCCCACTGGGAGGGTGCAGGGATGGAGCAGCGAGGTCTGGCTTCAAAGCCACCTTCAGAGGAGCTTCCTGAGAGGTCTTTAGAGACATGGATGAGTGCTGCACAGAGGGAGGTGTCAGCCAGCCACAGCACTGAACACAATTCCAGCCTTCCTACTCTCTCCGAGGACTCACGTCCTTCTGCCTCAGGATCTTGGCTTTCACTTGGCTGTGGAGGGGCCCAACAGTTTTGCTTCTCTGATGCTGTGCCCTGGCTTCAGCATTTTTGCATTTTGTTGCTCTTCCAGTGAATTCCAAAAAAAACCCTGAGCTGCATTTGGCAGTCCTGCATGGGGCAGGTGTTCACAGCGAGAAAATTGTTTTCCAAAGCAAGCCAAACTCTTAACTTTTGACATGGGATTGCAAGTCTGAACTAGAAAAGACTAAGCACATACCTGAACCATCAGTATCATATGTTGCTTTGACCTACAACAGTCAGAAGTCCATCCTCTCTCTGCATGGGCAACAGAATTTTTATGAAACACCCTGACACCTCTTGGTTTCTAAACTAAGGTGTTTTTTGTACTAGCTACCTCCTGCCAGCAATCATTAAAAGTCCTTGCCCAGTTCCTGGTTGTCCACAGCACTGCCTAAGTGACTCTGCTCGTGTGTTGGCAGCTCTGACAGCTCAGCAGCACTCAACTGGGAAGAAGAAGCACCTTCATCTTCTTGTCTGTTCACAGGGAAGAAAATACACACCCCCTGCCCTTTCCTAGAAGAGCAGGAAAGAAAGAAAGAAAGAAAGAAAGAAAGAAAGAAGGAAAAAAAGAAAGAAAAGAAAGAAAGAAAGAAAGAAAGAAAGAAAGAAAGAAAGAAAGAAAGAAAGAAAGAAAGAAAGAAAGAAAGAAAGAAAGAAAGAAAGAAAGAAAGAAAGACCTAAATTTTTAATGGGTTTTTCACAAATGTGTCTCAAAAGGCTGATTTTTACCTTCCTTTCAAAGCTCTTCTTCCTTCCTGCCTTCATGCCTGCCTGCCTACCTGTCATTTTTCACTTAGCTTTCATTCTTTCATTTTTCCACTCCACTTCTCTTCCTTTCATAATTTTTTCCTCTACTGTCTTGTATTGAAAACCAGAAGGAAAGAGAATATGCAAAAGACAAAAGAATACAAAAGAAAAGTACAAATTTACCAAGTTGGAGGAAAGGTTGGTGCAAATACCAAACAACTGCTTTGTTAGTATTTATGAAAACTGACATTTGAAAAAACAATTAAATGCCTTTTCTGTTTTAAATAATCTGTATCTATTTTATCTATTTTCTACATCTATATAAAATACACTCTTTTGGTAGAAGATGATTTCTTCAAACTCAGACTCTGAGAAGCCTATACAGCATCTCCCTCTTCTTACAAAGGTTTAAAGACAATAGATCTGGATAAGTCGTGACACTAATAAATCGTCTGCAATTTACTTAGGAAAGATTTTTGTTCAGTGGTTTGATAATTTTTAAGGACTCTGATGCAAGATTGACCTGATTTGTGGGAAAATCAGACAATTTTGGCCCTGGGCACCAGAGTACTCCTTTCAAGTTGAAAAGCTAATAAAACAGTTGGTGAAGTTCACTTTATGTACACAGGGTGAGGGTGGCATTGGATATTTCACCCATATAGGTAAAAAGGAACTAACTCAGTTCTGTACAGATATGAAAAGTTTTCCATTTTTTAACTGGTTTTTAATACTTAAAAGCTAACTCTTATTCTAAAACTTGCTGAAGAGAATATTAAAGAACAATAAATTTTTTAAAAAATTTAAAAAAAAAAATAGGGGGGAAGGGGGTGGTTTCAGTTGTTTTAGAAGGAAAAGTCATGTTTCTTGACTTTCCTGAGGAATTAATTTGAGACTTCTGGTTTCCAGACAGCAGTGTGAGCATATAGCCTGGCTTTGCCCAACATCTCATGAGCAAAACATCATTAATTGTCCCAGCAGTGCAAAACCTGCTGCAAGTAAATGTTGCTCTTCTCTCAACCCCAGAAAGCATAAAAAGTCACCCAAGTAAAGATCACCAAACTTTTTTTGGCAGTGTTGTGCCTCAGCCACACAAGCTTTCACGGTTATATAAGGCATGGAAAGGGAAATTTGCAAGTAGTATTTTCACCATTTTGGTAGCTGAGTGGGGCATATTGATTCTTTAAGGCAGAAATAAATAACCTAAAAACTCTGGGACTGCAGGGAAGAAAAGCCTTTCTGGCACATAGTGAGCGAAAGTGAGAGACAGAGAGCATGAATTGCAAGAGGAAAAATATACCATGAAGAGGCATGACCAAAATTATAGATGTTAATGAGTCAGGAGATGAAGTAACTAACTTTCATTTAAACCTATGGTTTAAGAAAGAGGCTATAATCTGCTGGAGGTGTCATCATTTCAATGGAAGTGTAAAACCAGAATCAGGATTACTTACTCTCACTAAACATTTGCTGGCCCTTTTTTACATACATTCTGGCCTCAGGGATCTTTATCCAGGCATGGTGGTCAAACTCCAGTTTAGGTCTCCGTATGCTACTTCCCTATAATATGCCACTTTCCTACAATTCAGCCTATAATTTCACTTAAAGCACTTGTTCCTAAAAATATTGTGATGTAGCCACTATGGCAGCACACAACCTTGCATCAGTATCAAATAATAAGAAATAAACCTGCTGTACTCTCTGGCCCTGTACATATCTCTCTCAGTAGGGACACCTACATGCATACAAATTATTTTAGATTATCAAAGGTGCATCTCAAGCACAACACCCCACTGTGTACACATCTACACTCAGAGTCATTCATTCACACATAGAAATAGCAAGATGCCATTAAAGCACAGCATAAAAAGAGCTACCCAATTCCTGCCATCACAGCCCTGATCAAGCTAAGACTACAGCTGGGGAAGGGGACAAAGTGTAAAAGAAGATACCAGGAGGAAAGACACCTCACTTTGCCTTGCATAGGGCTGAAGCTGAAATAGCCTTGAGTAGTTATTACCCAGTAGTTCAAGTTGATTTGTTCTGCCTGTGAGTTTTGATTTGGAAATGCAGCAAGCCTGAGGAAAAGGACATGAAATGACCTGTAGTTGGGACTTATATTTTTCCTTCCCCAATGGATGTGCTTGCAGTGTAATAGCGCAATAAATTGAGTGCATATCTATATCCACAAAGGGTCAAACTCTGCTCAGAATTACACCCGTGTAAATCCTCAGTAACTCCACTGGCCTCACTGGAGTTATTTGGCACAGATTTACACTTATGTAACTGAGAGCTGGTTTTAAGCTACAGTATGAAAAGTGTTTCACCTTCAGGGTAAAAAATTGTTACTAATGTCAGTTGTTGTTACATTTAAAATAACCAGAAGGAATTTCACCTGGATGGGATCCATCCACAATCCATGACATTTGCATGAACCTTTTCCCCTTATTTCTGGTGTGCATGGATACATGTCAAATTTTAATTCACAGCGCATCCATGCCTTTTGTTTTGGAGGGACTATTATGCCTTAGATCAATCACCAGGAAAAGGTGTCTATATTGATAACACATTTGCCTCTGAGATGCTACAGGATGTTCCAAGCCAGATTTCCTTTGAAGCCAGGCACCACTTTTATTATCAAAACATGAAAAATAGCTCGCATTCATGACACCAAAATGCAGCCAGCAGACAATGCTGAGGGCTAAAATGAGACTCCATGTAAACCCAGGGGAGTTGTAGGCACTTTTGCTCCCATTCCTGGGATGCAGCTGTCTTGCCTCAGCACGGGCCCTGTGCCCCTGGGGCTGCCCTACTGCCCGTGTGACACAGCAGTGTCACCCTTTGGGCACAGGGCAGGTGGCCACGCTCTGACCACGGGCACACAGCTAAGGAGGGGGTGAGGGTCGAAAAACACAGGCTGCTAATTGTGACCCTTTGCATTCATTGATCACAAATTGAGCCAAATTCCTTTAAAATATCTTAGCCACCAATGATGATGTCAGAAGGGTTCTGGGTCTAGGGATTCAAGGACTAATTTTCCTGAGGTCTCCCCTCTTCGTTCTGGCTCCATGCTGGAGGTACAGAGGGAATGATTTGACACTCCTTCCTGCCAAACAGCTAAATTTCATTAAGATACAACAGAAAGGTATGTGAGTTTGCTCTTTAACCCTATTACAGCTTACAGACCAGTTAGTTAGAAATACAAACTTTGTTCTTTGAATAACCTCAGCTTGAACTGAGTCCTAGAAGGACTATCTTTGAGTTAAGGTAATACGAAGCAATAAAGCTTCCTGAGAACAGAAGACTGCCAAAGTTTAAGTGGTATATTTTATGATCTGGATTATTGTCCATTGGGGAACTCAGATGAAAACACAGACTCATTTCATTTAGGTCTCTAGTTGTGATTTGAACCATGATCCAAATTTCCAATAAAAATACTCAAAGAGCAAAGCTAGTGCTTTATCCACTGCATACCAAGACTTGCTGGCCCTTTCCTAAAAAATCACAGTAATCCAAGGTCAAAAACTACATGTGCAATGGCTGAAATACTCCACAGAATTTCAGCTTCCACCATTTCTTCTCTTTCAGTAGTGCAAACCACATTCAAAAGGAGCTACAGTGGGCTACATCAGATGTGATAGCAACAATTATGCAAATCATCTGCAACAATATGAACAAGAAGAAAAACATCTCTATAGAAAGGCAGCATTTCTACAAATGATTTTGTGCAGCAGATCTTCACCATTTCTTGGGTTCATCCTCAAAAGCAGTTGGCAGCATGACCATATTCTATTCTGACAGATGAGGCACAAAAGTAAATGTGCACAGACGTGTACCAAGAATACCTATGCCTGCATTTCAGGAAGATAATCATATTAACAAGTGATCAAAACTATGTTTATTGTTTCCTCCTCCAGGGAATGAGATTCAAATGGTTTCTTTGAGCAGCATGGAAACAAAAAAAAATCTTTAAATAAATCTCTAAATAAAATTGACTACAACCAGCTACATTCTCTCATGCAAGATGACAAATGGTCTGACTTTTCTGAAAGGTCATTAGTCAAACTCAATTTTAAAATATTCAATTCAGGAGAAAAATCTCTAGATTAAAGTCAAAGCTCTACAGAAAACTAAAGAAAAAAAACCTCTACCAACATGTTTTTTGTTACCTATCCCTATTAAAACCTTAACTGTGGGCTATATTCAAGTCAGGAGAAGACAACTATTTTTTCCTCTGACAAGTCAAATGAATTTAAGTCTGTCTTTACAGTTAGACAACACAGAAATGCAGCAGAACACATGTATTGTTCTAAAGGATAATCAGAGGTAGCTTGAAACACAGAAATACTCAAAAATACAGTGCAGAAAATCCACATAACAGAGAAGCAGCAGTTCCTTGACTCGACACAGAACCTTACAATGCAAGAGGGAGAAGAGCTGGCTCCCCCAAAAATTTTTCATTTCTACAAAAATGTTAGTAACCCGAATTGGTCAGAGCTTACAGGTCCTGCACTGCTTTTGTGGTCGTTCTCCATTAGTAGCAATGGGTAAAAAATGTTTCATGAGAAAGCAAAATGTTTCAAAAATGTTCTCATTCCATTTCAGGCAGAAGATAACTTTTACTCTTCTCCCTCTTTGCATGCTTGCAAGTAATGTTGTGTTGGAATACTGATCCAGACACTGTCCCAGAATCACAATATCTCAGATTCAGTGTCCTGCTTGAGGACATCCTCAGTGATTTGTATCAAGTGGAATTGCCTGCACAGGAGAAACCAGGGAATACTCCTTCTCACAGTGCTTGAGTTACGGGATTCCACACCTCTCCAAAGTGCCAGAAAAGCCCTCTAAATTACAGAGTGCTCTGGATTTCCCTCCCTCTCATGTTTTGCCCTAAAATTCAGGTTTGAATTTGAAGTCTGTCTTCTGACAGCTGTGCCAAAACAGCTATTTGGACATATTTGCAAATCATCACTGTCTGTCCCAAAATGCACTCTACTTTGTCAAAAAAATACAAATTTCCTGTGTCTGAGATTGTTACCCAACAGTTACTGTTTTGTTTTCTTGTCAGTAACTGAAAAACTGGCCCCTGAGAAACAGTGATAAATACAGAGTAAAAAAAATACTATGCTAATGGAAGTCTTACCTAAACAGAATTTGTGCATCTATATTACATTCATGGAATCTACAGCCCACAGAGCAAATGCCCTGAGATCTGCATCAACGATTGGTTTGATATCAAAAATGAGAAATAATTTGACTCAGCAATATCAGAATTCTCATAGCATTTTGCCTAAAGGTGCCTGTAATCTGTTCTTCAGCTAATGCTCCTGACTACATGCATAGCAAACAAAACTACTTGCACATTTTGAATATGAGCTGCATTATTTCAATGTGACTCCTTTTTGTCAAGATTTTTGGCCACTGGTTCTGCATGAATACAGAAAATCATTACTCATAATTTGTACTAATCATTCTCCCATTTCTGTTATTTAAGTGAGAAGGCAAAGCCATGCTATGTGGCCAATCAAAAGTAATAAATAAAGAAAAGTTAATGAGAAAACCTCTTGTCTGAAAATTATTGATCCAAATTTTATGGCAAAAACTTTTAAATATTGAATACAGCCATGGCTGATAGGACTGGTTGGTTCATGGAGGATTCTCTCAAGCTGCACAGTTTTATTAATATACGTATGACTAACAATTTCTCTATAAAAATATATTAAAACTGCCAGATTTATAAAAGTCAGACAAATCCTCCATTTTTCTGTTCACAAACTCTCTAAATCCCTTTGCGGAAGATCCCAGACCTCAGCTGCATTCCTCAAGGATTTACAGGGCACCAGAGGAACAGCAATCTGCTGCAAATGAATATGTGCATTCAAAAGTATATGGAGGCTTTTCCAGCTTTCCACGTACTTCTCTCAGGTTAATCTTCCTGAAGGCACTGGGTGTATTTGCAAGGGCAGTTTCAATCTCTGTTCCACTCTGCCCCTTCACAGCACATCCATTGTGTCTTCCTGATGGGAATAACTGCCCTGCAACCACAGGTGAAAGGAACAGTGGCTGGAATATTGGAGGGAACCCACAAAATCAGGGAAAAACCCCCACACACACTTAACAAGATTTACTCCTCTTGCATTAATACAAGCTAGGACTGTGGATCAGATTCTGACCTCAGTTACTGTGGTCTTAATCTGAAGTACTGGCACTGATTTCGGCAGAGCCCCCCAGGATTTAGGGCCTGATCCAAAGATTGGCACTGATTTGTGATGATTGTGTAACAGATGGTTGTTCCAGCATAAGAATTTCTCCAGAAAAAGTTAACAACACTTTTATCAACACTGCATTAGGAAATGTTCTGTGCTAAAATGCATGGCACTTAACAAGGTTTACTATTTTCCTTTTTCTGATTGTTTGGTCCATGTTTATGTCCTGTTCCAATTCTAATTACAAATATAGATAACCAAATTTTATTCACCCTATCTGCTATTTCCCCTTCATTTGCTGTAATATTTGTAAGATATAAACAAAAAGAAAAATGCTACATGAAAAGCAAGAAAAAAATGCTACAGCACAAATACATCACTATGGAATGAACACTGGACAAAAATTATTTTTCTTTCTTCTTTTCATGAAGACCACCCTGTGTTTTACCTGGGATAAGTTATTCTTCATATTGCATGACATGTTTTTTTTTAATTTTCTGGTCAGGAATGAAAATGTCTTCAGATGTGGATGCTGAGGACAAAAATATGGTTAATATGTTGTCAAGATTTATCATGCTAAGTAAAAATGACAGTGTTGTTGTACACAAATTTTTAGTTGAATATTTACATAGATACTAGGATAATATAGTTCAGGATAAGAGGATCTACCTGTTTTTCTAATATCTCAGTATGAATTAGATTAGCAGGATGTGATTTATTTGGGTCAGTAAGAAAAGATCTCAGTTGTCTTGGAGATTTGAAAAAATAAAAAGGCCACTGCTGTATTTTGCACTACAGGTTCTGAAGAAATCTCCTCACTCTTCTGAAACAATGTTTTGAAAAGGAAAAGGCTGTAAGAATCTTTCTTACTCTTCCCTCTTTTGTCTGTCTATGTGTGAGTTGTCTCCAGTAGCATTGACAGTCAAAAGAAAAGATGATCAAACATTTTTCTTGAGGGAAAATTTTTTAAAGCACAAAGGGAAAAAAAACATAGGTCAGGTTTTTCCTTTTAAAAAATCTGGAAATAAATAATAATTTTAAAAACCCGAACAAACAATAAAATACCACAGCCGTTTCCTATAAAAAAATTTTGTTTCTCACACAAATGTGTTTTGACCGAGTTTTTCTTCTCTTTCTTGACAAATATGTTGAAACTTCCCCAAAAGAAGGAAGTTTTCAGAGATGATGTCAAAACCAAGTTTCCAAGCTGATTTTGATTATCAAAATCAAGCTGCGCTCGCCCTGCGCCTCCCACTGCCCCTGCCAGTGGTGGGATCTCAGCCTGATTTCAGGAAGACTGACTGTGAGCTCTTGCCTTGTCCAGCAGCCTTGGCAAGAGGTTTGCAAGAGCTTAAGGTGGCTTTTGGAGCAATCCATCACGGGGCATTAGCAGCAGAGCACTAGATGTCAGCACAGGAAAACTAGGCCAGGTTGGTGCTAGAGGAAGATCAGACAGTGTGGAAATATGGTGAGCACAGCACCAGTGATGAACACGAATATACAGACCAGAGTGAGGAGATATGGGCAGGGCACAGACACTTCCACATTGTGTGACCTTATACCCTGCATTAGATGATGTTTGGGGTGGGTGGGGCTGGGAGCAGAAGAGCTCACTCCTTCAGTTCCTTCATGTGCCAGAGCTCAGACACATAATCATGGCAAACATTATGCTTCTGAATGATCAAATAAATAAATAAATAGAAAATTTCTTGCATGGTTTGGCCAGGCAGAGATTGGACTCCCCCCAACCAAAACAGACCTCCCTCTCCCCCCAAAATATCTGGAAAATGAAGCACTTTTAAAGCCCCACATACTGAGTATACCTTTCTTATGTTACAGGCTGCTGCCTTTTTCCAGCCGACACATGGTAAGGATTATATTTAAATAAAGATTTAACACTCATAAATGGTTTCTTTTAATATTGCTGTAAAGTAATGGATCTTTTATGGGCAAATTTAAATGTCATTCCCCGATGTGCAGCTGCTCCAAGCAGTATGGTACCGTTTAATGCAGCCATAACCAAGCAGGCACGTTGACCAGCAGTGCCTGTGGGCAGAGTGTAGATTTTATTAGCCAATATGAGCCGATGACCCATGAGCAGAGTCACTTTTTGCATCTTGTAAAGTCAACCATTGTAAAGGTACCACCACATGCAGAGAGTGAGCAGCATCCAGCCTAGAACAGCTGAGCACAGCCTCCTGTCTTGGACAGCAGCAGATCCTTTTCAGCTTGTAAAGCTTTTTCCCAGCAGCACTACCTGCTCAGATTCACCTCTCCTGGCAGGGAGGCGGCTGGGCTGGCTTTGCACACATTGCTGAAGAGATGGAGTCAAACCCTCTGTTTTCTGATCACCACCTCTCTGAGCATCTGGCCAGCTGAGCCAGCATTGCATTCCTTGTGGTCCCAGGCAGAAAGTCGGATTTTTTCCCTCCCATCCTCACACAGGAGGGCTTGCACTGCTGCTTAATGCAGCCTTCAGCAGCTGGCGTGTGTAACCAAACACGAGGCTGCTTCAGATTAAAGCTAAGAGTCGAGTCCCAGCCCAAAGTATTACATGGCACAGATACTCACAGCTCTTTCCAGCCTCACAAGATGAAGCATTTGGTGACTTTTCAGAGCTCAACATGGATCTTTTTTTCCAGAATTTGTTGCTGGAATGGGTGATTACTGCCCAGCTTAAAAACTTTCGTGACTTAAAAAAAAAAAGGCAGGATTATTTTGCTGCCTCGTTTTTGCAACACTATATTCCTTACAGGGGTGGAGAAACTGTCACTCAAGATATAACTATCCATGGAAAATTACAGACAAGACTGGAATGAGCCTAATTGCTTAAAACAATGGTCAGTCCCCTTGCAAAATGTTATGTCATGATTCTGTTGCCAGAAGACCTTATCACAAAGACATCTATGTAATTATTTATGCATTTTCCTGACATTATTTCCTTCCTCTTTTTAAAAGAATCTTAGTTTTTGATGTTTAGAATAAGTAAACTACTTTACAAAATGCCTCATTAGAAAAGCATCATGCCCACCCCTAGCCACTGGAGATTCTCCCATGCTCTCTACATTCCACAATAGGCAAGCTCCTGCCAAAATAACCCCTGACAGATCAATCCTCCCAGTGGAATGAGGGATCAGAAAATGTTATCCAAACCCTGCTGCAGCACAGCCACTTGATAGGGCTCATTGCCATCCATGCAGCATATGAAAAGGAACCTGTTATTTATTTCAGTCAGCTTCTCGCCAGCCAACTAAAAAGCATCCCAAACTGCTTTTGGATCTTGATTCAGCAAATCATCTCAGCACTTTTCAGAAAAGATGTGACCATGAAATATTTTGGCCTCATCAAAGATGCACACTCACACTGTTTGTTGTGTGCCTCACACCGGCATGGGAGACAGCCAGGCAGAAATTTCCAGAGATACCTGTCTAAGGAATACATTTTCAAGGGCATTTCTCTGGCAAGAAAAGAGACCAAATGAGCAGCAGCATTTTCAGTAGATCTGCTTGATTCAGTTTCATTGGTTCACTAAATAAATCTCAGATATTTATATATTTTTTTTCTCCTCACAAGGATAGACAGCCCACTGGAAAGCACCAAAACTGAAGTCAGACTCTCTTTTCCTGCCTTTTGTCTCACAGAGAAACAGAGCTGCCCAAAGATCTCAGCATAAGGATTTACTCCGGAGAATGTTATTTTTCTTTGTTTGTTGTTTTTTTCTATTGTTATTTTTTGGGGTTATGTGGGGTTTTTTTCCTCTTGAACACATATGCACACCCTGAGTTTGGTGATAAGTTTTATTTTGAATCTTGCTTTTGGTTTGGTGTAGATTTGAATATTTTCTTCACACTTTGCAAAGACTTTGAACACAAGAACAGCATCTCATTCAATTTTAAAGCTGTGGTTTCCTTCCTCTCTTTAACTGCAAATCATGCTGTGATTTACAGTGGCATATATTCAGAAAACTGGGCCAAGGCTTTTTTAACTGGATGCTCCTAAAACCCTGTTTAAATTTTCTGCAGGGGAATGCTAGGGCAGTGAGGGTTTCTTAAAATTAGGATTTATTTAAGAGGCTGAGGAGAAACCCAGAAGCTTAACTTTATGCCCTGGTTGGAAATCTTAGCCTAGATTTACATTTTAATTCATCTGTCAGCACAAGCTCTGGGTAATGCAGAATTTCACTTCTTCTTTCCCTCCCACCTTCTCATGAAACCTCAACCAGCAATTCCACCTCCTTTTCATTAGGAGCCTGGCACTTCTCAAAGGACTCAAGCTGCATGGAACTGTCTCTGTGAAAGCTGAAACCAGGAGAAAATTCCTGGGCTTTCAGATTTCATTGCAGAGCCAAAAAGTCGGGTTCATTTTGCTGCAATTCCACATGTCCTAGGAGCCACGGTGAAGCTTTTTGTCAAACTGTGCTCAATTTAAAGTGAATGTGGATGGAGGTGGTAACAAGGACTAGGCACAGGCAATTCTGTTTTCCTGGGTAGTCTCAAAGTTTAGCATAAAAATGCAGAGAGCTCTGATACAGCTGAACTGTAAACTGCAAAGTGTTTTACGTCTCAGCATTTTGAACTGCACCTAAAAATAAGTGGAACCATGTTGAACTATGATAAATATTTTCGAGGAAGAATGCATTTGTCTTCTGTCCTGGTGGGATATACTTTTAGTCTTCATTCAAACTGAGCATTTCTGCTTTACCTTTGTTGGGGAGGAAAAAGCGATTGGGTGTGTGACAATGCAGTGGAAATCATCTGTGTGAAATGCCAGAGACCAATTCATAAAACCTCTCAAAATAAAATTAACTCAATGTCTCCTTTAGCTCTGGCACCAGAATTGCTGCCTGAGCCCCAGGAAATTCTGGCTCCCTTCACTAAGGGGTTAAAAGCCACCATGCTGGGAATAATACATATTCTGCTCTTTCCTTCCCATACTCCCTGTCAGCTCTTTCCTTTTTGTACTCCCTGATGGTTAATGGCATCCAGTTGCATCTGGATCACAAGCACCATAAACAAACATATGCACCAAAGAAGGTTTCCCAGATAATTGATGAAAATCAATTTCATGATGTTCACATTACAGACCTTTTTAAGCCAGTCACTCATTTCTGGAGATTTAGGCTTCAGTAGTTTGAAGATAAGTGTATATAAATGCACTTGCTAATGCAGCACTTCTGCTACAGTGTCACTGGTGCTTGCCACCTTTCTTCCACAATTTCAACAGATGCAAATCCTTCCCAAGTGTTGGAAGGCTGGCCATATTCACAGGCCTTTCACAATAATGCAATCTTGACAGTTTTGGATGACAACCCACCCATCACTGATGGCATGCAAAGACAGAAAATGGTGAGCTGGAGGATGTGAGGACAGCTGGGACAAATCTGAGCTCCATAAACCTTCATTTCTGCCCCAAATATGGCTATCTGATTCTTTGTATTTTCCTTGATGGAGTCTAAACAAATATAAATATTTCTACATATTTTCTGAGTGTTTTCCCTTGAACAAAATACAAATGCACACAAAAATTATCCTCAAACTGAACCAGTCCTTTATCCCTGATTTCCTTTTCCTTTATCCTTCTGTTTTCCTTTTCCTTTTTTTCACTTAACTCTGATATTTCTCTGTCCTAATCATACCAAGATGGATTAAACGACTTGTAGGCCAAAAGCTTCTTTTTTTTCTATTCAAGGATTCAAACATCACCCTAGACCTCCTGCTCATGGGTCATTTTATATAAGTCTTGCTTCTCTGCAGGAACAGCTGATGTGCATTTTGTGAATGGAGCCTGCTCCATTCACAAAATGTCCGGGGCCACTATTTTTTTTCTTTCTTTACTAAGGTTTGCATGCTTTTTGTGGTATTCTGGTGTTGAAAAGTCTCTATGCTAGATAACATTTTGATACTGAAAAGTACCTACCCTGTGTCTCCAGGCTGTATCCTGTTTTCCTGTTTGCTTATACCCAATAAGGTTTATGCTAAGACCAAGGAGTCAGTATTCCAGAAGAACCAGCTACCTTATTTCTAAAGTAGCCATCAGATGGTGTCTGATTCTAGAAGTGCTCTTTTTTTTTTCATATTTGGGGGGGAAAGTCTCTGTGAATAAAGTAATACAAAACATCAGGAAAATATTATAGTTTTCCATATATAGATACCTCTCATTACAACAAGTAAATTTTTATCCAAAATGTGACCACAACATGTGATTTCACCAAATCTTCTCTTCTGTAGCATGACTCCCTTGGTTACCTCTGTGCCATGTGTTCTCTGCTCCCAGTGATCAAGTTCCCAGACTGTCCCATGTGACAGCACAGTGCCAAGAGATTCTTGGACTTCCCTGCCCATTCCTATAATGGCCCTGTGGACTTGGTGGCAGCAATTCCATCCAGCAGAAGACCCAAAAATAAATAACACTCACAGATCAAGCTGAGTACAAGCTTGCATTAGTCAGTGACCAAAAACAATTACAAAAAGGAAAAAGTATTAAAACCAGATAAATTTTTGCTTTTCAGGCCACTGGCTACAGAATGGCTTTTTTCCCTTCCCATTATTTCCCAGAGTCAGGTGTAGGTGTGGAGGAACTGAGGGCTGGATCTCATTGTCAGGATATAGAGGGAAGAGTGTGAAAAACAGTGTTTCAGCACACTGCTAAAAGGAAAGCAGTAAAAGAAAGGGCACTAACTGTCCATAATGCTCTGGAGACATTCTGAAGGATGTTACATTGAGACCAGTATCAGCATTACACAGGTGAAGGCCCTGAGCAGCACCTGGGTAATTTTCACTGTGATTGAAATTATCCAAGCCCTCTTTTCCCCCAACATCCATTCCTGCTCAGGAGCCTCATATATGGACTTCATTTCTCTTCTCAGGCAAAAGGCAAATTTCTTGTGACTGTCCAGGGCCATGACCTCAGAGATGAGGCAGGACTGGAAGAAAACTTCAGGGTATATGGGCAGACAGTGCAAAGATTTAGGAAATGCCAGGCAGTATCAGAGCTCTGACTTTCTCTTTGGCTCCCTTTGAAACAACTGCAATAATTTCCACTGCAAAGCAAATCAACTCCTGCAAAAACCCACAAGGCTGAGGAAGAACCGAGAATTCCTGGAAGTTTCTTTTTTGGAAAGATGTGTTGCACAAGGTGAGCCACCTTATCATATCTTGCAGTGGCTCAAAATTGAAGATGTCAAGGAAACTGGGAGCCAGAAGAATAAACTCCAGTTCTTGTTTGTTTCCATATCTCCTCCTCCAGTTAAAATATCTTCCCAAAAGTTTAATTAGTAACTCCTGTGGGGCCACCACTGAGTCAGGCAGTGAGGTAGGGAGAAAGACAGGACTCAGTTGGACAGGGTAGAGAAAATGCTCAAGGAATAAATAGGGCAGGACACAGAGAGTAGAAATGTCTTTTTGCTCTGGGGTTATGCATTTGAGTGGAGGGATATCCATTATTGTTTCCAAACTCTCAGGTATACCATTTTGAGCAGTATGATAGAGAGGAATGAGGAGCTACACTGACATGGCAGCCCTTTTCCTGGACCTGGGAATCTATTTGAAAGCCTGACCATGATGATCTGTACGTGGCTCATGTTTACTTCTGAGTGTCACTTGGGAAGAAAACAGTCTTCTTGCTCTTCAGTAGTGAATTTGTCTCAAGATTCCTGCGTGCTGAGCAGTTCTCTGCGGGCTGATTCAGAAGGCTGTGGCAGAATCTCAGTGTGCTACCTACTACAGAGGACCACTGTAACATGCTCACAGACCAGTCAGACCTTTGAGGGTCTGGCTGAGGTCCATCTGTTTACTCTGTCCACCCTGGACTCTCCCAGAAGATCTCTTGGACCACAGTGAAGTACCAGCCTTAACTGTGGGTCAAGTAGGTGAACAGCAGAGTTTAACAGAGACACCAAGTCACACTAGGCAGGACAGAAAAAAATGGAATAACCGAGGGCTGGGACCACATAGAGCTATTTTTTAGGTCTTGAGAAACAGCCCACTTAAGATATTACAGAGCAAGACATCTCTCACCTTAACAAGCCTTTGTCTAAATTCTCCTTGAAGGGGCTGCATCTGGTGGATAGATGGCACCATTTCAGCAAACAAGAGTGCAGGAGGGAGGGAATGGAAGATAGTGGCCATGGATACTGGGGTATCTCTTCCTGAAGTTGTTGCAGGAACTCTGGCAGCTGAAAAAATCCCTTAGTTTTCCAGCATCCTTCAAAAGATCTCCATGAAGCACAGCACATAGTGTGTTACTCTGTTTATCCACACGGGCAAGATGAGACACTGATCTTACCCTGCTAGAATGTGCAGAAAACCAATATCCTGTGGTAAAGCTTCAGCCTTATGCTTCTCTTTTAATATAAGCTATCATTGCTGAACCACAGTATTACCCAGATCTGTTTTACATGAGTCCTTGGCAAGACTATGTCAGCTGTACTTAAAAAACAAGGTTTGTATTTATCGATTCAATGATATTGTAAAAGGTAATGTGTCATCTGGTGTTACTAGAACATCAAACCTGCACATCAGATGCAGGACAACCATCAGTTGCTGGAGGGCTGCAGTACCAGCCAACCTAGAAGGAAAAACAGCATGTGAAAATTCCAGTAAAATTCCACGAAAAACCCAGCTCCCAGCTTTTGAGTAAGAAATTGATTTCCTCTGTGAGCAATCTTCCATCCCCCAAGCTGGAAAGACACCATGGACTTATGCTTCCTTCTGACAGCATCTAGTGTAGACTGGTTCTCCAATTCTGTCTTGGCCACAGTTGCCTGGGGCACCCCCTGCATCTCAGAGCCATGGAATGAAGTGGCTGTTGTCCCCATGCTACTTCCATGCAAGAGTCACAGGAGTGCTTCTCCCTAGATTTATTTTCTTTCTATCTTCTTTTTCCAGCAACCAGTGGTGAATTTCACTTGAAATAACACTTTGTTCTTTAGTTTTCCTGAAGAATGTATCAGAGACAGAAGCCTCTAAGAAGCAAGATAATAGAGCTGATGGGTAATTCTTTTGTATCCAGGATGTTTCATCCAAAGCATCTCTTTGCATTAATGTTCTTCCAAGCCACAGTTCTTACAGACACTGCCTCAATTCCTCAGAATGTTCCTGAAATAGAAGGCATTTATCTCCAGTCTTGCCCAGAAAGTCCATTTACAAGCAGGGTACAGACAAACCCAGGACAATCCATGAAAATAAATGTTAAAGCAAGTATATGTACCACAGAGTTCACACCCGCTCTCCATAACCAGACAATTAATCCCCAGTGAAACTCCTGAGAGCACCTTCAAACAAAGAACATGGGAAAACCCAGCTTTGAGGAGGGTACTGTTTCCCCCAGAAATGTTGGTTTGGTCTACGTCTGGTTCAAGCCAAAGCTGGTATTCTGCACACACACATACAAATCCCCATACAAAAGGAAATGTCACATTTTTGGCCAGATGTCCCAGTGAGATAAATCAGAAGCAAAATAGCACTGATGCTAGACATGGAGACAGATATGTTACTCCTGTAACACCATAAAAGTATCTTAATTTGGAGCTCCATGTGTACCCTGCCCTGGCATCTTTGGGGAAGAATCTCATTTGTCCTTACATTCCTGACCTACCCTGTTACAGACCTCAGCCTGCTTCTTTTGCAGCGACCTTTTTAAGGGGCTGAGTCAAATTGTCCAGAGACGTCAACAAGTTGTGAGAGGCAGGCTCACACTGGCAGCAATTACCAGAGGGCAATGATCAATGGGGGTCTTTTGTTAGCATTACAGGATCACTATTGACTCAGGAAGGAAGTGCCCCCATGGTTTAGGCTGAGCTGAAATAGACAGGCAGCCTTGCCCTTGGCTGCTCACAAGCCGCTAACCTACACTTATCTCATTAATTATTCCTGTCCAAAGGCAGCTATCGTTATGATCCACAATCAGCTGGGGAAGAAGAGGTCACAGCAAGCACAGAGGCTCCATTTACCAATCCAAGGCATGCATCCTTTCTCTTATTTGCATCCAGAGTGTTGTACGACGCCACTGCTGTTCCTTTGACAAACAGGTAACCACACATGACAGCCACACCAGCTCTCTGGAAAAAAAAAAGGGGGTAGAGCTTACATGTTTTTCCACTTACAGAAGTAAAACTACAAGGCACAGTGACCTTGCTAATTGCATAGATGGGAAGGGGGGAATAGTGTTCACATTCCAGTGCACCCAGATTGCCTTGATCCTCACATACTCCTATCCCAAACTATGGCCAGAGCCATCAATTGTTTACAAGGTACTTGATGCACAATCCCATTGCTTCAAAAGTATAGTTTGTGTAAGGGAATTTATAGGAAGAAAATACATTTGACAGGAATAAAAGACATTTGAGGGATGAGGGCTTCTGGATGGAAGGATGGAGTCTCCTATTAAAGTCACCTTGCACTGCTGAGGGATAAATCACTCCCTTGAACATATTGCAGTCTGTTGTAAAGGCAGATGATTAGTATGACTGAGAATGAAACCACGCTATGTTCTTACCCCCCACTGTGTTATTTTTCTCTCTTGCACTGATTTGTTCAAGACACAGCATTTTAAATCAAGCTCTGATTTAAGAAAGAGGAGAATATACAAAAGGAGCAGTATATTCTGAGCACACCCTGCCCTTCAAGCTTATTGCTCCCCAGCCACTTCAGAAAGAGGAAAATCACGAGCCCCAGAGGAAGCCTTACAAATGTGCACTTGCAAAGTGAAGTTTGCCACGTGTACTCAGCTGGGAAGAGAAAAGCCCCCAGCACCTCTGTTCAACACCCTGAGCCCTGGGGGAGAATGCATTGCAGCATTTGGTTGCTGTGCCCCAGTCTATCCTGATAACTAATCAGGGAACAGCAGAGAGCCTCAGGAGCTTCGGGACGTAAAGAAAGGCCCCCACCAGGAAGTAATTTCCTTCTCCAAAATGCATTTGCACAGAAGGGTTTGGTTTTTTTTTTCTCTTTCTTCCCTCAGGGGGGATAAAATATGGAAAGAAGGGACTTTCAACATCTGCTCTAGATTTTTATTTTAATTCCACTGATTTTTTTTTCAAGATTCTTATCTAGTGCCTATAGCTTAAGCAGTCTGTATTTTCCTGACAACTGTCAGACTCGGTACTGTCTGTTGAACAGAAATTCCATCAGCCTTTGACTGAAGTATTTGCAGTGGGAAGATCGAGCATTTACAGACTGGGTTTAGACCAGACTCTACTGCACCGAAAGCATCTTACAGTCATCTTCCACAGCCTCAAGAAGTGACTGAGAGATGTAAATGGTTCTTTCCTACAGCAGTCTGCAACAGTGATCATGTGGGAGATGGCAGAAGGAGAGGTGATGAACTCTGAGGAGCTGCACTGGTTTTCAAACACTCCCCATTCTGTGGTCTCCTAGCAAACAGCAAGGGAGTTTAGCAATTGCTAATGTACTGCTCTAGCAGTACAAAAACTGGTGCTAAAAACGCCAGTCAGGTTCTGCATTCACCTGCAAAAAGAGATCCCATGTTCAAAAGGCACACAGGGAATTTACCATTCTCTGCTGGGTCAGGGCTAATGCTGACCATACCCTGTTACTTCTGTTTAAGACACCCATTCTCTCACAGCCAAAACTAGCAGCTTTTGTTCAGGGCAAAAGAGATCAGGGATTTGTTATTCGTACTTCTGCAAAACACTCACGTTCAGCAAGAGATGATCCCTCTCCCAGCTGTCTTCCAAACACAGACCTCTTTGTGGGACCCATCTCTTCTCCCAGCTAATGAGCAGCAAGACAAGAGAAAAAAACCTCAAGTCATGCCAGGGAGGGTTGAGATAGCATATTAGGAAAAAATTTCTTCACTGAAAGGGTGGTCAAGCATTGGGATAGGCTGCCAAGGAAAGTGGTGGAGTCACCATCCCTGGAAATGTTCAAAAGGGACGTGGTTCAGTGATGGACTTGACAGTGTTGGCTTAACGGTTGAACTCAATGATCCTACAGGTCTTTCCTAACCTTAATGATCCTTCAAGTCTACTATCAGGTAACACCAAAGGGAGCAAGAATGAGAAGCAGGGAGGGCACTTCCCTGAGACTAAGATGTCTTCTGCACTGCCAGCTGCCACGTTGCCTCATCAAGACTCTTCTCTGCCCATTTCCACAGGCTGTAAGTGCCATCAGTGATCTCAACAGACAGGGTAAACAGCCACCACTGGACAGTGCTTCCAACTGAGGGTGGCTCAAGGCCAGACCACATTACATGGATACATATCCACAGAAATCATTTTAATAATGACAGGCAGGCTGGGGCCGCCATGGTGGTGGTGAGGTGACCGTGCTTTCTGTCAGGGCAGCCACCATGGCTCAGCCAACTCCTCTGCCCTGGCAGAGAGCAGCCAGCAGAGCAGGGCTGCTGCTGCAGCTGGGCAAGCCACAGCCCTGCCAAAGCCCTGTCAGCAAGTGGCCACTTCCCCATCAGTGAGAGCCCAGTGGCAGGAGGGGCAAAAGCTCAGCCATGCTCCCAAAGCCATGCTGTGCTACACTCTGCACACCGCTGAGCCTGTTTACACAAAGCCATTTCTTGTTTTCCTTTCCAGAAAGAGCACTGCCAATCGCTGGAGGCAGATGTGTTTATCAAGAAGTGTATCTCGAAGCCTGACATGAGATCTGCGGCCTCTGGTGCAGCTGAAAAACTCTGTCAACACCTTGGAGAGAGCAAGCCAGCGGGGCCAGCGGGGGACCAGCCGGGACCGCAGTCCTGCCAAAAGCTACAAGAGGAGCTCAAGCCAAACAAACCTTTTCCATGCCCTCTGTTCAGTATCTAGTGGGGGCGTCCAAACCACAAATCAGCCAGTTCTTACGTGAAAGGAAAAGCCTTTTTTTATTATTATTTTTTAACCTCTCCCCCTCATTTGGAGACCTGCTCTGCCCTTAAACCTGTGAATATATCACAGTATAAGGTCTGAAAGTTTATGTCAGAGGGATGTTGAAGTCTGACTATACTGAAGATTGCCTGCTTAGGAAACAAAACACCCTTCTAGGGATCGCTGCACTTGATGATCAGCCTGAATAAAAAAAATACTGAGGGGCAAAGTAAATCCTTCAAGCAGAGACCTGCCGGTAGGGGAAGGGGGTGAGTCACGGGTTAAAGAGATTTTTTGTCAATGCTTTCAGGGTCTGTCTGCTTCTCCTGCACTGCTACTTCAGGGAGAGCAGTTTCTGGGGGAACAGAGGGTCATGGAAACCCTCATCACAGGAATGGGAGTCACCCACAGTTCTTGGGGTGTCATTGCAGTCTGCACACCGCGATGGGTTCTTCCCCCTCTCTTTCCAGAAGCACCAGCTCTGAAAGCAAGAAGGAGAAATATAGGTAATTTGCAGAAAACTAATTTCACAGACCCATGGAAGGAAAGAGCAAAGAAGGAAGACAAGAAAAAGAAATAAAGAAATCCTGCTTTACATACTCTGAGTTACGTGGAAAACGTTGCCCATGTCTGTGCAAAATTGCCGTAGACTTATTGCTTGTCTGGTAATCATCAGTCAATTCCATTTGAACTAAACTTCCTGAGGCAGAGAAATCTTCAAATCACCTATTTTGTAAATCACTCTTTCTTCTCCATAATTCTTCACTCCAGCACCTTCCCCATCCCTCCTCCTTCCTGGGGCTCCGTGACTTGTGCTGGGCAAGGTGCCCAAAGGGGGCTCCTGCAGCTTCCCTGTGGGAGAAGCATAGGAAGCATAGCTGGCATTCCAGGGGACTCATGTCCCTGAAGCCTTCAAAAATGACAAACAGCTGGAGGAAAAAAGTGCGCGCGCGCGCACACACACACACACACACACACACTCTTAAGAATGCCACAACTTTCACAATTAGGAATCCCTGAAGCTGGATTCCAGGATGGAAAAGCTACTTTCTCAATCCCCTTTCATTTGGAGCACCTCAACCTCAATGCAGAATTCTATTTTCAGCAGCAGTTTCAAGATGGTTTCCATAGTTAGTGTCTCCCCAAACTACTTAAGTCTTGCCTAAGTCTGTTTGGATGGTTCTGACAGGCTCAGAGAGAGCTGTTTCTGAAGTTAAGGCTCGTGACAAAGACAGCTTTCTGGTTTCTCCCATAATGCATGAGTCTAGTTATTTTCCAAACCAAAAACCCCAAGCACAGGGTTTTTTACCCTTCTGCTCCCCCTTCCTGCCATTCAAAGCTTTTACATCAACCACAGAACTCATTCCCACATACCTCCAAGAGCTGCAACTTATAATCTTCACACCAAATTAATTTCTGTTTACAGTCTCACAGTTGGTCATGAGAGAGGTTTCCCAAGCTCAAAAAATCAGCATCTGCCTCTTGTGTGTATTTTCCACCTAATATCTAGGAAAAATACAGCAACATGACCATATTATCAAAAAATATATGAAAGTTTTTTTCCAGAGTTTATTCAGAAGCTACCCAAACACTGTACATTAGGTTCCATGGCAGGCTTTATGTTGGCAAACAGATAAGGAACACAGTGGGATATATTTCCCAAATGGGCTAAATCAGCACCATTCCCTTGACTCCATTCACATAGTGCAAGTCTGGCCTGAGATATCTAAGACAAAGGCACCATGACCAGGAGTTAAATTAAAGTCTGCAATTCCCATTAGTCTGCAATTCCCAAATCCCTCTAACTGGAATATTGGCTGGAAGTGCCATATCTTGGTGCTTCCTGAAGTGCAAGTAAAATTATTGGGGATGTCAGGAAAAAATCCTTTGGGATAAACTCATGCACATAGTTAGTTGGGCACAATGGGCACACCTCTGCTGGGAGCCTGGCTTATTTTTCTGGGTAATGAAACACTGAATGTCTGCTTTTCAGGATGATATTTTATGCATGTAGATGACAGCACAGGCAAAATGTCAGAATAGTCATTTTCTCTGGCTGGTCGACAACGAGGCTTGCAATATCCAAAACTAAAATGTGAAAGATCACATTACTGCCAATAGGCAAAACGTTCAAAACCGCTTATCACCAGTCTTGGGGTAAGGCCAGAGCACCTCTGGAGCTTTCCGTGCCCATGCATCACATCATCTTTGTTATCAGCCACTTCTCTGCCAGCTCACAGGGAGGCTTCTCATACTCCCTCTGCATCCAGTTCACCAAGGCCCAGAGGAGGAGGATGAGAAAGCATCTGAGCTTCTTTGCTGAGCGTTTCCTGTTTCATTTGTTCCTTTGTTTTGAAAAAGAGAAGAAAGAGTCTGTCTCGAGTGTCATGTATAGAGACTGTGGCTCTGAAGCTGCTGCAGAGCTGCTATTCAGCTCCCAGCATGCCCAGGCTCAATGGCCTTTTATCCCCCGACCACTGACATGACAGAACCGCGGTTACCGTGTCACCCGCAGCTATTGCAGGCTCAGAGGGATCAGGACCTCCAGCCACAGGTTATGGACTCAATACATAATCACAGAGTCCCCTGAGCTCCGTGATCACTCGGACCTGGCAATGTAACCTTTGGAATGTGTCTGCCCTCTCCAGCACACCATTTACATTGTATAGGGTGCACAAAATCTAAACATCTGACCATCTTTTTGTACACTGTTAGGAACAACAATTTGAATTTCAGCCAATTTGTCTTTGCGAGCTACAGTTTTGCAAGAGCCCTGTGAAATCACTGACAAAACACTGGATCCCTTTTACCTGCTCTGGCACACAAATCACACTTAAAATTACGCAGATTTTTTTTTTTTTAATGTGAGAATTGTTTATTCTAGGGTTGACTTGAGCTTCTCACTCCCCTGCATTTGGATAAGCCACCTAGTGGTGGTCCCCCAAGCAGAGCTTATGAGCAGGTTGCTGGTGAAAGTGCCAACAGAAAGCAACTGGGCAAATTTGCCTTCTGCAGCCATTTGGGGCCTCAAAACCCCATTACATGGACGATACTGAGAACTCAAAGAAGCATCAAGCTGAACAAAGTGAGCTGGTTAGAAAATTAAAATGAAAATTCACAGGAAAGACATTCCACTGTGTATCCAGCTCCAATTTTGTATCTATTGCCTGATTTGTGTTAAAAGCTCTCTCCTGAATTAAATCCACATATTTTCCCAGGATTTCATAAGACTCCACAATTGCATTTAGACAACAGTAAGACAGCCCTCAGCTTTTCCAGCATTGTCTTACTGTTTTCTGTGACGGAAGCAAATGAGTGAAAAGTGAAAATCTTCCCAAACCAGCCGTAAAAACTTCAAAAATTTGTCTTGGTTTTTTTCAAGCTGTAAAAATGTTTTGGTTTTGTTTGGGGGGTTTTGTTTGGTTGGTTTTTGGGTTGTTTTTTTTTTTTTTTTTAGGGAATAGCTCCCTTGCTAAGGCTAGAAGTATCGGGGCACGGGTGTGGAAAACACTGCATGTTTTTCTTTACGGGAAAGCGGCTTCTACTAACCCAAATTTTCACCAGCTTTCCCTTTGTATTAAATAAACTCATTGCCTCAGCGGAAAGCCGCGCAGAGGGAAGGAAAACTGCTGGAAACGGGGCCGCTCCCCGGTGTCTGCTGCCCTCCGGTGGCTGCGCGCCGGCGGCCACAGACGGCTCCTGTT
Organism: Dicaeum eximium; assembly: GCA_013396995.1. Taxonomy (NCBI): domain Eukaryota; kingdom Metazoa; phylum Chordata; class Aves; order Passeriformes; family Dicaeidae; genus Dicaeum; species Dicaeum eximium. The sequence goes on along the minus strand of VWZP01016764.1, from coordinate 695,425 downwards.
TTCCACATGTGTCTACACATACATGCACAGATAAACATGTACACATCTATACATACACGTACATAGGTATGTAGATAGGGACATGTGTGTATATATATATATATGTATATGTATATATATGTGTGTGTGTGTATATATATATATATATATGTGCGTGTCTATATATAGATGTATACATAAAAAAGCATCGTGCATCTCCTAACTAGAAATTCCCCCTCGACCCCAAACCGCCCCCGTGCTCACGGCTCTGGGAACTCAGTTCATAAGATTTGGGGACATTCATTTAATGACACTGCATAATGCTCCCTTAATGAGAGCAAAAGGTAACACCTCGTAGCAGATAGACACAAGCGCAGACTCCCAAGCCAAACAAACACATCTGTGTTTTGTGGAAGGAAAAAATCTGTGGCACAGCAGTAACTCCAAGCCAAAATGGGGTGGTGAGTGGGGGTTTTGAAACCCTTATTTTTCCTTTTTATTTTTCTATTTTTGTCGATTGCTTGGTTGCTTTGTTGTTAGTTTTACACCCCAGCCCCCGTACTTCCCCTGGGAATCACTTTCCCTTGTCGAGCTTGCCGACGTGACACTGTGGGAAAGATGCCGAGTTGTACTTTGTCCTGCTTCATTGCCCCCAGCACGGATCTGGCTGTTTTCCGGCCAGCATTCTTCTGCAGTGCCTTAACTTCATGGAAAGCCGAGGGCTTAGGGGGGGAAGGTTTCAGGGCTTCACCAGGGCAGACAGCCCATGCTATAGAAACAAACAAACTATGCAGTGAAAGCATTTTAAAGTCACAATTCTCCGACTCTGAACGAAAGCAAAACAGACTAGAAAACCACAGGCCCTGTATTCAAAACGCTCAGGGTGCAGAGTGGCCTGAATAAAACCAAAAGAAATGGTTGTCCAAGAACAGGCCAGAAAGGCAGTGTGATACTGAAGAAAGACTGGGAGAGGCTTGGGGACAGAGGATTAGTGAGAAGAGGGGAGAAAATGAGTGGGGGGGCGGCGGTTCAGCAGTGACCCTATAACGAGCTCATCAGCAAACACATCCATTGCACCACAGGGCATGCTTAACTCCCAGTGCTGTTCCTGGGAATGACCAGTGCACTGGGAAAAGAGAGGAGGGGGGACCAATTTTGCGCAGGGTCAATTATTTCCGATTATTTGGAGATGGAAAGGAGATTCTTTCCAAGCCCAGTGGGTAGTCAGACTTGTGCAATGAAGTGTAGCATTTGTTTCTCCTTGTTACCATAGCAGACATATCCCCTCAGCTGTGCAACCATCTCTATTTCCCTGAGCCCTCCCCAGCCCAAGGCCCCTTTCACTTCTCACCAAACTACGCAGTCATTTCTTGAGGGAGTGAATTACAGCAAGTCATTCCCTAAGGAACCTTCCTTATTTAGAGAGAAACCACAAGTCAGGGAGATCTGGGAGTGGAGAAAGAGAAAAAGAGATCAGGCTTGTTTAGAAGCAGCAGCTAAACAGCTGGGAGATCTTTCAGTTGGTTTATATTTCTAACTCTGTTTGGGTCTTGCTTTACAACCTCGAATGAAAACAAATCAGGATTGTTTCCTCCTTGGAATGTCTGTTTAGGGTTTTAAGGGCGGAACAAGGAGGGGGAGAAGGGGAACGACTCCACATGGGTTCTCAGAAATAACTGCTTTCCCAATGCCTGCAGCCTCTCTATCCCCCTGCTAACCTCTCTGCACACATGCAGCCTCACTCTCTTCCAGCCACACAATACAGAGACATTTGTGAAAGTGCTTTGTCAAAAAAGGTGGCTTTTCACCCTTCTCTTGGAAAAGGGAAATGTTTTTCCTGTGTTAGGTCACTTCAGAATAAACTGTCCTGGAGCATCATGCTGGTTTTAATTTTTTTTTCAAGTCACAAAAGCAGAATACCTTTCTCTCTCACTCCTCATCTGCCCCTCCTCAAAAAAGAAAAAAAACCTTTCTTTGCTCCACACAAATATCACACGTAATTCTTTCATGGGATTATTGCTAAATGCCGAGTTCTGAATTCAGGAGCTTTCCCACGTACATAAGCACTTGTGAGCTGTCACAGCCGAGCTCCGAGGGTCTCACACAGGCACTACATATCCTTCAACCCCGGCGTTACTGCCACGCCGGGCAGAAGCATAGCGTGATGCTTCTCGGCCCATTAAAAGTTGTTTAATTTACACACTGTACGCAGTGGCCCCAAAGTGCCTCATCTGCTAAACCAACCCGAAGGCACTGCAGGCTCCCCTGGAGACAAAAGTGCAAACCCCGCGAAAGCGGGATGAGGAGAGGGGCAGGACCCGGAGGAGCGGCGGCTGTACGGGGCCGCGGGAGCTCGGCGGGCAGCCCCGGCTCGGGCACGGGGCTTGCTGTGACAGTCCCGGACAAGGAGAAGAGAGAAAGCAACTCCAGTGAGCTCATCGGCTCGAGAAGTTCTTTAGAGGATAACTTCCCTTTTTAACACTTAAAACTACACTTATAAAATAGAAACGTGTGTGTATGTGTGTATTTGCAGTCCCGGCGTGGGGACACGGGCGTGCAGCCTGGATCACACCCGAAACACTTGGATAGGGCCGGGCTCGCTGGGATGCCCTTACGGGCTCTCCACGGCGGAGGGCTGGGGCACACCTCGGGCCGGACCCCGCTCTCGGCTCCGCACCGGGGCTGGCGGGGGTGGCCCGACCCGGGCCTGTCTGTTCGGCGTGGGACCGCGCTCCAGGCGGTGCCCCCGATCTGCAGCCCCCGGTGCGGGACTCGCCGCCGGCCGAGGCGACCCCGAGCATCCCCGGTGCCGGCTCCGGCAGCGGCGGCTCCAGCGTGAGCCGCTCCGTAGCTGCCACTGAGCCAGCCTGCGGAGCGCCTCCGTCCCGTCCCTTCCCGGGGAAAAGAGAACCGAAGCTGGTTTGCTTTGTCTAATTAACTTTAATGATAAACGCCACTTCCCCTGGCTGAGGAAAGGAAACTCGCCCTACACAGAATTCGGGTAAGGAAGAACAGTGAAGCACCCGAGTGGCCGTGGACTAGTTTCCGATTTTTTTTTTTTTTTTCCCTGGGCAGACGTGGAAAAGCGCTAAAACTCATGAAGCATAAAATCAAGCGGCTCAGCCACCGCGTATCCCCGTATCCCCGGCTGCCCGCTTCGGCTCTGGGTATGTCCTGCTTGCCCAGCACAGCGGGCAGCCCCACGGCAGCGGCTCGGTGCACCCTCGGTCCCCGCCGGGCTCGGTGCAGCTCCGTTCCCCGCCGGGCCCGGCTGCGCCGCCCCGCGCGGCCACGGGCCGGCGCCCGCTGCCTCCACCCGCCCCCCCCCTCCGCGTCCCCGTTGTTTGCATACGCGGTGTGGATTGGTCGGCGTACCGACAACGTCATCTCTGACGCCAAGGCTCCCCTGCCAATGGCTCTCCGGGAGCCCCGCCATTGGCTGCCCGCGGGGACGTCAATCAGGGGTAATTTGCATGCGGGCGCGCTTCCGCCGTGGGAGCGGAGGCGGGCGGGGCGCGGGGGCCGGCGGTCACGCGGAGTCACACGTCACAGCCGTGGCACGCGCTGGCCCCGCCCCGCGCCGCTGCGGAGCCCCGCGCTACCGGCGCCCTGCGGCGGGGCTGGTGTCCGCGAGCGCCGCTCGAAACCGTGACCCAGCGGGGACACGCGCGTGTGTCCGCGGTGTGTGTAGTCGTGCCGGCTACACCCGTGCGCCCGGCTGTTCCGGCAGCGGGAGGCAGAGGCAAAGCCATGGGTGCCCCTCCACCGCCCCCGCTCGCACGGCACGTTCCCCCGGTATGGGAGTCGGGGGCGTGGGAGCCCCGGGACACGCTCAAGGGAGAGAGGCCGTGGGGCAGCGCCGAGCGCGGGTTCTGCGGCGGGAGCAGGGCGACCACGGGGGCACCCTTCGCTCGCTGCGCACACGGGCAGCGTTCGGCGCGTTCGGGCGAGCGGGAGCCCAGCTCGCCCCGGCCCCGCCGCGCTCCGCGCCCGCTCCGCTCCCCAGAGCCCTGGCGACACGTCACGCGTCACCGACGGGCGCTGCACGTCACCCCGCCTGCCCGCTACGTCACCGCCGGTGGCATACCGGGGAGCGGGCTGGGGACGCGCTCGGACGGGGATTGACGTGATTCGGGAGCCAGCAATACGCGCGTCCCGGGTGTCCCGACGGGGACCCACGAAAGGGAGCGGCCAGCCCCGTGCTCCCCGCCCGGTCCGCCCGCCTGTCCCAGCGCGCCCCGGAATTTTGGGGGTCAGGAATCAGAGCGGGCGCTGCGGAAGGGCCGCACAGCGCTGAGGCGCGGCCGGGCCGGCTCGCCGCCCCCGGCTTCTTAGGCGTGTTTACAGAAAACACACAAAACAAAACAAAAACAGCCCCAGGTGCCTCCTGAGTCTCTCGCCGCCCTTATTTAGGAATAGAGGCCGGGGCAGCCCCCGGGATGGTGGGGGTGACGTCACTTGGGAGGGGCCGTGACGTCACGGCTGGCGGGTACCGAGGGCTGGAGCCGTGATCCCCCCGCGGCAGCACCGGGACCGCCGCTCCGCCAGGTGTTGGATTTCCGCCGCGGTGGCAAATTGATGCTTTAATTGCCGAAGCAGCTCTATTTTCTCCCCTCTTTTAACTTCTTCTTCTTTTTTTTTTTCCCTCCCTTTTTCCTCGCAAATAAAGTAAACACAAGAGGGCGTTTCGAGCCTTTGATCCCCGCTCTGTACAGTAAGGAAAACAAACCATGAACTTCAAAAGGAATGGAGCTTTTCTGGGGTTAATTTCGCTTCCTAAACGGCTGAACACGGCAATAAATCATAGCTTCCCTCCCCTCCAGGAAAGCGCTAATCGGAGGAATATGTCCCAAAAGCACCCTTCACCATCGGCAGCCTCAGAGCCCGCGTAGGCTGTGATCTGACGGATCAAACTTCATGCGGGAGATATTATAAATCAACAGGTTTCATAAATCTTTGCAGGCGACAGCTCCGCGGGGCCAGGGCGGGGGCGGGAAAAGGGGAGTGCCCAGCCGTAGTGTGGGCACCGTGAAAATTCACTTCCTCGCAAGAATTGCATTAAGTAAACCTAACACCGAAATGTTGTCTGGCAATCTGTCTTGAAAAGGTTACAGTGTGTTAAAGATTTGGAAAGCTCCATAAAGCAGTAAAGATTATGAAGTACAGCTTAAAGGTTTATCAAATGACTTCCCGTGCCGGGACATTTAAACCGAAGGCAAAACCTGAAGCCTGTGATCTTTGCAGTCTGAGCCCATAAACGTGTTTGAGGAGGGATTCTGGTTTCTGCCTCTTTATAGTATTGCTTCTCTAACACGTAATTGAAATCCACTTTTCAGGAGCCGATATCTGGTAATAAAACTAAAATACCAGGCAATTAGACGCGGTGCTTTAAAACCGCGTCGGGGTAGATGCAGTCCGAAGGGGCATATACCCAAAATCAGGAAGTGAACCTGTGGCTAGAGAGTGGGGAAACGATCCTTAAACCCTCTTGTCGCGACTCTGGGAGCAAGGGGAAGCGAGGGCGTGCTGGAAACGGGATGGAGGAGAAGGGGCACAGCAGCCCCGCCGCAGAGGTGGGGAAATGGGGGGCGACCAGCGCGGTGCCGGGAGCCGCGGAGGCGCCTCCGGGCTCTTCCCTCGCTGGTTTCCGTTCAGGGCTGCCCCACCGTTCCCTGCACACGCACACAGCGGCTCTGAATCACACGGTGTTTTTAAGGGGGCTCTTTGATCTGGCCAAGTGTCAGAGCCCCGAAAGCCGGGACTCAAATAACACTTCGTTACGGCAAACAAATTTCTGCAGTCAGCTTTATGGCTTTATTGTCTATGGCACGAATAAACTCGGGGAATTAGCAGGTTAGGAAAAAAAAAAAAGTTCTCCTATAATAAAATACACATCTGTTTCCAGGGAAAATATGGTAAAAAACACACACAGAGTCAAAACCTGGCTTAGTCGCCACTGGCTGTATGGATAGGGAAAAGTAACATCTGTCATTTCTTAAGTGGCCCTTATGTGGATATTTACATTTGCAATAGACGTTTTAATCACTCGTTTTATAATATTTAGTGTTGACTGT
>VWZP01016764.1:649561-689323 GCA_013396995.1 Dicaeum eximium | reverse complement strand
AAAAAAAAAAAAAAGAGAGCAAGCTCAGTGTGTGTATACAATCATATCAATTCCCTTTCCGTGAACAAGCAGGCGCACTTAAAGCATAGACTACCATAAAATTTATATAGGGGTAGATTTTTATGGGCTTGTGTATTAATAGCCTCTAATAAAATAAAGTTTACTCTGTGCGTGTGTGGTTTGTGTGCATATGGCTACGCTCACGGTCCAGTTCTCAGTGTGCTGGATAACCTGTGCAGGAATTATTAAAGGGGGTATATACCCGTTAACACATAGTGATAAATCAGTGAATGTCTGGGTTTGCCTGCGCGCGTACCGAGATCTAATTTCCGAGCTGGGAGAACAATATATCATCTCCGATATTTCAACAAGTGGGGTTTTTGTGTGTCTTAAATATTTTGCAAGCCAGACCACGCAACCGGAAATAATGGATTTTCTATGAGATATTAAAGAAAAATCCATCAACTTTTTTTTTTTTTCTCATTGAAAAGTCGTTAAAGGTTTGGGAAATAAAATCCCAGAGATTTGCGAGGATATTAAATCGTTTCGTTCCCTCTTTGCACACACACACCCTTCCACACGCACACACGTGCTGCCGTTTTTGTAAGGATTCCCACCAAACTCATGAAAGGACACCGGTGGGTGTTAAACGACACGATTTAGGACCTTTCCATCCACAGATTTAGTTTTTCCCTAGGTATTGCATTCATATGTACTTTATTTGTATTTTATACGTGTTTATACATTGTGTATTTATATGTGTGTACGTTTAGCAAGAAATGTAGGTTACTTGATTCGCACCTCGGCTCCGGGGACTCTGGCAGAGCCCCCAGGGATGGTCTGCGGGGACCATGGCGGTGCCTCCCGCGGGGTACCGCAGCGCAGAGGGACGATGGGGTGAAGGCAATGAGTGCTGGAGGGGTTGCGAAGGAAAACACCCCAGCAAGGGCTGCGGACCCGCCTTCCCGGGAGCTGGGATCGCCCGAGCTTTATTCCCTGCCATAGCTCACGTCTTTCGGGCCCTTTAATAAGTCCAAAGATTTACCCTCGAGAGAAACACTTTATGCGGCTGCATGAGGGCCGGTAACCTTTGACAGGAGCCGTCACAAAACACTCCTCCGTAATGGACCACAGTGCGCGTACATCTAATTTATTGTGCTAAAAGTTATTGCAGGGGCTGCGGGAGGGGGTCTCGGACTACAAATAAGCGTTTTGCCACTGAGCGGAAAACACCGCCCCTGGGTCAGCCGGGCAAAGCCACAGGGTATCCGATTCGGCCCCATCATCCATCCCGCGTTTCATGCTTTTTTGGGGGAAAAATAATACAACCAAAAAACGCGCACCGGATAGTGCAACGCGATCCCCGGTAATGCAGCAGGCAGTGTGTTTCCCGCGTATGTGATAGAGCGGGCCGTTGGAACGAAGGGAAGGAAATCGTGCCCGATTTAACGGGGAGAAGCGGGAAAACCCCTCGGCCCCGCGTGTGTCAGCGCCGGTCCGGAGCCACCGGGAGTGCCGGGCTTGGGCCGGCCGCGGTGCGGTGCGGTGCGGTGCGGTGCGGTGCGGTGCGGTGCGGAGGGAGCCCCGCCCGGGTGGGAGCAGCCCAGGAGCCTTTAAACCCGGCGGGCTAATAAGGGGGGACACTTCCAGCGGCGGCAGCACCCGTGGGGGCAGCGGGAGGAAGCCCGGTGGGATATTACCCTGTTTGTTTTCCCTTTGATCCGTAGGAAATAGGTCCTGCACTGCGTGACCCATTAAACTAATAAGATTATAAAGATCAGCAAGAGGGGCTCGGGCCGCTAATGGTTCCCATCTGGGCCAGGTTTCGGCGTTATTAAAAACGGCGAGGCGGCGGGCTTGGGTTACAGAGCCGAGGCGAAAGCGGAGAGAGGGGAGAGCCGGGACCACACATCGCACCAATTAGCGCGGCGGGGCGGAAGGGCCCGGGGAGCCGCGGGGGCCGGGACGCCATGAACCCGGCGGGCCCCGCGCCCCGCCCCTCATGCATATGCAAAGCGCCGCGCCTCTATGCAAATCCGCGCCCCGGGGCCGCCCTGGGCGGTGCGCAGGGTGGGCGGGAGGCGGAGCCGGGCCCTGATTTGAATAGCACCGCCCGGCGCGTGACGTACCCAGGTCGTTGTCCAATGAGAGCGGCCCCCCTCTCGGGTTGCGCTGGGGCGTGCGCCTCGCGCTCCCCGCCTCCCCAAGGCACGCCCTCCTCACGTGCCGTGCAGCCAATGGCAACGCTGGATGCAAATATGCAGGGGGCGGTGCGCACACCGAGGCTGCGGATTGGACGCGCAGCGTCGGCTCCAGGCGGCCGCACCCGGAGGGGCGGGGACGGACCGCAGTGGCCGTCGGTGTGGGCGGGGCGCGTGACGCCGGGCGGGCGGAGATCGGGGCGGGGCCCGCGCTCCTCCCTCCGCCTCCCGGCCCTCCCTCCGCCTCCCGGCCCGCCCCTATGGCCGTGTGCCCGCCCGCAGAGCGGGGCCCGCCCCTCTGGCGAATGCCGCCTTACGCGGTTAATAGAAAAAATTGCGCTATTAGAACGACGCCTCGGAGACACCGAGCGCCAATTTAAACCTTCCCCCAGCCTCCCCGATGCGGTTTTTAAAAGAAGCAAATAGCATTGGAACTATTCGCTCTAGGCAGCTTCGTGCTTTTTAAGTGCCCCGGCGTCACCTCGCCGTGATTTAGGTGATCATCTGAAGTGATTTAAGTGATAGTCTTGCCTCGAGCGATCATTTCAGCCTTTTCGTTAGAGTCGCCTTCAGAATAAAAATCTCCCGGTGGTCTTCTTAAAGGCACCTCGTTATTTTTAGCTAACAACTTAAGAACACCTGAAAGTTTACATATATATATTCGTGAATAATCATTCTTTACCGGTTTTTGCCTCTTTTTTTTAACATATTATTCCTCACCACTGACACGATGTCACAAGCTGTTTTTCACAAGCTATTTTTCTCCGTATTTCTTGAATACGCGCGAATTGACAGGTGACATAAACACTTGGCGGAAATAACATAGCATAAGTGAAGGGTGTAACTGTGCCTTCAGAACTCACTCCAGAGCTGGCCCAGCAAATGCACAAATGATCCCTCATCATTTGTGATCTGAGGGATAAATGATCCCCGCGGTCTCTCAGAACGGCAGCAAACAGTTTTCAACACAGCACGCTGCAGTTTGTACGTGAGGGTCGTTTGTGATGTGTCTCTCTCTGCCCGTGAAGTTTTCCTGCAATATTTGTTCTAAACAAAAACTGTTAAATCGTTGCGTGTATTTGGATAATTGAGAGCCGTAGCGTCAAGTAGGGAGGCAACTTTGCGCTCTGATCCTAATGGAGTAATGCTTGCTATTTGTCAGAGTTTCTAGGATAAATTGTTCATAACTTTTGCAAAACGAGGTACAAAATCCCCGCTTAAGGATTAAGCAAACGAAGACTTAAAAATCCGTCTAGAGAAAGATAAAACTCATCATTAACAATAAAGGAAGCTACACGAGTTGCTGGGTGTAGCTCGTGTTCAGGGAGCAGACTTGGGCAGAAAATTAGAAGTACACCCAGAACGCAGCTGTAGGATGTGGTATTGAAAACCTGGTCATTCTGAAGTTCGCTGTGTTCGTATAATTAATGTATGAAGTTCCCGCAGTGCAAGTCTGTAATGCATAATTTTCTGTGCTTGACAGCACGCCTTCGGGGCAGTTATTTTAATATTAAAAATATGTGTCTATTTTACTTCAAAATGTGTAAAATGCTTTTGTTTGGAGGTTTTGTGTTTGTTTTGGGGTTTTTTTTCTTTTGTTGTTGTTGTTGTTGTTTTTTTCAAGTTTTCTTCGTTTCAGGTGTTTTTCCTACATTGTTAGATTTTTTGTATACTGTATTCCGGTGTTTCTGCTGCGTGCACAGTTTAGTAGAGGAATTGTGCATGTTTGCTGTATTATTGCTGACATCAATGACATGGTAAACCACTGAAACAGAGGAGTAAGCTAACTGAATTGTTGTACTAGACCCACCACAAGGCTAATTTCTAGCTAAATTGTGTCTTTTTCTAGCACTGTGTCTTCTTGTCATTTAAAAATACTTAAAAACATGCAAATAATTTGCTGGCTATTCATGAAGTTTATTACAGATTCCTGCTGCACAGCAGGAGAAGGTGACACAAGTGCATCAGCTTGGTTCTTTACCTGACCTAAATTGGGGATCTGTGATACTGACAGATCTATACCCTACTGAGGTCCTGGAATTTAATTTACCTGAACTGCAAAAGAAGTTTTGATGGATAAAGTTACAGGATCAGGCCAATGAAAAAGAAAAAAAATTGTTCAATCACTGAACAATTGGTGTCAGCTTATTTTATTGTGTCTCTAATCCTGGTTTCGTTTAACTTTCTAAATTACTTTGGATATGCAGTTCATGAATATGTCTGATACTCAATGGCAGAAAATTCTACAGATCCAAATAGCTTAATAGGACTTTTAAAAGGATTATGTAGCTGTATGGATAATTTAAAAATCCCAAAGAACTGATAATACAGGCATGTATAAGGGATAGAAATACTTATACACCAGAGTGTGAAACAAGGACTAGATTCACATTGTTGGAAATTATGTTTCCTGGTGCAGGCTTTTTCATAATTCTTTATCATGGACTTACTCGTTGTCCCTTACTTCACATCATCTGGGACTGATATCTGGCTGAATAAACCACTTTTAATTTTGCCAATGCTTATAGGTATTTTACTTTTTGAATATCTTAAATCATATTCCCTCCATTCAAGACCTGTTCCACCATGAAATAAGTGAGTGTTTTCCTAATGACTGACAGCCATTTGATTATGCCCTAAAGGAACCATGCACTGTATTTCATGCAATGCCAAAGAATGAATAAGCATGAAATCTGATTAGATCTATTTTTCTCATATTACAATCATTGTGGTTTGCATGATTGCTACTTAACACATTTTGCAGATGATGTGCATTTTACGCATGTTAGAGAAACAGATGTTTTCTTCCACAATTATTTATTTCACCCCAATATGTTAAATAGGTAGCTGCTCACAGAAAGAAAGAGTGAAGCAGTTAACTGTGTGGGGAGTCTGTAAGTGAAAACTTTTGCAACAGAGATTCAAGAGTGGTTTACACCTGAGGCTGTACTCCCTGGTGATGAGGACAGGATAGCAGAGTGTAATTCCTGGTTTCTATTTCTGACCTGGGGACCCACCAGGTGTGTGACCCTCTCTCAGTTTACAGGTCTGTAAATAGTAACTCAGAGTCTGCCTCACTGAAGCAGGTTAAGAATCTTGTCTGCAATGCTCCAGGAGTCACTGTGGAAAGACTTTTAGAAATACAAAACATTGTGTGGAAACAGTAACAGAAACACAGGCAGAAATAGCAGAGCTCTTGCATGCCAGAAACATTCATCCTGTAGATGGAAGTTAAAAATATCAGGGATAATTCATGGCTACATCAGGAGATCAATTTTCCTTCTACCAAGCACAAACTGAAGTCCACTTTAAAGTAAAGTAAATGCAAAAAGTGTGCTTTCCAGGAAAAAAAAAAAAAAAAAAAAAAAAAAGGTCATTTAAAGCACACTTTAAATCTTAGTAACAGTTAAGTAACTGTAGTAACAGTTAAGTGATTTTTTTTTTCCTTCTCTTAGGTGTTTTTAGTGGCATAAACACTGCTGTTGAGACAAGTTGAGTACTGGAAACTAATTTTTTAGTTTGTGATTTGTGGTTTGCTTTAGGTTTTGTTATTTGTTTGGGGCTTTTTCTTCTGAAATGCAGCAATAAAGATCTGATCTTCTGATCATGATCTCTGCTGGACTAGAATTACATTACACTTTGGTGCTGTAATGAGAGTCAGCTAAGGAATTAATTTCATTTCAGACCATTATAGTTGTGAGTTCCAGACCTGCCCCTCTATTCTGTTTGAATTATTCACTCCTGGTGGAGTCTATCACACTCATGTGCCTTGACTGTTCACTGTGAACCCCATGTCGTAGGGCTTCTATAAACCTTATCTTGCCTTCTTCAAAACAAACAAACCCGTATGTTCTCATAGCTTTACAAACGCCAGGTCTTTATGGTTGTGAATGCCATCCTGGACATTGCTGGACAACAGAATTAAAAAAAAAAACCAGAAGTGCCATGTGATAAAATGATTGAGACACCCAAAACCCCGTTAGTGTGCATGGTCTCAGGCTTGTCCGGGTGGTACACGAGCTCTGGAGCCCTGCTCGCTGCTCTGAGCAATGCAAGCAGGCTCGCAGCTCTCCCTTCTCCGAGCAGCAGAGCTGTGCTACCGCCCTTGCAGAAAAGCAGGCTCTGACTGAGGTAATTCTTTAATCTGCCGCAGGAGGGTTGCGGACTGCAGCAGCACTGAACCGCAGCCCGAAGTGCTGCCTCAGCCCTTGGTTTGAATCACCTGGCAGCAAACCAGAACGGATAAAAGGGAAGCAGAGTAAGGGAAGCGACAGGAATGAATGACATCCTAGAGAGACATGAGCTGTGTTAGCTCAGGTTAGCAATTCCTCTGAACACAAGGTGAATTTACATCTCCTGGCCAGGTCTGTAGTTTAAATATTAAGTTATACAAATACTTCGGGTTTGTTTGTGGTTTTTTTCCAGTGCTAAACCGTTTTGTAGAACCTTTCTTGGTTACTCAGCCCCTTTCCTCACCAGTAAGTCAAAATACCCATTCCATGTCTTTATAACTATCGGAAATCTTGTTCCTTATCAACAGAAAAACGAAAATAGCAAAGAGCAAAATCTTCTTGCCCTTTGCCAGCCCAAACACACATGGCAACTGCGGAGGCACAGGCAGACTGGTGTATTTCCGATGCAGAAGGTCAGGGACGGGTGTAAGGTTCAGCCTTTTCCTATGGAGGCAGAAAAGGCGCAGGTTTTGCCACTTCAGTGGGCATCTGCCATCCCCCTTCCCATGCAGCACATGGCATGCAGCTCTGGGATTGCTGTGCTGACTGCACAGGGAGTGGCAGAACTGCAGCCCTGTGGAGCCTGGGTGATCTGGAGGTGCCCACACACTGCTGCCTCCCAGCCCTGGGCAGTCTGTGTGTGTGGTTTTCTCTATCCAAACCCCTGCTCTCACATCCCCACCTTCCCAAGGGTGCCAGAAGGGCTCGGGCTGGCTCTGGTGTGATAGGACCCACAGCGTTGCCAACTCGAAACAGAAAGATCTGCCTTTTTTTTTTTTCTTTTTTTTTTTTTTTTTTTTTCTTTTTTTTTTTTTTTTTTTTTTTTTTTTTTTAGGTAACTGTAGATAGAATAGCACAAATTGCACATTGAGGGCAGCCATTTTCTCCATTGCCATAACATTACTGTTCTTTGCCTGTTCCCCAGAGCTTCACTAGTACATAATTTCCAGATTATAGCTTCCATCTTGTGCATATGGAGATGCTACTCTAGTAGAGTTCATCCTCAGGAGAAAATATTATGCATTTTAAATTGTTCTCCTTGGCTTTTCCCTGCAGATATATTTTATGCTAACAGGGAATGCAATCTTCAGCACAAACTCAGGAACAACATGGTGAACTATAATAATTATTGGACCTGTTAGGTCTATTATGGAAATAAATCTTCTGTGAACCAACATTTTCCCTCTTATGTTTCACAGAGAGACAGTAACCCTTCTGCTGCCAATGAATTAATTTGCTAAAAGAAGCTGGAGTTCATAGATAAATCTTAAGATTATTTCTCATTTACATATTAGCTTAGCATTTATGTGCAGTTCCATTTGTGTGATACTCCTGGGGACAATCCAGGGAACAATATGAATCATCTAATATGTTAAAATTAGGCTACACTAGAAGGGGAGAAAACCTATCTAATTTTTTTTTAAATTTTGAATTATTTAGAATAGTCTTTGTGATTAATTATCTAGCACTGTATGCATACTATTCCAGAGTAGTTTTTGCATCTGTCTCATTCTGGAGCATACTTGAAGAAAGCTTTCTGTGCTGAGACTCCTTCAGAGTGTGCATTATCTGAAGGAATACTGGTTGTGGCTTGTGTGATATCCTGGCTCAGACATGGATTGTTTTTTTCTTCTTATTTATGGTGAAGAAACAAGGTCAGAGGCATAAATGAAAACAGGACCAGTGTACTTCCTATTTCCTGTGGAGTCCCCAGAGCTCTGGTTTGAAATCATTACTACTGTTAATTAATGATTTGCCAGCTGTCTGCACTAATTTTATAGCATTTATGTATGCAGAGCCATTGTGCCTCACATTCCTGCTTGAGAATCAAGAAGCAAGACACTAGAATCACACTTACATGTTCATTTGTTATTTTGAATATAGTCTGCTTGCACAGACCAAATTGTAATGCTTAATGAAGAGGTTTAGCAGCAGCAGAGATCTACTTTGGAACATTTTCGACATTTTCATTTCAATTTTTGCTTGATTTTGGGCAGTAATACATCAGGAAAAAAGGCAATGGGCTCTGTTTATTCTTATTTTAAATAAGAATATATATATCAGTTTAAAATTGGAGTGAAAAAGCTGGGCACTATACTGTATTAACCAGACAGATTCTTACAGAAAACATAATTTCTGTGTGTGTTAGTGGCTGCCCCACTGCCCTGAATGCCTACACTTAGCTGCAATGCATGCATGGCTTTGCTTGCCTCCTTCCATTACACTTCCAGAAAACCCTCATTTTTCCTGAAGGTTTGAGAAACCAGATGGTTGCAGTAACACAATTCCCAGCGACCAGCTCAATTTCTCTGTAGCAGCCCTGCAGTTACAGTTGGCTCAATGTTTAGTTCAGTATTTGTTTCCCATTCTCTCCTTTGAGGGTTTCTGTCAATGTGGGCTGTTAAGCAGCTGTGGCATTCCTGACAGCAATGGCAATATCTTAGTGGTGGCTGACTGTACACAGCCTATACAGATTTTAGAGTGGGAGCCCACTACTCCAGAGCTGATTAATCTGAGTCACTGAGTGTCCTGGTTTCAGCTGGGAGAAGCTAATTTACTTTCCTGTAGCTGGTGCAGTGCTGTGTTTTGGATTTGGAATGAGAATAATGTTGATGACACACCGATGTTTTAGTTGTTGCTAAGCAGTGGTCAAGGACTCTTCAGCATCTCATATTGCCCTGCCAGGGAGTAGGCTGGGGGCACAAGGAGTTGAGAGGGGACACAGCTGAGACAACTGACCCAAGCTGGACAAAGAATATTCCATACCACATGACAGCATGCTCAGTATGCAAACTGGGGGGACCACTGCTCAGCATGCAAGCTGGTCAGGGGCCACTGCTCAGGAGCTGTCTGGGCATTGGTCAGTGAGTGGTGAGCAATAGCCCTGTGCATGGTTATTTGGTATGTAACAACAACTATTACTGCTACTACTACCACTATTATTATTATTGTTATTCATAGTAGTATTATTATTTCCCCCCTTCTTTTTATGTCTTGTTAAACCATTATTATGATAACCCACTTTAATCTTTCTTTCTGAATCTCTCCCCCATCCTGCTGCAGGGAGAGGGAAAACAAGTGAGCAAGCTGTGGTATTTAGTTGCCAGCCAGGTGAAAGCACAACAGCCATTTTTCTGACACCCAACATGGTGCTAAGAGGGTGAAGACAGTGACAGGTCTGACCAGAGTGTTTTAAAACAAATTTTTATAAACATTAATTATATTAGTTTAATAGCCACTCATCACAGTGTTGATTTATTTGCTCACAGAGTTATTGCACTTGTTCTCAGAGTTGCACTATGTAGCATCTTACTTGCTGTATATGTTCCCTCTGGTGGTGTTTGTCACCTCTGAGGGCTGGGTTAAGGGTTATCATTTTGTTGTTGTTTGTAACACTGGCTTCTGATATGATAAAATTGCTGGTCATGAGACTAATCTGGTATCTGTACTCAGTCTGCCCTCATCTCCATACTCTGGGAGCCATCTCTCAGAAACTAGTGATAATATATGACTTCTCCTTAGCCAAGCTGTGGGTGAGAAAAAGTGGGGGAAGGTGTCCCCCCCTCCGTCATCCTCCTTTCTTCCTTTTTGTCTTCCCCTTTTCCTTATTCTCCAGGCTAGTCCAGACAAGTACCTGGGACAGTAGGCACTTCCAATGCTTTGAACTTCATCCCTGAACAAGAACAGAACCCTGAAAAACTATAAAAATATTTGGAAAAAGTGAGCTGTCACCCAGGCAGTTCCTGAGAGGCATTGTGCATCATTTGTTTTGTACATGCTAATTATTTTAGAGTTCTTCTTATTGTTATTATCATTATTACTATTTTCCATTCCTTTTCTGTCCTATTAAACTGTCTATATCCCAACCCACAAAGTTGTGTCCAGTTTTCTCCACCACCTTGCTGAGGAGGGGAGAAGTGGGTGAATGGCTGTGGGATGTTTAGCTGCCTGCCAGGTTAAAACACAACACTGGCTTAGTGCTTAAGCTGTTCCTGACCCCCTGCTGCTTTGAGCTCCTCTACAAAGTTTATATTTTTCATGCCTACTCCTTGAAGATATTGTTTAAGTTGTGTATTATTCCTTGTGGACAAAATACTCATTTGTAATGTGAGAAAAAAGAAAAAGCGCATGAGTTTATCTAAAGCACCTACAGAAAAATAAAATAATGTTACAATAATTCCGGTTTTCAGTAGTCTGAGTAGTGATGAACTATGAACTTGAATTAGCAAGGTTTCATCACATTTCAGTTTAAAGCATAGCTGCAAAGTGTTTCATCTTGGTAAATGGCAAAATTTCTGTGAAAGCTGAGTAATGGTGCAAGGGTTTGGAGGTTTTTGAAACAGATGGTGTTATCACCACAATAGCAAAAAATACAGGACAACTGGTTGGTGTATAGGTATATGTATAGCACAGGAGCGATCTAAAGATTTACAGGTCCCCTCTGAGGCCAGGCTGTTCTTATTTCTATATCACTTTTACATTCCCTTGATTCAGAAGTGTGCAGTTTTTGCTGTCTTTATCAGATTTGGTCACTCATGGGGAAATGTCTTTCAAATAAGCACCTAAAAATATCAGATATTGAATTACTAAGACCATAAAGCAATGTAAAAAAAATGATGCTTAGATACCAGTGGGCACAAAACATGCCAAAGGATTTCTCTTCTCCTCCTCCCTCTCTCCCATCCCAAACAATCCTTTTCAATATTGAACAGGTCTGAGAACAATCCAATCCAGCAGGTCAAGATAGGGTCAGATTTCCTGACCTGCTTGCCCCCACCTCTTGATAATCTAGAAATGAAAATCAATTCTTGTCTTCGAGCTTGTGAGGAGCTCATAATTGCTTTAGACTAAAGCACCGAGTCCCTGCTTTTTCTGCCACCTTTCAATTCTTAGAGATGGGGATGTCATTTTTCAAGTCGAGTGCACTGTCAGAATTAGATTGCGTGGTAACCAAGTAGAAAGATTTCTGCTCAGAATGAGATTTCTTCTCATTGCCGTGCCTTTTATTTGGGTCCAAATTCTTCTTTTCACTCTTATCTACAGGGATATCATAAGAAATTTTGAGTGCATTATCTATGGAATAATTATTTTTATTAGGAACAAAACCAGAGCTCTTTTCTAGCCACTTTTAATTGATAAATAAAAACTAAGGCTAAATTCTTGATCTTTTGTTTACTACACTTTCTGCCACAAATCATACCACTCAAATGGAGGGGTCAAATCATACCAGTCAAAAGTGGGTAGAATTACATCTTATTTTCATTCACGGTAGCTTTTTAGCTAATTAAACTGAACATAGTATCTATTAAATTATGGCAGACCATTTCTAGGTGATTTTGGATTGCTGTGAATTGCTTTCTTGAAAATAAGTTTGTAGGAGGCTGTGCTGTGCCAGCTATCTGGTGGGGCTTACCCAGCACAGTGGGCTCTGACAGGCAGGCTGCTGCCCCTGGAGTCAGGAGTAGGGAGCTGGAAATCTGGTCCCATTAAATTGTCAGCTGGGGAGAAGGTAACTTGCTTGAGACCATACCCCCTTCTGATGAGATGTCCTGTGTGAGCCTGAAACCTCGAATGTTTAACACCTTATCTGCATTGATTTCCAAAACAGATAATAAAATAAGACGAATCCATCTTTTTCTTTTTCTATTTTTTTTTTTTAATGTGAAGGATCCTGAAGACCATGTGGGGAAAGTTATGTGGAAGACTAATGTACACTTGCTCTTCAGCAGTCTTTCCTGTTTTACACCTCATGAGTGTATGTATATTTTCATCTATCCTGATTGAAAATATTCTGACTGTGATATTGGTAGGCTTGACATTTACACTTTGTGTCCCTTATGCTTAATGCTGTGGCTATTATTTAATGAAAGGCCACCCTCACCTTTGGGGGAGAAGATCAGAAGTAGTTCTTCTGCTGAACAACTCTAGCATTTCTGATAGCACCAGTACCCTACATACCTGCATGAAAATTAGAGAGAATGCAGCTCTTTCCCCACTGCTGTTCTGCTGCTAAGATTTGTGATTTGCCCATAAGAGCCATTTAGGTAGCAAAGGAAACCATAACTAAGACAAGGATTTATTGCTAGAATTATTATCTTTTTTTAATGCATAGATATTAAATGAACACTTTTATATCTGTTTTTACATGATGGTGTAGGGGACAGAAGAATGTGACATAGTGACTCCATGATTCAGAAAGTATAAAAGGCATTTAATAATAGAAATCTACACTTCTTATAGAGAGCATAGTGAACCTAAGACCTGACTGGTCTTTTGGAAACTTCTCTCTCACTACTGGTCAAGAAGGAAACAACACCTACTTGTAAACATCTTTCACAACACCAGGTGCAGAGGACAAAATAATAATTGGTTTATTTCTTTGAATTTTTCCAGGCCAAGCCTGGGAGAAATTATGTCTCTCTGTTACCAGAGAGTGAGGATATCTACATATCTGTTTTTACCTCATTTGGCAACTGAGTGTTTCAGTAAGGACAGCTGCCAAGAATTACAGTAAAATAAAAACTAAATAAGGGGGTGGGGGAGGGGGGGGAAAGGAGAAAGAGGAAAGACAATCCTTGCTGGGATGACCAAAGTAAGGGCAAGATTAAAGTAATAGAACTTGTTTTGGGGTTTTTTTTTGTTTTGTTGTTGTGGGAATTTTTTGTTGGGTTTTGTTGTTGGGGTTTGTTTGTTGGTTAGTTGGTTGGTTTGCTTTTGAGACCCATGCTGGCTCTTGAGTCTCCTTTTCAGAGACTGTCACAGCAGGTAAACTCACAGAGTAAATGAGGCCTTGGTGCTATCAATCTCTCTTTCTCTCCTGACGAGGAAGAGCACCAAAACAGGAGGGCATCTTTCACTAAACAAAGCCCATTTCTCTGCTAATACCAGCTGGCCCAGGGAAGCTGCATCAGGTGATGTCAGTGGAATCTCTCTTTCATCTTTCTCCTCACTTAGTGGATTCAATCCTTCCTTCTCTCTGGCTGCTCTCCGGATGGCACAGCCATAGTGTTTGTGAAAGGACATTTGAAACCAAAGGCCCATCTTTACCCTTCTTGATGTCATGAGAATTGCACACACCGATTTTGAATGTTGCATTTTGAATTGCACTCACTGACACAATGAATTAGCATTGCTTTTGAATGGAGAGTGAAATAATACGTACTTGAGTCAGGTACAACTCAAGCACATGAGTTTTGTTTTCATGTGCTTCCCTGTACTAATATAGAACTGAAAAGCATGAGGATTTTTCAGTTCAACATGATCAGAAACACCAATATCCTATGTTTACATTCCTGTACTTGTTACAGTGTCTCCATGAGGCAAGTTCTGGTTTCTCGAGCAGATTAGCAACATTCTGAAGTTTTACCGTATCTATAGTATCTGAGAACTTGTTAAATGTAACTTTAATTCTGAACTTCCTGTGGTTATTAACTAAGCTTGCGGTCTTAGGGAAAACATTTTTCAGCTCAGTAACTTCTTTTTCATCACATCTTGCTTTCGCTGTGCAGAAAACTCTAAAGTCCTCAGACAGGCTTGAAAAATGAAAGTGCAGAGGTGCAAACCAAAGACTCCGCTTCTGGTTCACAAATAAAATAACGAGGGGGGGGATAAAAAAAGTAAAAAAAAAAAAAGCTTTCTGACCAAATGTAATTTGAGAGCTGGAATGAATTTTTCTTCATTTCTTTGTTTTGCTTTTGATAATTACACCAAATCCCTATAATAATATATTCTACACTGAATTACTGATATGCACTTTCAACCTCAGTCCCCAAGCCCCACTGTTGTTTCTGACTGGGAATAACAAACACACTTCCTCCTTTAATGTGCCCCTAGAGTAGTGACTAAATACAAATATTTATCGCTGCCTTCCCTGCTTGTATGCATCATCCCAGATGTTGATGTTGAACCCCAATTTTTTTTCCCTGTTATTTCTTGCTCCTGAGGGCTGTGCAAAGCTGCTTGAGCTCAGGCTGGGACCTGGGGCCTGTCCTGCTGGTAGGAATGGGCTGGTTCCAGGGGGAGGGTGGCCTCAAGATCACTGCTAAGCCTGTAAATGACTGGGCTTGTAGCACAATGCAAAACAACATGTTGCCTTCAGAGTCTGCAGGTCAGAGAGAAAGAATGTTTTCTCCAGTAACTTCTGGGAAATGGAGTCTGTGGGACCTGATAACACACAGGCCCCTTGGTCACCCCATTTTTACAGAGCTTTTCAGAACTTCTACAATTGCAGCAGGTTCTAATTTGGATTCCCAGATTAAATCTTACTTTTCTATATCAGTTTTTGAAAAGCTGGTGATTTTAGTGTCCCTGGTGTCCAACCTGAACCGCATGAGGAAATCCAAGCATCACTCTGGCAGCCAAACAAGGCAAACAAAGCTATTTTTAATTTTTTTTTTCATTGGCTGGGGTTTTTTCTTTGTGTTTGATTTTAACTTACAAAGTCACTTTACAGACAAGGAGTGCTTCAGACCAGTAGCACACTGGGGGCTCTCTTGACTTACATGGCTGCTGGATGTTCATCTAGATCCAAATCACCTTAAAAATTAAGCTATCTACCTGTGGACCTTCATTCAACTGGAGCAATATTTACTTTTTTCCTTACTTAATGCACACAGCATTATATATTATATGGGGAGCATGAATGGTAGATAAATCTAGGTTCTGGTTTTGACATTCAATGGTATTTCTAATAAAAGAAATATGTTTCAAACAACTTTTGTATAAATCATGGTTATTTTTGTAGAAGATTAAACAATGGTTTGGTCCCTCAGGATATTCATGAACAGAGGAAACATTAACCACAGGGTCTTAAATGTTTTATAAATCTGCAGTACATTCCTGCAATGGAAAAATAAACCCCATGATTTATAAGCCAGCAGCCCATGGTAAGATATTTACTTTTGCAGAAACAGGCTGCACATTAGGCAGAGCTGGTACATTTTGTTTATGAAAATCTGGGATATTTTCTGATGATTTTCTGATATTTTCTGCATTTATGCAGTGAGTTGCACCTCACTGAGTATGGAGGGTAATTTCATTTTATTATTTGCATTATTTATTTGCTTGTGTGCAACAGCTGTGTCTCTGGACTTGCAGCTTTTGGGTTGTCAGACAAGCAGTGGATGCAATGAACATCCAAGGAGGTCCATTATTCATAAACTCTTAATGCAAGACTTTTTAATGCAAATATAACATAAGGTATTCTATATAATGCAGAGCATCTGGCAATCCTAGAATGAGGTCAGGTCACAGAATGCCTTGAACATGTAGCAGAGAATTTCTGTATAGGCCAGAAGGCCAAAAAATCAGCCTTGGATACAAAGGCAGGATAATCGCCACCCTGCCCTGTCAAGGGGGAGAGCAGGTTTGAAGGAGGTTCAGTCTCACTGCACATCATGACAGAAGCTTTTCATCCTACCCACTGACCAGTTGGGTATTGAAGGGTAGTGAGAGTATTTGGTGTTTGTCCTTTACTAATCTGGATGATGTGGACGTTTTAGCCACCTCCACTTGCCTTGGCTCCAGATTGCTGTGATGTGCCATTGCCCAAACTCTTAGGGCAGGGATGTTAGGTCTCAGCTCCCACAGTCAGCTCTGCATAGGTATAAGTCCAGATGCAGAAATAATTTCCTCTCATCTTTTCAAAATATGCACAATTACAAATCTCTTTCACTTGCTGTGGCAGAGAAATGGCAAGAGAACCTGTGAACCTGTGAGGAAACTTCTTATATATTATGATACATCATAGGCAATGCTGCTATTCACTGCTGTATTTGTGTCACACACTCCCTTCACGCAGTAGAAGGGAATATGCTCTGCTGGGAAAACAGGGGCATAAGGATCAGACTGCAGAGAGGTGGCTGGAAAGCATGATTCTTGTTCAGTGGAAATGCTGGGCTTTAGGCTCTCTGGTTTTCAGCCCAAACTGCAAGATGCTTCTACCAGGGGGACAGAGAAGTCCCCTGGCTGTGAGGCCTGAGGCTCTTCTCTGCTTCCAGGAAGGACATCAGGCAGGGCACTCTTCCCCTGGAGCTACTGTAAGGTCCCTTTTGCTCATTTCAGACAACAGAGCTTTTACCAGCCGTGTGCGGTGTGCTTTCAGGAAAATTCCAGCTGGTCAGGTGGGTATCTGGGACCTGCTTCCCTCAAAGGCAGGGGTGAAACCTGTCCCAAAGATCCCAGGCATCCATGTCCCAAGGATACCAGGTGTCTGTGTCCTGATGATCCCATGCGTCCATGTCCCAAGGATCCCAGGTGTTTGTGTCCTGATGATCCCAGGCGTCCATGNGATCCCAGGTGTCCGTGTCCCGATGACCCCAGGTGTCCGTGTCCCGATGATCCCAGGTGTCCGTGTCCCAATGATCCCCGGTGTCCGTGTCCCAAGGATACCAGGTGTCCGTGTCCCGAGGATCCTATGTGTCCGTGTCCCGATGATCCCAGGTGTCCGTGTCCCGATGACCCCAGGTGTCTGTGTCCCGAGGATCCTGGGTGTCCACNCCAGGTGTCCGTGTCCCGAGGATCCCATGTGTCCGTGTCCCGATGATCCCAGGTGTCCGTGTCCCGAGGATCCTATGTGTCCGTGTCCCGATGATCCCAGGTGTCCGTGTCCCGACTATGCCAGGTGTCAGTGTCCCGATGATCCCGGTGTCCCTCCAGCACGGCGCCGTGGCGGCGGATGGGCAGCAGGGGGCGCTCCGTGACCGCGCAGCCGCTGGCGCAGCGCCGGGAGCTGCTCCCGGTTTCCCGTTGATTTCCCATCCTCCTGATGCCCGTGACTGGGAATAAATGTGCGCCTGTGCCCGTTCCTGCGAGTGCCTGTACTCCAGAGACCTATACGTGTGAGAGCTCGTACCACGGGTGTGCCCGCGCATCCCTCTGCGTACAGGTGTCTCCACAGACACGGTATTCCCACTCCTTCCCATGGCAGAATTAAAAGTACAAAGCCCGACGATGCAAACAGCATCAAAAACCCAAACAAAGCAACAAAACTAAACCAAGAAAAAAAAAATTCCAAACAAGCCATAAACATCCTTCCCTAAAGCTGGTAGGGAGGATTGGAGGTCAAGAAGCATCTGCGCAAAAATAAAAAGAGAAGTACAAATTAAATAAGCATATCTAAAAACCAACCCCAGCTTGATACAGTAAGACTTATGACATAATTGAATCAATTTAAAAGGCTGAGGCCCAAGCCTCAGGAACACAGTCTGTGTGCCACAATTGCACAGAGCCTATTCATTTTAGCAAGAGACATCAGCTAGAAATTGAAAACTACTTTTAAAAATACCAAGCAATTGCAATTGCCAAGATATTGTGCTTTCTACGACCTTTTTTTATGTTTTGGGAAGTACAGTGCTAAAGTCAGCCATTTATTAACTAAGAGCAATTTTGAATTAATTAAACACCAAGATCTGTCTGTCCATTTCTGCACCACAGCCATTGGTACTGATTTGTGTGCTTCTGAGAGTGAGAGTTAAATAACTTTATTGCTGTGCTGCTGGCTGATTGATAACAGAAGGCTGCAGCTAGTGCTTTTTGTTTCCACAATACAGTATTGTTCAGGAACATAATAATTTAGCGATACTGTGAGGTCAGAGCACTTACAGCTTATTCTCTCACTGGGCAATAATCTGAAGTTTTGCCTGGAATATTTGTGGGCCTTTGTGTTTTTTAAAAGGCACAAATTAATTTGAAATCCAAATTTTTTCAGGGTATGGAGAAAAGCCTGATCTTAGCTATGGGCAGACAAAGATGCTATTTCAGAATTGCTTCAATACAAACTTTGAAGCTTTGGCCTCATAAAGAAGCCTTTTAAAATGATGCATGTGTTTACTGTGTGTGTTGTGCAGGCATCACAAAAGTAGTCATTTTAGGAGTCACATTGGTAATGTGACAGATAAAGTAGCTGTTTTCACATTTCAGGGCTGAGCACTATCAGCAGATGCTGATGGAACAACCTAGAAACTCAAAGCACAGCCCAGAGCAGATAAAACACTTTTTATGTTACCTATAATCTGAGGAGGGAAAAAAACAACAACTTATCATTCTGATAGAGAAGGAAACTTTCATGTGATGGTGGATGTTCATGTAAATAGCTTTTGAGGCTGGCAGCTTTCTCCATGGCCATCAGGAAGATGATGCCTCCAGGTGTTCTGGTCTGGAGAATAAAAATGAATGGTAGGAAGGAAAGAAAGAAAAGGACAATCCCACTGAACAGTTAGCTCTGCCACAGAGCTGGAAGAATTGAGAAATCCGCCCAGAGACCCTGCAAAAGAAACAGAAAACGTGACAGTTGTTCATTTTCGTGCTGATAAATTCCTCAAGCAAAGGCTGGAAACTGCCAACTGCTGGATTTGCCACCAAAGCACACAAGCTGAATGTTAACCCTGTGCTCTTGACGTGGGTTATAGTGAGCACCTTGCTCCTCATCACAGAAAATACTGACCAGAAGTGCTGCCATCGTGTCACTGGCATAGCCAGAAATGCTCAGATCTCCCCATCCACCTGCTCAACAGCCCATCCAGACCCTTAATAAATAAACCTTTGGAGATCCCACTCCTCACTGGCTAGGTTTGGCAGATGCAGCACAGCAGGAGTATTTTTATGGGGCCTCACCTTTGACTGTGCAGTCAAACACACCCTGCTCATATCTGTGTGTTGGGAGCATCTCCCTCACCTCTGGAGCAGCATGGCTGCTGCCAAGACCTTTGTCCCTCAGAAGGAGCCCTGGGAATAACAGTCCCACTACATGTGGGAGAACATCATTGAGAATATCTTTGTTTCTGCGTTTTCCCTATCAGAGGAGGCAGAGATGTGGTAGCAGCAGATCAGAGGCTCTCGTGCCCAAACAGGGGCCGTGTTGGCTTCTGGAGGTTGGCATTGTTGTTCACCCTAATTTTTGCCATGTGATTCAAAAAAGCAATGATGGAGCCTAGAAGCATCTGAATGATCTTTGCTTGTGAAAAAAGGTGTAACAAAGCCTCAGCTGGCTGGCTGTGAAGGGCACAGAAATCTCTCTCTGTTAAATGCTTCCTTTCAGTTGCAGAAGAAATTGTGGAGCACCATCCTTGGGAGTGCTCAAGGCCAGGTGGGACAGGTCCTTCAGCAAGCTGCCACAGTGACAGATGTCCCTGCCCGCAGCAGGGGTGATCTTTAAAGGTCCCTTCTGAAACAAACCATTCTCTGATTCTACAAAAACCATTTCACATGGACCCACTGCATTTTCACTGGCTTGAATTTCCCCAGCACTATTTCCCCCCGGGGCACCGTTCAAGGTACTTCGCAAAATAAGGAGGAGAGCACCCTAACAGATGGTTCCCACCTCCAGGGGCAGAGAAGCTTCTCTGTGAGGGGCTGGAAGGTAATGCTAAACTTAACTTAATGAATTCTCAGACGTCTCTCTCCTGTGAGAGCAGTGTCAAAAAAAATCTGTTGGTGAACTTGGCTGAATGTATTTTAGAGCCCTGATAGTATCAGGGATAATAATCAAGAGATAAATTCTGTTGCCATACCTGTGTTTGATTCATGTCCATATCCATGTCTGGACATGACTCTTCAGGTGCTCAATCTTGATTTTGTGTGTGTGTGTGTGTGTGTGTGTGTGTAGCTGTTGGTATTCTAGGAACTACATCTAAACAAGTTAATTAATTTCAGACAGGTCCTTGAAGAGCCTGGTGATTAAGCAATGATGACTCAAGCCCTACAGTACTGCTATTTTCTCCATCAATTTCCACTATCATGCTCTAAACTGTACACTGTGAATGGTATCTTTTCTCTTAAAAGTAGCATTTTTGCTATAGGAAAAGGGCCCACAAGGTGGCTCAGGTGGAAAAGAAATGCAGAGTTTTTGATCTCTGGCTAGCACAGACATATATTCTGACTGGGACAGAACTGTGCTACTCTAGAACAGCTGTTTGAGACTGTCTCAAGAGATGTGTTGATTTGAATTCAGCTAAAGATGAAGAGGTGCAGTGTGGGAATCCAGGACACAGAGAATGTGTCCCTGCCTGTTTTGGAAGGTTCTGGCCCTCAGCAGAACACTGCTTTTAACCTTCGTCCCTGGCAAAAGTTGCCAAGACTTTGGGATGAGTTAGAACATAAAGTGTGAAATAGATGATAGTGATAGTAATAGTGATTATTAGACAAAAGGTTTAGGATTTTTAGGATCTAATATGAGAATGAAAGGGACCCAAAATGGAGATTTTGGGTGTGGTTTCATCTTCTTCTTCTTCTTCTTCCACTCCATGTTCTGTAGTATAGGTGGCAGATAGTTATTGGTTTAGAATAATAGTGACAGGGAGGCCACATATGTAGATTAGAAGAAGTTATTGGTA
This sequence comes from Dicaeum eximium, assembly GCA_013396995.1. NCBI lineage: Eukaryota > Metazoa > Chordata > Aves > Passeriformes > Dicaeidae > Dicaeum > Dicaeum eximium. The sequence continues at coordinate 668,560 of VWZP01016764.1, read as the reverse complement.
ATAAAGTAAAAACAATATACGTGTGAGGAGACAATTGGATATTATATCTTTAAAAGGCCTTGGTTTGAGATTCTCGAGGCCATTTTGCTCCTCTTGTACCCTGCTTCTTGTATGTTAAGTCTGGTCCTCAGACAAACAAAAATAAGATAAGAATAAACCAGAGACCGAAGACAGAAACCTTGAGTCGTGCCTGTGTCTCACACCTTGCTCAAGAACTCACAAGGGAATTACCCCCAAAAGGGCCCTGGGGGGTCGGTTCCCTGCCTATGGTGGTACCCACAAAACCACCGCAGTGCAGAGTACCAAACCAGTGGCAACCAGTGCTGAGGGGACCACATGTTAAGAGACCAAGAGATGAGACAAAATAGCCAGGACACAGAGAAAATAATAATAAGTATCCTTGTGATTCTGATCTTAGGGCTTAGGCCTTCTGACTTACCCACAGGTAGCTTCTTCAAAATTAAATGTACCCAAGACTGAAAAGCACACATCTTTCAGCATTTTCTTCAGTCAGTCAAGGAAGTTTCTGTTGAACCAAGAGCTCAAGGATGTTTGGCAAATCCTTTTAAAGCCTATGAAGTAACTTATATTGTTACAAGATACTTACAAATTGAGAATCCAGAATCACAGAATGGTTTAGATTGGAAGGGACCTTAAACACCACCTAGTTCCAAACTCCCCTTTTCAGTTTGAAGCCATTACCCATTGTTCTGTCATCACATGCTTTTACAGAAAGTCCACCTACAACTTTCTTGTAGGCCTCCTTTAGGCACTGGTAGGTGCTATAAGGTGTCCCCAGAGACTTTCCCATACTGAAGAGCCCCAGCTGTCAGCCTGTCTTCATAGGAGAGGTGCTCCTGCCCTCTGATCATGTTTGTGGCCCTCCTCTGGACTTGCTCCAGCAAGTCCATATATTTTCTGTGTTGAGGACCCCAGACCTGGATGCAGTACTCCAGGTGTGGTCTCATGAGAGTAAAGAAGAGGAGAATCACATTCCTTGACCTGCTGGCCGCGCTGCTTTTGATGCAGCCCAGGGTACAGGTGGATTTCTCAGCTGCAAATACATGTTGATGGCTCCTGTTGAGATTCACATCATTCAGCAACCCCACCTGTGAGGCTAATAAACTGCTCATGGCACTAATTCATTATTTTATAATCTATCATTAGGCAAGGTGCACTGTTTTTGTTCTCTGAGTGGATGATGGGACATTTAATTGTTGAATAAGTGGAGAACAATACGTAAGCCTGCTGACCTCGATAGTGGGTAATTCAGGATTTCTATGCCATAGAATCATAAAGTAATTTAGGTTGGAAAATGCCTTTGAGTCCAACCATGAACTCAGGACTGCCAAATCCAGCACTAAACCATGTGCCCAAGTGTCCCAAATACACTTGATAGCAAGGTTTGAATTGCCTGACCAGGGCAGAATAGGAGTGCAGCAGTTATCTGACAGTTTGCTTTGTGCTTGGAGAAAACCCTGTCCCTATAGGTGGCTGTCCTCTTTGCTAACAAGTGTGGGTTGGAAGGTCACCAGGTGGAGAGTTTGGTAAAATCAAACTATTCCTTGGCTAGCAAAGGTTAACACTTTTGTCCTCTGACCCACATGGTTCCAACTACAATATGCAAAGATTTTCAGATGAAGCATCACAGTGCCTCATGTAACTTCCCTGAGACAAATGTAAATGGTCCAAGCAATAGCCTTTCTGTCTTAAATGCCTTGTTAAATGTCACTTTTTATAGTTACCAGTGACAAATTCCTTCCAAAGAACCAGAATAGCAATTCTTGCTGATGTGGAACAAAAATTTCTCAAAACTGCTACCTGAAAAGATAGTGATAACACATCAAGTCCCAAAAAGTTTAGAGAGTAATTGTCAGTGTTGTGTTTTGGGAAGAGAAGCCTTCAGGATATCAATTTTACTAAAAGGAAACAACCATCTATGCCCGTTATACTCAACCCATCACTGAAAAAGCCAGCAGTAGAACCAGACAACTTTTTCCCATCCACAGTGCGGATAGTGTGAAGGATGCCTCACTGGGATGCACCACTAGCACAGCTATGTTCTCACACACCCCTTTCCATTCCTGCAGCAAGGGTCATTTGCCTTCACCAGTTTCCCTCCAAAGGCAAAGAGGTGGGTCAAGGAAAGCCAGCTCCCAGCCCTGGAGTTCTCTTCCCTAGCAAACTGACTTGCTAAGTGTTTTTAGGGATGCCTCCTTCAAAATCTCCTGAAGTGCTCACCTTCCATTCTCACATGCACACCAAGATATTTCTTATTGATAAAACGGGAAAGAGAGGTAAAAGATACAGGGCATTGATTGCAAAATATTCTAACAGATACACCAAGACTCAAGAGACAAGAATATTTTCATCCTGGTAAGTGTGTAGGATTCCCCTGTGATGGTTCTTCCCCTGCTCTTTAAACACTGAGAGCAGCATTGAGGGGGTTCTGCAGTCTTCAATCTGGCAGGAAGCCAGGACACCAAGCCTTCATCCCCAAGCATGGTGGTGCTTGAGGGCCATGGATAACATCTGCTGGTCCCAGAACTGCTGCTGTGACACCCACAGTCCTGTTCCAGCCCCTGCTCCCATGGGGCTCCAATGATTTCCCATGAATGCCTCAGACTGATGCCCCCCATAAGGTTCTCTTCCCCAACAGAAAAGAAAACTGTTCTGCTTTATGCTAGCACTCATTACTTTGCATTAATGATTTGTTTTAGGGGGTTATGACAACCTCTTCATTTTATAACCAAGCCAGTTAGCAGAGCGAGATGAAAAATTGGCCACTTACATTATAAAACTGCAGTTTTTTAAAGAATTGCTTCAAACCAAAGCCCTATGCCAAATGCATTTAGATGAGATTAACTAATTTTGCCTAACATTTTCTAGGCAGTATTTCCATAAAAGCAACACTACAAGATAGTAAGGATGCTGAGATCTGATAAATTACCAAAATAAGGGTGACTTAGAAATTACATTTCCCACAGATGAAAGAAATTAATCAAGTTGGACTTATCTCAAAAACCTAGCTCCTATTAGATACATAAAAAAGCAAAGCTCTTCATATGAAGGCAGTAACTACTCTCAATAGCTATGAAGTTTCCTTGAAATGAATTTTGGGGAAAAAAATAAGACTCTACAGAATATCTGTATTTTTTAGTTAAAGTAATTCAGACTGGCTCCAGGCACCCATGATCTCTGGTGGGAGCTCTCATCTCCATGCAGACTGATAACCTAGCTGGGGGATACCCTCTCCCAGAAGAATTTTTCTTTCCCATACAACTCTTTATGGTTATGTATTTTACCCAACTCCAGTCCCAAACTCTGCCATATCCTCGACAGTCCCAGTCCCATGGGCTGGGGAATGGCACCTGCTATGCTGGGCCACACCAGTGTGTGATATCATCACAGCTTCTTCACTTCTCCCTCTGAGGAGATAGGGGACAGGGACATTCTACCAAAGCTGTGTGAAAACTGATTTTCTACAGCTAATCTCAAAAATAAGCAGCAGGTCAGAATTCTAGGGGGAAGGAGCACCCGGGAGCTCTCCAAACAAAGATGGTGCTGTGAGGTCAAGGCAGGGTCTTCACTGCTATAATTTTTTTGGAGACATGGAAAGAATTAGCCTCATCACTTTGTGGAGGAAGGTCCCTGACAAGGAAATGAAGCAGTGGCAGCCTCAAGGAATCTGATAGCAGCGATAACTCCCTGGGGATGACCTTGGCTATGTGCAAAAAGGTTGTGTGCCATCTATGGGGTGGCCGAAGGGCATTGAGCATCTGGAGAGGGACATACGCTGTCACAACCCTGTCAGATGCTGCTCCAGCCTCCAGGGACCTACAGCTCAAGATGTCCACGTCCCCAGCTTGTGGCCAAACACTGAAACTGCTCTGCCAGCAGCTGGAGATGGCTGGTCCCTGGGTAGGCTTTCAGACCGGTAAGTGTCTCAAAATACCAAACGTGGTACTGAAAAGGGGACATGAAAATAAAACTACATGTTGCGTGTAAGTTGCTTAATTACATTCTTCCATTGCAGCTGAGGTTCTGGTGCTTTGCATGCAGAAAGGACTGGCTGAGTCTTAAAATATTCACAAAGCTTCCAGGTAATGGTTAAAAGATGTAAGTGCCACACCTGAGGCAAAACCGAATTGAATCATATTTCACATTTCCTGAAATTTAGCCATTATTTCCAGTTAACCTATCATTGACTGAAGTCTCTGGATATTCTGGGCATATTTGTTTCACTCTTTACAGAAGTCATAATTTTTAAATTTTTTTTTGCATTATTAAAATTAGAGTTGCTTTTCATGTTTTCATGCATCTTTGTTCACACAGTCCATAGATTTAAGGCATGTTTTTTGCTCAAGAACAGATGCGTTCTGAGTTCTTCAGTGAGTGTCAGAGAATTTTTCCTGATGGGTGCATTCCCAGGATATATGAGGAACGAGTTAACACAGAGCCACTTGCCAACCTGGAACACAGGAAATGATGGATCAGTGTCCTAAATCAGCATGCCTGATAGCAATCACATAAACCATGTATGAGTGGGATGATTAATTTTGTCATTTACAGTATGTGAAAGGTTGTTTAATTTTTTCTTCCCCCCAAACTGAGGGTTAGCAGTAAATGGTCAAAAATTAATGCATTGTATTAGCTCTTCTTTAGAAGAATAGTAAAATCTTAAATACAAAGTGTCTTAGGTAGTAAAGACACGACTAAGTGTTTTGAGCTAAGAAACTGTAAGGAAAAGAAAGGAGTGTAGTTAGTTAATGTTTCTCCCAAGAAATTCTTCCTTTCCATTTATTAATCATATCTAGGCAATTCCTAGATTAGCGGTAAATTCAAAGTAGATTACTTGAAACTAAATTTGAAATTTATTCAAATTCAGTTGTGCTATACCATAGAAAAGTATAAGGGCTGATCTTTAAGTGAAATGCTTTCCTCCATGAAGAAAAACCAGTAGCCTGTATATGCAAGAATGCAGTTAAAATACTGGCACTAGCAAAGGATTTCTCAGATACTTTTTTCCTTATTTCTAAAGTTTCACTGGAAAATATGCTGTCTGACCTCCTGAGGGAGCAAAGCATCTTCTCCACAAATTGTGTTGGAGAGCTTGGAAGGAAAGCAGCCATTTGCTTCAGTGTTGTGCTCTGTGGGTTGCTAATTTGAGTTTCTGCAAAATGGAACCAGTTTCAAGTGCCTCAAATGATTCCTATCAAGTGCTGACATTTCCAGATAAGGAGAACATTAACTCCTGTATTGTCTTTCTCTGCAGCTTCAGCAGGCTGGTTCTTAGCCCTCTGCTTACCAATATCACAGCATATTTATACAATCTTTTGTTCTTAGTGCCAAGTGGCTAGAATTACTGTGAGAATTTCTACACTGTAGGGAAGAACATGTTTTTTTATGAGACAGTAGAAGAACTGAAAAAGTAACTTCTAAGAAGATAACTTCTATGGGCCTTGAGGTGAGTAATAGCGAATGTTACAAGGATTATTTAATTGGGGTAAAGTCCCCTCAGGGATCTGAAATACTCAAGAGGCCGTTGAAAGAAGGAAATTAATTCAATAATGTCTTGCCAGTCAGGTTATACTAAGAGGGGGTTTTCCTAGCGGCTGAGTGGGAGGGAGAGGTGTGATGGTATTCCAAGCTACATGATGTGGGCATGGCTGAGCAGTCAGAGCCCAATACCCCCATTTGCTGATGATCCTGATGACTGTCATGGCCTTTGAAGGTCAGTGACTGAAGGTCAAGCCTGGTCTTTGTCCCATTGATGCTCCAGCCCAGTTGAACCAGGGCACTGATCCTGCCTGGTCCTACATCCCAGCTCCTGCTCTGGGCAGTAAGTGCATGCACAGAATTAATGCCAAACCCAAAAGCTTCATGGATTTCATTGTGACTTCCTGAAGGATCTTGATCAGCTTCTGCAAGAGCTGGTGAGGGAGTCAGCATGAAAACTGACAAAGGCCACCCTGGCTTCACATCATTCTTCCCTGAGAAACCCTGATGGGGTTTCTCAGAGAAAGAAAAGCACCTACGGCATTTTGCCATTGGTAATAAAGTAACACTTCTAATTGAGTTCATTCACTGCAACAAAAAAAATCAGTCCATTCCCAATTAATGTGAGGAGAGGTGGCATTTCATCACTTGTGTAATGAGCTTAATAACATCTAATGTTCACTTAATACTCTTACTGGTGGTTGACCACGAAATAAAGCCAGGTTGATTAGGATTAGTGGCTTAATGCCAAGGATAGCTGGGTTTGAAGATGGCCACTTTAATTTTCAGAGTTCATTATTACTGCTAGGATCTGGTGATGTTATTTCTACAGCAGCACTAGGAATCCTCTGTTACTTACCTCTGCAGAAGTACATGACAAAATTGTGACCATTGCCAGTTGGCAATTTGTCAGTTTGTCACTGTGGGGGGAACACACCCTACTGGCCTGATGGTACCACTGCTGAGGGAGTGGGGTACTACTTGTGAGTCTTTTAGATTTTCAAAAATAATTATTATTATTATTTAAAATAATTATTATTATTGTTGTTATTATTACTATTATTATTATTATTGTTGTTGTTGTTGTTGTTGTTGTTGTTGTTATTATTGTTATTATTATTACCAACATGGACTGGATTTTTCTCAGTTCAACAGACATCCATCAATGAAAGGACTAAAAAGACAAATGAAGCAAGAAGTTACACAGCAGATTTACAAAATTGATGGTAATGGATGCTCAGTCCAGGGAATTGTCTTTTGAGCTTTGAGTTTCAGCTGTCCTCTGTGTTTCAAACAGTTTATTGTGCTCATCATTTTGTCACTTTTTTAAGGTGAAAAAATAAACAACCCTCCCTAAAGTTACCATATTATTACATATGGATATAGAGCTCTTGAGGATGAGCACATTTATCTTGTTTTCTGGTTCAGTTTTGAAAATACATTGTCCACTGTTTGCTGTTGTTCTACCGTGCTTCCATTAGCATGACTGTAAGCTCCAAAGGGGGTGCTGCACATGGACAGATCTGGATGAATTTTCAAAGGTGTGCACAGTGTTTGGATATATGAGCAAGGGCCCCGATAAAGTAGAGTCATTCACTCACAATGTGTATTTTTTTCTGATCTGAGCTGCATCAGAAGCAAAAGTGATTCAAAAAGCAGTTTGCTTCTGTGCTGGGATCAGTTTCCTCTCCAGTTTGACTGGCATTTAAACAAAGGCTGGTTTTGCAGGGTGGCTCTTATTACATCATCCAAAACCAACCACCAAGCTGCCACGACATCACTTACTGCAGAGCATTGCTGCACAACCTTCACTAATGAACAGAAGCAGCCAAATTCCTCCTAACACTGAGGAACATTTCTCTACATCTGATGTCTTTCACTTCTCCTGTTCTGAGTTATAAATACTCTGGTGCATGAGCTCAGATGAATAATGCTCATACTACAAATAACTAAAGATAAGGATCTTTATATTTAAAGGTGAAGAATAATTTCTTCTGGAATGTAAAGTGTATTTTTTTTCTTTTGCTTTGTTTAGCAGCTTTCAAATGTGAACGAAACCTTCTATGAAGGAATTAAGATTATGGGGTTGTGGTTTTAATTTCAGATGTAGAAACTCAGGTATGGATTTCTATCCAGTTTAAGATAATGTTAATGAAAAAAAAAAAGGGGAGTGCAATGAACCCTGTGACTCTTAATTATGTCAGCAAAACCCTTCTAAATGATCATTCTGATTTCCAGCAAACTCATCATGCTGGGGTTTCTTTTGTCTTCTGTGCAACTCCACCTTTAAGAAACTTTTCTGATTGCACAGTTCAAATCCAGAATCTGAGATTTTATTGTTCTCCTTTTGCTAGGCTGTGGTTAGTAGTGGCTTAAGCAATGTTTCATAACTCATTTGTAGTCTAGTATCTATCTTCTTGAAAAAGACAGACAAGTTTGACCCTCTCTTTCACAAAATAACTCCTCAATTCCTCTCTTCTTGGCAGAGCTGTATGATTTAAACGCAAGAATAAGAAATTAGGTAATCACAGGGAGGATTGGTTTTGAGTAACTGAACACTTGTAGCACAATGCAGACATTCCTTTGCTTTGAAAGTGCTAAAGTAAAAAGATAGATTTTTGCTTTGTTCTCTGATAAAACAATTTTGAGAAGCAATGCTAAGAAAATCATGAGAAGTATTAGTAATAAATATCTCTGGCATATCGAGGGATTTATTCATTAGGGACAGTATGACACACAAATTCAAGACTGATAAGATTATTGGTGCTGATCTTGCCTATGGCCGTGTGCAGGACTGTCTTGTTACTGCAATTATTTAGCAGGGAGCCTTTCTCACCCGCCTTTTAAATTTTTCTCTGCTAAAACACTGCAGGCCAAAACCAGTCATCTTGTATTTGGCTGTTACCTGTTACCATTCCTTTCTTTTCCAGCCAGTGAGCAGCTTAACCCCTGTGGTGCCTTCTCTTTTTTTTTCCTCTGGTGTTCACATTAAAATACATCATGTTTACCTTTCTGCACCTTTGAATGGGGACTATGACTTTTAACAAGCAAAAACTGTAACTACTTCAAATAGGCTACAACGCATTATGTAGATTTAACAAGATGCAGATCACTTGTTTTGAAGTTCCTCTTTCAAATGCCTTCAAAGGTGCCTTTTTCCTAGGCACCAACTTTGCCCAGTCACCAGCTCCAAAACCCAATAAGTAGCTCCTGTTGGTGTGTTCCAGTTCTTCAGCAAAGTGAGAGGAACAGCGCCTTTAAAAGAGAGGGCTACTGCAGCAGTAGGTCTGGCACTTCAGTACAAAGCAAGAATAAAAACAAGTTCTATCAGGAGAAGGCTGGATGATGTTAATTATGAGCCTACACAAACACTTAAGACCATGCATGACTGTTAATACACAATGGACTGTCCACATCTTCAGCAGAAGGTTTGGACACAGATCAAGCATAGAAACTCACTTGTGTTTTCAGCTTGTGCAATCATTTATTTCTTCATTTTAAGTCAATATAAACTGCCTCCAGCCTTTCTTAGGTTTGTCACCCCCTAAATAACTTTCCTCACTCTTCAAGCATTCCAGTAAAATACTATGGGGATGGCCATTGTAATGGCTTTGAAAGAATCCCAACAAGTCCAAAGACAACTCCATTTGAAGTGCTGTGAGCAATACACTACCAATGCATCCTACTGGTGGCAGCCTTATTTGTCACCTGCAAGACCTGCTCCAGAGCTGCAGCCCAGCTTGCTGCCTGTGCTGTGTCCCTCCCAAAATACAGGGTATGTGGCCTGAGACAGAATGGTAAGCATGTAATTGAGGTCCAGATTTTACTCCACAGCACTGGTGTTAAATGTTCTAGAGAGTACATTTGCAACAGTAAATATCTCTCCAGTTATGTTCAACCTGCACATCATGTACTTGTCAGTTTAAGAAGTAGGATTTTCCAGTTCATTTAAGTGAGCAGGAAGAATGAGTTACACCAAACTACAGATAACATTGGTTCATGAATAGGCACTAAATTTTCACACTTATGGATCAAAGCCAAAGTCACTTTTCTGTTTGAATGTATCAGCACTTTGTTCCTGTTACCACCTAAACCACCCGGCTCCAATTTTGACAGTTCTATCACAAAGAACCCCCCAGTCCCTCCGGCTGGGATGTGTTTTGTGCTTTTCACCATCATGTACCATAACTGTCTTTATTAACAAAAGCCTTCAGCTCCTCACTCATTTTATTGAGATCTGGCTCCCACAAATACTTGGCATCTTCACAGCCTTGCTTGGCAATTGATGATTCAAACAGCCACATCAGACATGAACCCCCTGACATATTCTTCTGTTCTCAGTGGCTTTGTATCTCCTCCCTGAGTGCCAGATCTCCAACCATCACAGTTTCTCCCTGCCTCCATGCCACCCAGCTTCTATACCACTTGTTTTGGTTGAACAAGACCCTATCATCCTTTAATTTATATCTAGCTCAGAGTCTCTAATCATCTCCTGTTGTCCCCCAGTTCTATCATTTAGGATATTCATGCAACAGTGGTATAGCCCTTCCCTGCAAAAAATTAGATTGGGCCAAATGGAAATACAAATGCTCTCTCCAAAACCAGTTCTGTTGGAGACATCACAGCCAAACTGCATCTCCCAAACTCTGATACTCCAAGCACTCAAAAAATTTAGCTGTGTGCCTTTCTCCCAAAATGTCCTTTATGTGTTTGTTCTTCTATATTTAACTTTTACTCCCTATTTGCTGAAATTTTTTGTGCAATTAAAAAAAAAAAACATTCACCAACTAAATGGCAAATCCACTCCTGGGTTTCCCCATTATTGCAGTGGTTCACAGTATTAACCTTACATACCTCCCAAATTCTATACAGTGTAAGTCATGAGAAGCTTCCCTATGCTTGTGGAAACATCCTTTAATACTTTCCCATTTTTCCCCCTTTTTCTCAAGGGAATACAGTGCCTTGGACTAGATGGCTATTTTGCTGCAAGTGCTCACTGCTCAAAAAACTCCCCAAGCTGGCAGCACTGCCATCCTTTGCCCAGTGCTACACACGTATCCCTCCTTCCCTGCATGCAACCACTCTTGTTACATGTGGTGTAATAAAATCTTATCTCAAAAAAGCTGACACATCAATGTCTGCAGTGAAGTACCTTTAAACTACACAAAATCTATGTTCAAAAGATCCCTTCTGTATACCGTGCACCTGAAAAAAACTTCACAAACATCAAAATCGAAACCCATACATTTTATATCCATATATGTGTGTTTATATGCATATATTTAGATAATCATATATCATTCAACTTTTTTCCACCCCAAAATAACAGTTTATGAAGCAGAATAAATAGCATCAATTTGGCAAAGCATGATCCAACAGCAAGTCCTCTCATGAATGTTTTTTATTCTTAGTGCAGGGAAATAATTTCAATCTGTAAAATCCATTTCTAGTTCAAAGTATTTTATTAGGTTTCTTTTCACATTCAATAACTTTGAATGTGACAAAATGACAACATTTCCTTGGAAGTTTTACACAGCTAGCAGTACTTCTACTTACTGTCTCATACCCTGAAACAGTGACTGTCATCAATATATCTGCTTTTGTATATCAGAAGTGAGCATAATAGAATAATTTAAGTTAGAAAAGACTTTTAAGATCATCAAGTCCAACTGTTAATCCAGCACTGCCCAGTCCACCACTAAACCATGTCCCCAGGCATCACATCTACACATTTTGGACACTCTAACACTTCCCTGGGCAGCCTATTCCAATGCCTGACAGCACTTTCAATGAAGAATTTTTTCCTAATATCAAATCTAAACCTCCCATGGCACAACTTGAGGCCCTTTCCTTTTGTCCTGTCACTTCTCATCTGGGAGAGGAGACTGATCCCCACCTTGCTATAGCCTCTTTTCTGTCAGAGAGAAAATGTGATTGTACAGAACTCAGCATTTTGACATTATCCTTAAAACAAGATGCCAATTTAGCATAATTTAAATACAAAGATTTCAAAGCACTGAAACAAAAATTGATGTGGACCTGCAATAGAAGCTTTCCCTGCTTTCACCAGCCTTAATGCTGCTTCCTGTACATGGCAAGTGGTCCATATAATGCTGAAGAAATTATCTCAGCACTTAATGCTGTGAACATAGGCTCTGACCTATGCTGCCCATGTCCCTTCTTCATTTATATCCAACCATTAAAAGTTGCCTTTATATCTTCCCATTTTCTTTGCTTCATCCCAATTATGATTATATTTAACACCAAAATTTAAACAATATGGTTCAGACAAGTGAACCAATCCAGAACTGGATGTTTAACATTAAGCCAAGAACATACAATTTGAGTAATGAAGTATTTTAAAGACAGAATTCAATTTTCATTGTATTTTTATTCTTGTTTCTTAATCAAACCCACATGGAATGCATTGTATTTAATGAAACTACAAGATTAATATTTCAACAAACCAGCCAGTAACATAATCCCACAGCTGATCATAAGTTGCAGAGGTTATTTTAAAATATTTTTGAAAAAGCCTTTTCTGAGAGAAGCACCCTCCTGCAGGCTTGGGCCTGCTTTCTCTTCTCTTTCAGGAGTGATCTCTCCTTGAACACTGAGCTTTGTCTCCATGCACTATTCCTTGCTTTTCAGTTCTGGTTTAGATTTGACTGGCTGAGAACACGAGGTTGGAAATCAAAGCTGTTGTCATCCATTTATTTCCTTCAGTGCTGTTGTCTGAAACTTTGAGTGTGGAGGGCTTGCGAGCCTTCCCTCCTTGTTTAGGACTCCACTAGCATTGATTCTTTACTGTCCAATGGTTAAGCACAGCTCCTCTTTCTTGGCAGCACGTCCTCTTTCTCTCTAGAGATAGTTAATTACAGTTTGCCAGCAATTGTTTATGAGTACTGCAGGTCCTCACTGGGTTAGCTAACATATTTGAACTCATGAATTTATATGATGTAAGCCATGAGAATCCAAAACTTGAAGTCCACTTTTATTTTCAAATTAATGCACAACATAAACTTAAGTTCCATATTACATAATTATAGTACCTTATGAACATTATGTTTGAGGTACTTATTAAAATATCTCAAAAGGCAGGAACTCCTCTCACACAGTGTCAGTGTACATAAGGCTCCCAAATTAGTTTGGTCAATGCAGAGTCCAGCAGTGTAACATCTAGAAAAGCATTTAACAAGCCAAGGTCACATGGACATTAAACTTTATAGCAGAGCCTATATCTTGCTCCTTTGGCAATTTCCACACCCTCTTCCACCTACCACCCTCTGCCTTGTCCTGTCCCCATTTTTTCTTCTCTTCCCAGATGTATCTACATCTCCTTCCCCCTCCTGATCCCTCAAGCCATACCTACAGGAGAGTACAGTGTGTTACACAGCAGCAAAGCAAATATTCCCCAGCATATTTGCTCTTCAAGGCAAGGACTACAAGAGTTTCACAACTAGTGTGAAATGCACCTTTTCTCCAAGCCTTGCTCTACGCTATCAGCTTCTTGCCTTGATGGCTGTGTGGGGGGGTTACAGTGATGCAACTCCCTGAAGACTAAACACGAGTGACCTTGAAAGGGAGGCAGGGCAGCCCAGCAGATATTCTTCACTATTTGAAGGCTTCATATCTACCCGACATCTCCCACTGCAAGAAGTGCTCACCTCAGCTGCATTTCTGGCCTGGCAAGGTCCTTCCCTCTGAATGGAATTGTGGCTTGCCTCACTTTCCCCCACCTCAGCACAGCTCCTTTTCCTTGGTGAAGGGGCAAGGAGCACGTCCCACTGGCACTGATGCCGTTTGATTGAGAGCTGCTGTCACACTAGGATATTTTGCCAGTCTCTTAACATCACTGCACTGGGAAGGCCTCATGCAAAAGAAATCTCTGAGCTTCAGCTGCTTCCTTGGGCCCAAACATAACTTAAGAGCAAAACCACACTTTTAAGAGAATAAGAGTCACTAGAAAATGAGAATCCCTCTGCATTAAACACATATTTAAAACTGTACTTGACTACTTATGTAGGTTAAAAAGCAAGAACATGTTTCTGATGGGATTTTTTTTAAACACTCAAGCTAAGAAACACTAGAGTCAAAGGTGATCACTATGTGCTTTACGTTACATTTATTCAGATTAATATTGATCTTCTGTAACCCTTCTCCCCTTCTGCTTTATTAATGAAAGGATAATTCATGTGACAGTAATTAACAAGAAGAAACTGAGAACAGGGAGAACACAGAAGGAAAGGTAAAAGAGTTTTCTGCATATAAAGTGAGGAAAATAATTACAGAACCACAGAGTGGTTCAGATTGGAAAGGAACTCGAGGAGTTATCTGGTCCAACCCCATGCTCAAGAAGAGCCACCAAGAGCAGGCTGCCCACGGCTGTAGTCAGACAGCTTTTGGCTATCTTCAAGTATGGAGACTTTGCAACCTCCCTGATTAAGCTGTAAAAGTGCTTGGTGACCATCACAATGAAACTTCCTGATGTTCAGACGGGCCTCCTGTGTTTCAGTTGTACATTTCCACAAACTACAATCATCCTTTCTCTGCCTCTTCCAAGGAAGCAGCACCTGAAGGAACTGTTACAGACAGCCACAATTTTGGGATGTCCTGTTGGGAGCTGGAAGTCAGCACAGCAAAAGTGATAGCACTCACTGCAATTGAACTTACTTGCCTTTATGAATTTAGACAGCTCCAAGTCACCCAGCTGCCAAAATGCAGAGCATTAAACAGCTTCTGTTTGCCTAAATGGAACTACCTGCAAAACTTAAATATGCTACTGCCATTACTTTGAGTCTCCCATACTGTTAATGATGTTTCCAAAACTAGCGCTGCTAGTTTTACTGTCCAAGTGGGTCAATATTCAGCATTGAGACTTACTTTCATTCAAAAGAGAAATTCATCCTTTGACTACAGCTGGAGAACATTCATAAGAGCTCTGCAACAGATCAAGTATTGGTGCAAGAATGTAGTTTCCAAAATTTGTAAAGTAACAGCTATCAGACAGGTAAAAATTGTCACTGCACAAACAGGCAGTATTGCCTCACAGCCCAACTGGACTCAAAATAAAGTGGCCATCACTCACCAATAGTCCCACACTGTTTTTTCACAAGGCCCAGGATTCTGTGTGCTCATTTCAGCAAGTTACTATATACATATATATATAATTCACCAGGTAATTACTTTGAGTTGGCTATATGGAGCCAAGTTTCAGCTCCTTTACTCTGCAGCTAAGTAGGGTGAGGTTTAAGCACACCACCTCTAATATTTTAAATACAGGCTCAACCACTCCAAGCTATCTTCAATAGTATTAGCACCAGTATTCCAAAAAATAAATCCTGGTCATAGTAAAGATTATTTGCAGAGCAGAGTCAGCACAATGGGCACCTGGCTCACTTTTGTCAGTTACACAGTGTAAGAAAATAGGCTTATTTGAATGGCATTTGTCAAATCTTTCTAACTTTTACTTCCCTCACAAAATAAAATGAAAACTACACCTTGCTCTGGGGTTCCAGTTTCCACTTCTAAGAATCCACTTATTTATAGCTCAATGTCCCGTTTCTACCAGGACCAGGTTCACCTTCTCTGGCTCCAGCTGCAAGGCAAAGCCTTGATCTCACGGTGCCACTAACTCACCTCAAATACTGCAACTTTACTTCCCATTCTGCAGCTGACAGGTGCACATGGCCTTGTGTTGGTAACTTAGGTATCCTGCAAAACATTTCCATCCTGCTGTCCCAAGAATTTGGGAGAAGACCATTGCTACCACCAGAAGAAAACAAACAAGACTCGAGGAGCTGCTGCTCTAGGTGGGCTTTCAGGACACTTCACTTTATGTGGATCTGGAGAAGTTTCCTGAATATAGCTGCCCAGGCAGTAGACAAATATAAAATATACCAGGTTTCTGGTAGTCAGCTCATGACTCCCAATACTTTATTAGTATTTCATTAGTCTATTTATAAATTGTTTGTCATACAGTTTCTAGAAGTCAGTAAATCTCTTTATGTTTTTAATAAAACAGAACAACTTAGTTCCACAAAAATATACATTAAAGGCTTGTCCTTTTTATCTCTACAAGCAGCATTTTCTGGTACAAGTTAGATTTTTGCATAAAACTTCAGCTCAAAATCGAGTCTGTGGAAGCTACTTGAGTAAGCACATTCCTGAACTCTATCAGGTCCCGTGGCACCCTGAGACTAACCAGCTACAGGCTGTACAGCTTGCCTTTACTCTATATTCCCTATGCTCTTAATTATTCTCCCATCACAAAAAACCTCAACACTTGAACTTGCACACTGGCTCATCATCACTCCCAGCAGTGCCAAACATGCCAAAATCTTGGCATTTAAGAAGATCCCAACCAGGAAAAGGCACAAGACAGCACCTTTTCTTATTCTAAAATTCTAAGATGTCTCTTTTAAAATTTTGAATTCAAACTTCAGCACCTCTGTACAGATTTCAAGCACGTACATACAGCTGAATCAATACATACAGGGAGTCTGGGCCATGCTCAGATCCATTCAGCTTCAACCTTCAGAGCACTTGACAGCAAACTCCTTTCCTGTTCTCCACTTTGCAGAACAATAAATAGGCTGGTATCATTTCCTTTGCCTCTGCCCCTTCAAATAACAGACTTGTACTATTTTGGAAATTTGTGTAATTTACTCAGCATGCTCATTTGCCACTCTTCCAATGAGGCAAGGACTGTAATTGGAATAGACACTCTGAAGTGTCAAAAAGCACTAAAAAATAATGCAGCAGTTTAGAGTACATCTCCAGTGATGCACTGGAAGGGAAGCAGACAATGCCAAGCAGTCATTGGAAAATAACATGTATGAATGCATTTACAGTTTGGCATTCAGACTCTATATTAAATAGCACCACCAGTTATTTTTCTGTTTCCATTTCCTGCATCATCTTCATCAAACACTACTGTTAATAGGTTAGCCAAAGCTTCATCTCCCATTCAAGGCCCCAAGCACTGCTACACACCTCAAGCTTGCCTCTAAAGTCTTACACTGCAAAGAAGTGAGAAAGTTCAAATGCCAGGGAACTGTCAGATCACATACATTTCAGTGCAAGAATAAAGCACAAAATCGGAAGCACTAAGCTCTTTTCTAGTCCTATCTGAAGGCCACATGATTTCCTGTATCAAAGCAGAAGTGTCACCAAAAGGTCACTATTCAAGTATTACTTGTAGGACAGGAGGTACAACATGCTGCAGACATGTGGCAAGGACAAATGACGGCTATCAAGAGGCCAATAAATACTCACCTTACCTTCAGAACTGGTCAGCTTGACCACCAGGGAAGTAAGGCAGGCAAAAAATTGTCTCCAGCTCTAATGTTTTAAAGAGAAGGCAGACAATTCTTCATTCCCACTGCAGCTTTGCTAGCTGCCATCATACCCAGTAAACTACAAGAGGTTTCAGGGTCCTGCCCCTGCCCCCAGCCCATTCTGGGCTGAATTTATACCACAATAAGCTGAGATCCAAACATGTTACACTTACCCCAAAAGAGTAAGCCTATGCTCGCCTGGGGGTTTCCAGAACACAAAGACTCTAGATGGAGTTTTAACCACCAAATCTGAGTATCTAAGAAGCCTTTATAAGATCTACTTATAAAGTACCAACCACCCCCCCTCCAACACTCCAAAAGGCTATTTAGTACAAAAATTGGAAACTGCAATTTGCATTACATATCCTGCTAGGCAGGAACCACCCCTAAATTAAATACAGTGGGACTTCAGCACTGGCAGTACAAGGTGTTTCCCTATAACCACACTGATTACACAGTTTGCAGGCACCAGACCTCCAAGCCCTTTTTAGCAGACGTCACACTGCACAACATAAAGCAGCAGGCAATTGGCCAAAAATGGTTGGCAAAAAGGATTCCTTAAACCTCCGGCATCCAAATATAGCCCTAGCTGGTCACATGGGCTGCCATACAGTAAGTGCTCCTCACTTTACCTACCCTTTGATTAAAGGTTTTGAGCTAAAAAGCATGTACTTAGAATAGCATTTCAGTTTCCAGCCCAATTCCATGAACCGTATAATCTTGCTGTACCTTCTACATTCAGACTGGCAGAAAGGAAAAGTTGATTCAGGTTTCCAGCAAGCCCAAGGGGGATGATTAGCTAGAAGAAGCTAACAGAATATGAGACCTCTAACATATATGAGTATACACACATATTTATGCATGTGTATATATATAAAAATATAAACGTATCTGCCATACAATGCTGTAAAATATTTCATTATTAACATACTGTACAGCACATACTGATCTTTAAATAAACTGTCATACCTTACTCCCTCTGGCCTCTAGCAATATGTTTTTTCATATTACTCTCATTGTGATGAAACTGGATCAGCTAATTACATCCACCTCACAAGAACTCCACAGCCTGGTTTACACATCAAGAAACTCTGCAAAATTTCTGAAGAAAGGCAGGCCAGCTACTGTACCATTGCCAGGTGTCAACTGAAGTAAGTTGAGCTTGGCACTTCCTTTCACAGCCCTTAAAGCCACTGTCCAAGTATTGTGCAGGTGTCAAATAAGTTTACATTATCAAACCTTGCAACTGCACTAATAAATACAACTGTCACTTTTCTTTCCAAAGCCTTCCCCCCACTATCAGTGAGGATGAAGCCTTGCACTACTCACTCACAACAAGCCTCATGATCTTTGAGTATGCAGAGGCTTGAAGTTGTAGCAATTTCTCAGCTGAAGTTGGAAGTCTGAGGTTCCTAAAGAGGAAAACAGGCCAGTACCAGAGGCAAGGCCTAAACCCTGAATTAGCACACTTACTGCATTGTGTTACAGCAGGGCTCGGTGGCATAGATTTTTGCTAGAAGCATGGAGCCTTTTATCAAGCCCGAGCCCCCAGTTAAGCGATCAGATTCTGTCACACATTTAAAAGCAAGCACAATTAGGCACAGCATCGAGCACGTTCACAGACCCACCACCGGCTCAGCTGCACCGAGCACCAGTTACTTTCACATTTATGCCGGCAGCCAGGCCGGCCTGACTGCACTGAAATAACCCTCAGTACCCAGATGTTGCGCTATTTTTACCCTGGAAAAGAAAAAAAAGGACACCCAACAAAACTTCAGAGCGGGAGGCCACGACAGCACAGACTTTATTCCGAGGCTGCAGCGCAGGTTTCGGCGCTCGGCAGCGCCCGGGCTCGCCATCCCCGCAGTGACGTGTCCACCTGAGGCTCCGGGGCCGCCGCCGCCGCCGGAGACAAAGTTCTGTAGTGCACTGACTGCTATCGTACCCAGAGTCGGAGTGTCACAGAACTTTGCTTCCGGAGGCTCCAGTCCTCCGCCGGTACCGGTACCGGCGCCGGGGCCGCCCGCCAGCACAAGTTTCCCTGCCTGGGAAGGGAAGGCGCACACGGTTAGAGGTGGGGAAGGGAGCCCCCTCCTCCTCCGCGGCTCGGCGGGAGACCCGCTGCCCGAGGAAGAGGGAGAAGGAGGCGAGGACATTTCTT
>VWZP01016764.1:590808-648995 GCA_013396995.1 Dicaeum eximium | reverse complement strand
CAGCCAGCCCCGTCCCGCTGCCGCAGCCCCCGGGCAGGGCTCGGTGGTACCGGGGCGGAGCTGCTGCCCCCGAGCGCTGAGCGCCGCCGCACTCGGGCTCCGCGGGCACTTCAGGTGTCCTGGTTTCCCCCGAGAGAGCAGCCGGGCTTTGCGGTGGTGGATGAGCAGGAGAATCCTCGGCTGACTCCGCTTCCCGCTTGGCATTTGAAGGACTTTGGAAAGAATGTAACAACTTTTACTGAAGAGTGTGTTCCCTCTCCCCGAAGGAATAGCTGAGGGCATCTGTTGTTTGAAAACAATGTTTTTTGCTCTCTCTCGAAGGTTGTCGGGACTTCATTAGTTCTCTGTGGAGCTCATCGTTCACTAATAGTACAAAATTACCTAAACAAAGCTTTGAAAATAATTCCTGCAATTGTTTTTATCTCTTACATTGAATTGAAGTCATAGAACTTAAACTGGGCTTACTATCCAGCTTGTTCGCTAAGCTCAGATGGAACTGCTAACACCGGTAACAGTTCGAAACGCTGATCCGGGACTCCTCCAGCCATGGAAGCCTCGACAGTAAAAATGTTCTTTCTGTACTTGAGGCACTGGAGGAGTTCCAGGAGAGCCGCTCGCCGGCCCGAGCTGTGTGTGCGTGCAGGTGTCCGTGGGAGGGGACGTGCCAGCCCTGTCCCGCAGCACCATCGCTTCGATGAGCCCCGGTGTGTACGTGGTCCTTGTCACTGCGGGATCACAGCAATGCCTGTCAACCCAAACCTACGGCTGTCATCTCAGTATCTGAAACAGAAATAAACTGAAAAATGCTTTGAAATTAGCCTCCTTTAACTCCTTTGTCTGCAGAAGCAGAAGGGGCAAACCTTTCTTGAGCTTTTCTGTTCTGGTTCAGAAACGTGTTCCTCCCTCCTTGTCTGCACCTTCACTGTGCTGTGCAGGTATCAGCCCTGTTCTGTCTTGCTGCAGCTTGCCATGGGCAGTAGAACTTCCCATCCTCCTGTTGACCCTGTGTCCCTGCTCCCTCCACATACACCCTCTCTGCTAGGCCATGGAGCAGGCCCCAGCTCTGCCTCTGCCACTCAGCTGTGTGTACAGGAATATTGATTTGACAGTGTGTATGCTCTGTAAAAAAAATCAATATTTCAGTAGATTGAGCAGAGTGTGCGGCAGCGTAATGGAGCCCAGCCTGCTAATGTAATGTGCAGCGGTCCTCATTCAGAGATGAAGGTCAGTCAGAAAATGGAAATGTGTTTTCTTATTTTATTGTGTGCTTCAGGTATAATGTAGGTGTTTATGTTCTAGTGTTTAACTTACAGCACGCAGTTACTTTGCAGTCATATCCAACAGAAGGTCACATATTGCAGGTGACATACACAAAAAATCATGCCACAGGTATACAGTCCATTTTTTAAAGCTCAGTAAATCCCCTCTTACCTTTATCTACCATATATCTATCAAACAGCAGTTGTGAAGGGAAAATGCATAATTATTGTTTCTGCAAATAAAAATAATGTTCTGTTGTTTGGTGCTAACTTGGCTTCTGATTATGAAATGAAACATGCAGTACTTTCACAAACTCCAATATAGCGACATGTATCGAAGAATATCATAAAAAGAGCATAAGTGAAAAGAACGAGGGAGGAGAAATAACCAATGTATGACACAAAACCAGGGTAAAAGCTCCCATTGATTTTAGTGGACCTGGGATTTCAGCCAGAATGTTCTCCATGATACATTTTCCACTTTTTAAACCGTTGCATCATGCCTTAAAATGTTGGAAAAGTAATTCCTGAAATGACATGAGAAACCACGGCATTCTTGGGCTCAGAGTCAAGATTAGCGTAAGCTAACTATTGTTCCACAGCTCTGGGGACACTTGATATGGTTTTATCTTTACTTAATAATTTTATCTGCTGGTTTTGTCGGAGGCTACTTCTCGTCCACCAAAACCTCTCGCTGCAGCAGTGAGCACAGATCTATACAACAGGCAGCAGAGTTTTATGTTTGTGAATGTTACAAGGCTTTGTGCTGAATATACCATACATTTCAAGATGCTGCAGGGGCCCTCATGTTCAGTAAAAAAGGCAAAGCTATTTATTCTTTCGTCATTCACGTTCTTAATTGGAGACTGATTTGGCAGTCGTGGCTGGGGAGGCACGAAGGGCTGGAGCAGTAACATCTTTCAGTTACAACTCTGGTTTAGGACATGACTCATGGAGAAAGCTTCCAAATGTAAAATACTGCTACCTACAAATGCACACGACACTGGGATTTCTCAGAAGTTAGTTGATATCCTTCAGTCACTGAACAGAGATTTCTCATTTATGTTTCATTGTTCTGAAGAAGTGTTTGTTTTAGTATTAATAGCTGCTGGAAACCTGTGCACTCACCACTCTTAAAAACATACCTCCAGACATGCAATATGTCCTAAAATATTTTGGCTATAGTTTAAAAAATAATACTGTAATAACATAAAATGTAAAAACATATTAAAACCACTATGACATAATATTTTACTTGATCCTAGAATGCTTTTCACAGTACAAGTATGATAAACTGCAACAAAAGTATTATTCCAATTTAAATTAGAAGATAAATCTCATAGCTGAAGATTATGAAATAATAATTAGTCTTGCACTTTACTTTAAGAGTCCATCTGTTTTGGCAGCATGATTCCAACTAAGAAAATTCAAGGAGGTGGTTACTATGTGAGACAGACAAAAGTACATGATACAGAGGACCATTTGTGACATTTTGTAAAGTAAAGCTGAACAATATTTCACAGAATGTTAGTTTAAAAGGTGGGAGAGGTTTATGATAGAATTTACTTTCATGAACTGAAGACTCTGTTTTTCAAGGGTTTTTGTCTGACAGCTTTGTGAAATAGTAAATTAGGGGTTGGTTTTCGAGGTTTTTGTTTTGGTTGGTTGATTTTTTGGTTATGTTTTTTCATTTTGAAGAAATTAGTACATTATAAGAATTAGTATTTAAATCTAATTGAAAACTGGAGTTATACTGGATGGGAAATTAATTTTCTCATTAGCTGGAGAACTTTTATGGTATTCCTACAATAAGTACTCAGCCTAAAGTATCAATCAATATTATAGAATGTTTTAAAACAAATGTAAACAATTTATATTATGACAATTTGTAGCATTACTTATTGATAGAAGAAAAATTATACATACAAACTCAGTGCCATATAATTCTAATTCTTAGTTCGTTATTATCTGAGATTGCTCTTGATTAAATATGATTTGTGTTGTATCTGTGTAATTCTAGTCTTCATTACTATAATAAATGTGCATTAAAACTGCATTATAATGTCCTAATTGTGAAATTGCCATTGACTAAATTATGAGTATTATAATGCAATATTTTACTGAATGTTTTATTTCCTAGTGCTTAAATTTCGTTGCATATTGGAATCATAAAATTAATTGTTAAAGTAAATAATAATGGTAGATAGTCTAAGTCAGTGGTAAGTCAGAGAAGAATCCAGTTTTCCTGAATTCCTATTCTCTCCCTAAAGAATAGACAAAGCAGATACTTCTTTCTGAAATTGTAGAGATGAATGACTGATATGAATATAATTTTAGTAGAACCTGAACATTACTAAAATAAGACAAGATCAAGCGTCAAATCAAAACTTGAAGATGCAAGGACATAATGTAATGAACTTTCATTCGAGGCCAGTAGAAATCTTTCTATTGACTTTAATAAAAGTGTTATCAATTTATAATGTGCTGGCATCAAGTGTATGAATAGCTCCATTAGTTAAGTAGCTAAAGCTCATAACAGCTTACATGTGAGAAATTTGCAGAACCAAACCCTGGATGTCTCCTAAAAAAACCTGCAAAAAGTCAGAAGGGTTCCATGCACATTACAGATCCCAAATGGAGTGACTCTGTCATCCACATTTTAAAGAAGATTTTATTATTTGATTTATGAATGGATTTGCAAGGTGATCACCGCTGGGTCAGTGTAACACTATCTGCAAGAAATTAGTATTTTGGAAAGCAGTGGTCATTCCAAAATATGCTTTTGTTGAGCATTAAAATGAAATTAGAACCTTTCTGAAAAAAAATGCCAAACAAGCATAAAAAGACGGAAGCCGGTAAGAATACTCCCTTTTACCCTGTTTGATGATGTTCAACTTTGCATAGCTGGCCCAGAAAGAAATTAACACACTGAATCAGTGGGGTTTAAACCTCTCTTGCCCATTTCCTCCAGGGAATGCCTGCGCACTAAGCAGCCATCTACTTTGAGGAAAAGAATGGAAAGTTTCTCTTTCTATCTCTCTCTCTCTCTCTCTCTCTCTTTTTTTTTTTTTTCCTTCCAGAAATTCACGTCTGAATCTGAGAAGCTTTCTTACTGGAACAAATGTTTTCCACAAAAAGGTTCCATTTCATCAAGTCAGCATTTTCACATACAAACAAATAGACTGTGGGAAAATTCCCACCAAGCTTTACTTCGGAGTCTTTCAGAAAAAAATCATGCAAGGGAGAATTATAGGAATGGCATTTACAAAGGCATACACATATAGTTCTCTGTTGAGTTCAAACACAGTGACATGGCAATATCTAGGACAAAGACTTGAAGGCATTTAACCTTTCATTTCTAGAGCAGTACAAACCTCTGATACAGGAAAATCAGCCAGAGATAAATAAACAGCCGAATTCTGTACCATCCATTCACAAGCCACAATTTATTCAGTTTGTAAAAACTTCACTGGGGATTGTGCTGAAGCTTGTCAGCAGAGTCTGCAGGACCAGGACTGAGAAGGAGCTACCAAGAGGTCATTGACATATCAGGCCCAAGTATCTTGAGAAGGGTGTCCCAGAAATGGGAACCAAGGGTCATACAGCTCAAACTGGTCGACAGCTACTTGTGTAAGTAGTCTCACTCAATTCAAACCGGTCCTAAAAAGGCACTTAACAATCTTCTGGCTGCAACAATGTGAAAAGAAGGTAAATAACTGGAATAAGAACGATGCAGGCAGGCTGTAGTCCAATGTTTCTTGCAGAAATGGCTGGGATGACCATGAAGTTACCTGCTTCTTCCATCTGCCCTACATTGGCAGTTCAGTACAAACCAGTTGCTTTCACAGTGATGGAAAAGCACTTCCACAGGGTGTTCCTGTGGTGAAAGCTGTAAAGGCATGCACCATCACTGCCATTTCTCCTGCCTGCAGCCTCAGGGTCTGAGTGCTACATTTTCTCACAGAACCATAGAACAGCCTGAGCTGGAAGGGACCAACAAAGATCATGGAGTCCAAGTCCTGGTCCTGGACAGGACATCCCATAAGCCACACCATGTGCTTGAGAGCACTGTCCAAATGCTTCTTGAACTTTGTCAGGCTGAGTTGACTGGCTGGTGACCATTCCCTGGGGAGCCTGTTCCAGCATCCAACCACCCTCTGAAGAACCTTGTCCTGATATCCAACCTCAGGCTCCTCAAGCCTAGCAAATCTCAGCTGGTGAGCAAGGCTGAGGAAAGGAATTAATGTGGCAAAATTTAATGAATAAATGCTGGTAATGCAACTTACAACTGCAGACTAGTTGAGAGTGCAAAGAACATTTAAAAAAATAACCCTGTCCAGCCTGCACACACATTTTCTCTGGGTAAAAGTAAGGTCATTTGCAGATACTAGTTTTGTAGGGAAGTTCTGTAAGCATTTGGGAAATGAAAACTATTCTTCCATCCTGAACAACCAAAGAAGATAGAGGGTGGTGGAAAAAACGTCTGTGACAGTTGTGTTTTGCGACAGTTTTTCTTATCCTCCTCCAAACCATTTGCCTGGCAAATCCCTTCTTATTTTTTTAGTTTTTCCTTAACTTTTAAGGTCTTGAGCACAGCTTACCCCTCAAAGAACAAGCATAAAAAGTAATATCCAGTGAACATTAAAATCATAATATCTCTACCACATTTATTTCATTTCTATTATCTACATCAAAGCATGAATTTGGGGAAGTATGGTTATTCAGGGTAAAGAAACAGAATTTTTAGCAGAAGACAGCTTTTCTCAACCTCCTTCAACACAAAAATCATGAATTCTCAAACAATCTTTTGACACAGAGGTATTTGATTAGGCAAAACCTGCTCTAATAGAAAGGTTTTATCTAGCTTGGGATGAAAGAGATGCTCTGCTTCCTGGTGAATTCTGGAGCTGTGGGTCTTCCTGGGTCATACATTTCTAGCTCCCTTGGAGACTGTCGCAGTGCTGAAGGCTCAGCAGCTTTGGTGTTCATCCAAGATGCAGCGTGACTGCTCCAGAAGGCACTCAGCTCCACCATCACATTTAAAACATCAGCTCTGTCTCTGAGGTAGCAGGCTGGGTACGATGAGTCGGAGTCCCACTGAATGAAGCATCATACAACCATCCTTCAGAAGCCATCTGTACCTCCTCCAGAACACCGTGGCTTTTCATTAGCAGGCTTGGAAGAAAAAGTGCACTCGTCACACCTCCTGGGAATTTCTGAAGAATACAGTTCAAAAGTTCCCTCTTTCACTTCTTCCTTATTCTAAAGCAAGGAAAGCATCTTTGTCCTGTCCAGATCTTAAAGAGGTGAAATGAAGTTTGGCACCTTAATTACAAAACATTAACAATCGTTTAGACTTTCACTTTTGCTCAGACCTGATTTACGGCTCTCACCTTACAGGACATATAATTCAAATTACCATCCACTTAGGTCCACAGGAAGAATCTTCAGGCCAAACCATTACAACAACCCATTACTCTTCTGGCTTTTCTACACCACCAGGAAATGTCAGTCAATGCCAGAATTTTGCAACTCCAAACAAAGGGAAATGGATATTCATCTCTACCATTACTTTCATAATTAGTTGAACAGGGAAAAAAACAATCTTACCAGGAAATCCTCACAAGTCTGAACTACATCTGTCAGCCTTGCTTGCTTGCCAGTTCTTCTGATGAACGACAGGAAATATATTCCAACTCCAGCACAGATTGTTCAGAGGACACAAGACTGGCTCATTAGCACTGTAACCTGCAGGCAGTAGGCAGACACAGAAAGCCTTCAGCCTTTGGATAGGGCAGAACAGATGCAACCACGTGGGTCTGCCTGATGCAACTGGATTATGTATTCATATTTATGTTGATCATAGGAGCCCGACTGTGGCTCTTTATCAATGCACATGTGACCTCGATGGAGCAGGCTCTTAGATCCCGAGCTCACGTGCCTGAGAAACCTGGATAGTGCAGGTTCCCCTGCATGCAATTTCCCAAAGAACTGTATTTCTTCCATGCTGGAGGGTAACTCTGCAGTAAAACTACTAATTGATGCAGTCATCAGATATTAATAGAGTCATTTGAAAGAGTGGTGTAGTTGCTGTGCAGGACTTCCTAGGCACAGTAAGTCATGATATATCACTTTTTGAAAACTGTGTGATTTTGTCAAACCTTGCTGTACAACATACCATGAAATGTATTAAAAAATGATCTGAATGTATTAAAAAATGATCTGAATAACATAACAGTGTATGTAAAATTAAATACATCAGAAAGTAAATGAGGCATATTCATGGGTCTGGATGTTTCTGTTCCCTCTAGCTAAATTCCATATCATTAAATGAAGAATTTCACTCGGCTTATTAGTTTGTTGTCTATGAAACTTTTAGGAAATTTATATATGCCCCACACAGCTGCTTTCAAATAAAGGCACTAGAAGCTGTTTGACCAAAAGGTTTTTTGATTTTTTTTTCTCATTGAAATCCACAGAAAAATTTCTGTTAGTTTCATCAAGTGAAGGAGGCAATCTTTATAAAAGTTTCCTTTTGAAACAGATTTCTTGGAGTCCTTTACTGTAAGAAAAATATTGCTCTTTAGATCCCACCATGGCACACTCCTAATTTTATGAGATTAGGAATAGCCTGTCAAAATTCTGAAACACAGGAGGATCCTAATCACGAGGAGCTTGTTCCAGCTAGAATCATATTTCCTATGTTAGAGGATAGCAGTGGGCAAAGTGCTTCATTTGCACCTCACAGAAATGTGCTTTTCCTCCCCAGTTTCTCAGCAGAATGCAACAAGACACTTCCTCAGGCCCTTAGCAACAGCCCTTAGCAAGGGCCGACAGAGAAGTACAAGCAGCAAAGCCAGGACTAGCAAAGAGCTATTGATTCGTGAATGAAAGAGAACATTTTCTGAAATTAAAAAAAAATCATCTAGTCACAATAACTCTAGGACAAGTCTAACTTTAGTGACTAGAAGCAAAAAGAGCAGGCAACTTGAATTGACAGTGCTCTTGCTGGCATTCCAAGGGTAATATTTTCATTATGATAAAATGTTCTTTGACAATCTCTCCGGTGAATTGGGCACAAACATGCTTTTCTTTTACATTGGTCCTGACTATCTTCCTGTTCCACCTATTTTTATACTACTAAAAAATATTTGTTTAGGCAAAGCAAACAAAATCCCCCCTTCCATATGTTTAAGTTCCCTTGCTGTTTATCCTATACTGTAGTACAGGCCCAGAAAAACAGATTATAATCTAGTTTCAAATTAATTTTTTGTCTTCTTTTCAGTCTCCCCTCAGAAAAGGAATCATAAAACTTGCCCAAAATGTTAGTAAACATGTAGGACCTGGACAAAAGTTCTACAGCACCCCTTCCTAACAAACACACCAGCAGAGGAGCATACACACATACATAAATAAAAACATATTTATGGAGGTGGACAGGCAAGTGTATTTTGTCCAGAGAAATATTTTTGTGTGAGATAACATAGAAAAATCAACAGTATTTATATAAAATAGATGTATGTAAAATTTCTTCAACCATTTTAAACTTTGATTCCCAAAGTCAATGGGTGAAAAGATGTGATTACAAACAGTCACTATGGATCTTCATCTTGCATAAATTTCCATGGTTTTCTTTGCCCATCCTAATCAGGCGATAATTTGTCTAATTAACATTTTTCATAGGAGGGAAGTAGTCTGTGATCTTTTCAACACTGCTCCAAAAATATATAGCAGTATTACGTGACAAAATGCATTGGTAGCAGATTTATGACTATTGCTTGTTATTACAAAGCATCAGCTGTGCATTCATGGGCTGCACAGAAGACAGTCTCTGACTGAAGTCCTGTAGAGTCTCTGTGAAGATTTATGTGCTTTTTTTTTTCCTGCAGCTTATGATGTGGCAGAATGACCAATTTATGATGTGGGTGGAACTTTGTTCAGCACATGGAAATGCCTCCGCTCTCCAGATTATGTTCTCCTGTGGTAGGCAGTAATGCTTTCTGCCCTCCATATGGCCACCATGTGCCAGCAGACACCAAATTGGTATGTGGGTTAAATGTAAAATAACCACAAGAGCTCCTGAGCCAATAATTACAAAGCTCCTTTTGATATGCTTAGTGTATCATTATCTGTACTGTGCAATAATAAAACAGAGCTCATGTTGTCCCTGTGTTCTCCTTCAGTAGCTGGGGAGCTCATTGCAGAACTATCACACACAATTGATGTTCAGAAAATGCTTGTAGGAATTGTCATAGCAGCAGCAAAGAGCACTCCAAAATCGCAGTTCTAATTAGGCATTAACTTGAATAAAATACTGGAGAGGACAAAAAAAGAGGCTTATTCTGTGTATTCACTAAAGACATATATCTTGCATCCTGGTCTGAGCTGCTCAGGCTCTGGGGTAGATTAGCTGGTTTGGAGGGCATCTCAGGTGTTAAAGAAGTCCCTCTGTCCATTTAAAGCCTAAATTATCAAGTTTTAGCACTCTGTACTTGTGTGTTCAAGGAACACACAGCTCTGTAAACACTGTTAGTTCCCACTTCTATCCAGGTGTAGTTCAAGGCTTGGATGTGAGTTATTTTATAATTTTGGCCTTGCCACAGGTATCTCAAAACCTAGTCCCTGTGGTTTTACCCAGCAGCTGAGATAAACTGGGATTCAGAAGCAAACGCTTCCTGGATATGCTTAGCTATAGGCTTAGGACAGGTTGTTCTTAAGTAAAGAGCTCATGACTATTGCTTTGCTTTGGTGCACTAAATCCCATTTTTGCAAGCATTTTTTATAGACTTGAGATTTTTGAGAAGGTAGAATTTAGTGGGAGGGATTTGCTGAACAGGGAGTGCTTAAACTGGTTTTTCTCTTACACTTGGCAAATATGGATAATTACTTGTCATAGTTCATAATGGTATTTTATGTGTGATTTTGACTGACCTGCTGTGTTAAATGAAAACAAATGGGACTTGTCACTCATTTGTCTTCTGAAAATGTCGTCCAGAACATTCTAGCTGTCTGGTGCAGGATGGGCTTCCTGCTCATCTTCTTGCAACATCTATAAAGCAATAGATGAGCACAAATCTGTCTCTATCCAAAAACGTACAAACCTTCCCATTAATCAGGAATAGAGAGGTTAGTGCACACACAAAACCCAGTTAGAAAGTAACTCACATGAACAGCAAATAGGATTTTCAGTTTTGTTGCCTATTTGTCATTTGTAACAATTGACAGTGTTCCAATGAGCTTTTTAGTATTAGTATAGCAAAATACTTTTTAGTATTTTTCTCCTTATAGTGTATGGAGTATATTAACGTCATGAATTATAGTGTGTTAATTATTCATTATGTTGAATTAAATAATAAAGGAAATTATGTCTGGGGTATACAAAGGAAAGCTGTATGTATGTATAGATGTGTACAGGGCGGGGTCTAAGAGATCTGCCCTTAATGCTCTGTAAAGGGCCATCATTTTTTCAATGGTTTTGGTGTTATTTTTTGATCAAGGACTTGCAAGGACTCCATGTGATCAAGGGAGTGAAGGACCTCTCAGTGGCAGCTGTGACTTCCACCTAGGCTGCACATTGTGGGCACTGTAAAACCAACAACCTGACACTTCATTGACAACCACGTCACACATCAGGGGCGGCTGCAACTCCTCACCTCACATTTAGTATGAAAAATTCCAGCTCAGCTTTAATCTTTATAAAGACTGTCAGACACCTCTGGCAAAAAAAAAAAAAAAAAAAAAAAAAAAAAAAAAAAACAAAAAAAACCACCCAAAAAACAAAACAAAACACCAAACAACTTTCTGCTTTACATTGGTAATTTTCATGTCATTATAGTTGCATTTGTATATTTGTAACTAGAATGCTAGCCATGCCATTTCTACCCTTTTCTTTTTTCTTTTTTTCCCCCCAATCTGTTATAAACCAGTCATTGGTTTCCTGACCCAGACAGCTCCCACGGGTATCAAACACCCTGTAAGGACTAGATTTTTGGACTAGCTTTCTGATTTGGCTGACAGACATGCGAAATCACACACAGGGAAACTGCTCCCAAACCAGGCTGGCATAGACTGAAAGCTGCTACTTTCTGGAGTCTGTCCAGAGATAGATGGGAATTACAGTTGTTTTGTAGTCTCAGTCAAGTTCCTGGCTGACCAGTATCTGCATCACAAAGCCACCACTATACCCTTCACTTGGCAGTAATTAGTACTTTGTTAACAATCTCCATAGGGAAATGGTTAGCAAAAAGCACAAAAAAGACCAGAGAGTGAGTGATGGGGCAAACAGCTGAATATCCAAAATAGCCATATGCAATGTCAAGAATATATTGAATAAAGAGGAACACTCACAGTCTTCATATCTGTGACATCATAGGGGCCACGAAGTCCTGATGGAGCAAATCAAGGAACTGGAATAGGGACACAGATACGGCTTGTTTTTCAAGAAAAAAGACAGGACAAGGCATTTAGACATGAATACTTCCTTTCCATTTCAGTGAGAGCTAAGAAGCTGGCTTCTTAACTGCCTTTGAGCTAAAATGAGGAGGGAAAACAAAGATGTATGTCTAGTTGGATGTGTTTTGGAGAAAACAAAATCATGGAGAAGAAGTAATACGTGAGGGTCTTTTTGTTTGAGCAACTCATAGAGATGTTCAAGAGTCAACCTTGTCTCTACAAGGCACTTCAAATAGCATCATATCCTCTGAAAAGCAATGGAGGAGGACACAGACAGTTGTCAGGGTCTTGGAATAGAATGAGAGCAGGTTTTCCCTCAGAAGGTGTGGTGTGAAGAGATGATGTTTGGGGACACAGTTAAACTGAATTTGATTCAGAAAATAATGAGGGGTTGCTTAAAAGGGTGGAAGGTAATCTGGGTGAAAGAAAGCAAATATGAAATGACAGACCCCTATTTTAGGAATAGCCTTACTATTAGGGATCAACTACATAAGAACAGATTTCTAAAAATTCATAAGCTGGTGTGGAGGCTCTTGAGAAGATAATTGAAAGGATAAAAGGGTAGGGGACCACTGGCAGATACTGAAAAAAAAAAAACCATATTAAAGGTTCTTCAATAAGCTGTTCAGACACAAAGGGAAAAGAAAGCACAATTGCAGGCTGATATGGTATTCTGAGGCATTCTTTAGGCACCTGGAAATAAAAGTCCCATAGAAATCCTGGAAAACCAGGACACCTCTCTATGTCTGACTATATAATATGTAAGGACAAAGGAAAACGTTGGGGCATACAAAGAGTTACAAATAGTAGGAGGCATAAAAGGCAAACAGAAAATGTTACCAGAACATAAGATGAGGAAAGAAGTACAACAATACAGGAGAGAGAGCAAATAACAGACTGCACAACAGAGGCCAAAGCATCCATTGTTTCAGTCTTCACTAAAGCTTGTTATGCACAATGCCTAATAAAATTAGTTTAAACAAAAGAATACGGGGTCAGGCCAGGGCAGAGAGGGAACAGTTAGAAATGCTTATCTACAGCAATATTCAAGGCCTGACTGTACTCACCAAAAAGTACTGGAGGAACAAGTCACAGTAATATCTGAGCCATTAGAAATTGCCTCAGAGTGTGTTGGCCTGAGGAACAATGGGGCAATTTAGGATAGAATAGAATAAATAGAAGTATAATTTTAAGTATAAATATAAGTATAAATATAAATATAGTACAATATGTGCGTGTTGAAGGGGAAAAAGGAATTATAGAACAATCAGCCTACCTCTGACATCCAGAAAAAGACTGCAACTCCCTGTACAATATACTTACAAACATTTTGAGGAAAATATGTTAAAAACTATGACCAAATCACACCAAGTCAGATTGATTTCTTTCATTTCCCAGATAACTCACATTCATAGGATATGAATGCTAACTCACATACAGCATATGCTGTATCTTTGTTTTAGCAAGGGTTCTGACATGACCCTTTGTGACATCCAAATCTTCACTGGTTAAGTGCAAGTAAAATCACTGTCTAATGGAGTGTACACAAAAAATTGCAGACACATTTTGTGATACACATGGGTGATAGTTTAAATGTGATCTCACCAGGAGATCTTGGATGTCTGCTTTCTACTTATGGATGAAATGGGTATTGGAACAGAGAACAGACTTAGAAAATTTACAGGTGACAGCAAGGAATAGGGATGGGAGAGCTTTCAGGTGCTTGGGAAACCAGGATCTGAATTCAAAATAGTCTTCACTCTACATTAAACAAAAGGAGTTCAGTAAAAACTTATCTAAAGCATTATTCTTGGGAAGGGCAAAACAAATTAATACTTAAATAATAGGGAAAAAATGCAATATTTTCAGAGCTACTGAAGAAAAAAAATGTCAAAATTATGATAGATTTCAACCTCAGTGAGCTAATAACATGGTACTGTTACATATATTAGGAGCTAGACTGTGTATAAGAAATGGGGATTGGGAAGTTTCAGCAGAAATCCCATTTACAGCTCCAGGCATACTTAAAAACTTGGGTGAATTAGAGAGAAGTAGACAGAATCAACAAAAGTGAAGGGAACATACAGAGAATGGTGGGAGAGACTGGGATGCCTCCTTCTTGAGGGGAATGAGGAGGGGCATGACATCAGACTTCCAAGCTTGTTGCAGGGAGGGTGGTGGTCCACTGGAAGTTGGTAGGACAAAAAGAAGTGAGTTTTGTTGGCAGCAAAGCAGATTTGGGTCTTACAGTGAGGACAAAATCCTAGCTGTGAATCCATCTGGGCAAACACATTAATAAAGGCTGAGGAGTTCTCCCTCCCAGGAAAAGGATTGTGTTTTGAATATGTATAGCAGCAAGAAGTCTACAATGAAACAATCCAATGTAAACCAAATTTTCTTTTGGAACCAAGCATCCCACCCTGACTTCACCAGCTAATGGAAGGATTACTGGCAGCCTGTCTCACATGTTTACTCAACACTATAATTATCATTACCTACAGACTCACTGAGTTCTGATTTGCCCTCCACTGAATGATTGGTATCCTAGTAACACTTTTTTCTNTTTTTATTTTTTTTTTTTTTAATATCAGTTATTTTTATCTTTGCATGATTTGTCAAAGCAAAGGCTGAGGACCTTTCATGCTGTGTAAAGTCTATGTTTTACCAAGACAGATAGTCTTTGTTATGCTCTTCAGGAGATCTTGGATCACACAACTTGTTATTCCAGTTCAGAGCAGTCATTTCACCCCAACTTTCCTTCTCCACAGCAACTGTTGCCTTCACAGTATGTTCTTAATGAACGTAGAAATCAGAGAACAAGAAAGATTGCTTCAACTCAGATTTGCTTCCACTCCAAACCAATCTTGCTCCCTCCCCAGGTGCTCAATACAGTCAGGCCAAACCATTTGAGTCTTAATTAGAAAATTTTCGTTAGTGAAAGAACATGGTGATTTCCTCCCACATACACATCCACCATGATATAACAAAAGCCACCATTCCCAAGGTCTGTGACTCCCTAAATCCACCTTTGTCTTAGGGAAAGAGGAGCACTAGCTCTGCAGTGTCCCAGATCCCCTCTGGATACCTGTCTCTAGGAGCTTTTATAATAAGAATTTGCTGCCAGGACCTTTGGCTTTGGAAGCTGTCCCTAGGACTGACTCATGTCCTTTTATGATGAAGGCCAGTGATCAAACCAGCTACCATTATCACTTCATTGTGGGGATTGGTACCTTTATTAATTGTCTGCATGAGATTAAAGTTGTTTGGAATCTCTCCCTGGCTGAAGGTATCTGCAGGAGTGCAGGAATTAGAGCAATGAGAGGTGATGGCCAAGATCTACCAGATAAATCAAGGTGCAAGATGTGTGGAACAGCTCAAGCTCTTAGCTTGGCTGTGTTTTCCAGCTTTTACCTTCCCTTTTAGGTGGTTATGGGTTTTTTTCACCCCAAAACACCCTGCCACACCATACTTCCATTTTTATCTGATTTGTAACATTTCTGCATGGCTAAGGAAATTAAACAGTGATGCCCACAGTCTGGTTTCTGAGTGCAAACATCTTGAAAAAGGAGTGAAATGCCTCTCTGTCATCACTAGTGGACTAAAGATCCTCAGCTTCACCTGCAGGTTCTGTTTGTTTCTATGCTCCTTAAGCACCTCCACTTTATCATTGCCTATGAAAGGTTATATTGCTTCAAAATCAGATTTGCTTCCCCATTACTCCTCCCAGGCACAACTGGACCAATTCAGGATCTTCACTGGTGGCTGTGAGTGAAGGGACTGGCACACAGAGTCATCACAAACACTACCTGGTCTTGGCTAGTAAAGGATCTCCAGAACCAAATCCTGCCTGTACCCTGGCTAGAGGCTCCTGACTCCTGGAAGCCCACGTGAGTGAGAGCTGCTGTTGGGTGGGTGTGTCAGATGGGTAAGCCAAGGAGCCACTGACTGCTGCTTCTTTAAAAAGGAATATGTAATATTTATGCACATGTTTCCTAGGTTATAGAGAGAGCTAATTTCTGCCTACCTAAGTTCCTTAAATATACCTTTATTATAGATGGTTTGAAAATATGTGTTGAGAACCAACACTGCTAATATGTGGGTAAATTATAATGTATTGTATGAACATCTAGTCACGAGCATGGCTGCCCAAAATATCAAGACAATTCCCATTTTCTGTGGATAAAGTCAAAACAGAGGGATCAAAATTTGATGGAAAAATGACACTCACAAGTTTCAGACAAGAATCCTGCCATATTTCAGACATTTCATATTTGTTGTTTGACACTGTATCGAGTGAGACACAAAGCTGACTCTACAGACTTTTCCAAGAGTCATCTCTGTTGTGCTGTCCCTGAAGTTTTCTTTGATTTCATATAGCAGGATGTTAATAAAGATTGAGCATTGGCACTTCCATTACCCCTACTTTAAATGCAGTTTTTTAAAATACAGGACCAAATAACTCTGATATCAAGACAAGACCTGAAATGAATGGAAGCTATCCAGATAGATGTCAAAGAAAAAGCAAATTGCAAGGAAAAAGTAATCTTATCCTGCCCACATCAGGTCTTAGAAACTAAATTTCTGTTTGCCACTTCAGCATAACTATGAGCAACCATATAATAATCTGGGTTATCATTACTCATTTGTCTGCAACACAGTCAGGGAGAATGATGGCAGCATCAGAAGAAAGATGCCACTAAAGTCAGTAGTCTCATTGTGAAGTTGTTTAGCTATTGCACACAGAAGGTAAGGTGCTCCCTGCTCAAAAAGCTGCATTTCTACTTTGCAGACATTAACAAAACAGTGCAAAATCACAAAAGGGATTGTGTGCTCAAAACTTCAGAGCAGACCACTAAAACTAGGACAGAGCTGTGAACTGGGTTGGCTGTTAATGTACTCCACAGCTGGGATTGTACACATGGTGCTGGGAAACGTCCAGTCTCAGAGCTGACAGATCCCAACACAGCTGCCATTGTGCTCCCATCCACAATGAGGTGAGCAGGGTAAGAAATCAAAGCAAAACAGAAGCTATAAATTTTTCTTTATAGAGTCCTTGAGGATACTGTACCTCTACTGTGGTGTAAAAAGGAAAAAAAAAAAAAGAAAACAAAGAGAAAGAAGAAAATAATCTTGTACTCAATTTAGAAAATTAAAAAAAAAAAACCAAAGAGAAAATTACTTGTTCTTATAGAGGTGTTTATTATGCTCAGTTAATTTATTTTAAACTTTGCTGTATGTAAAGGCTCTTGACTATTTCTCTTTTGTTTAGCTGTGAGGGATTTTTATCAGAAAATAGTCATGTGCTATAACAAATTGTAGAATATGAAAGCCAGATGCCTTACATATTCCTTTGACTGTTATCTGCTTCCCTCCACCTAAACATTACAGTTTTTCTTTACCCCAAGACAAGAATGTTTCCCAATCTTTCTTTTGGCCCCTAAACAAAGACAAAATTTGACTTGAACAATGGAGGATTTATCAATTGTTAGAACCATATAATCAATAATTTTCAAAGGGAAAATGTTGATTAACTGGGTACTTGCCAAGCACCACTCTCTGGGAAGGAAGAAATTGGTAGACAATCTTGGAGGGGTGGAGTGCACATCTGTCTTTGCACTAAGGATAACTGGAGAATAATTATTAAATCCGGAATTTTTATTTTGCCATTAGTAAAAAAAAAAAAAAAAAAAAAAAAGCTGAGGGTTAAATCTGCTTCAAGTTCTGCAGTGGGTCACGGTACACTGGTCACTATTGTCTCTATAGTCAGGAGTAAAATGTATTTAGCAGAGTCTGATACAAGATTTGTTTCAATTGAATGACACCAGAAGCCTCCTGTCTGCAAACTTGTGGTCAAAAGAGGAACCAACACTGGAAAAACTATATAATTTTCCAAGTTCTTTATTAACTGTGCAGTGTAATCTGATCACAGGAGGATGAAAAAGTTTATATGATGTGTCATCATCAGAGGAAGACATCATTTGCATTGTGTAACAGAGATGTTCCCTGACACTAACTATGTGTGGTTTTTTTCCCTGGGCACCATGAAGGGAGAGACATGACTAAAAAGGAGGCTAAAAGGGATAATGGGGTCAGCCAAAACTCAATTCCCAGAAAAATACTGGAGTTATTTACAAGCAGCTGCAATAAAAAAGAGAGATAAATAATAGCTGACAATGATTTGTTAAAGACAAATAGGACCAAAGCAACTAAATTTTTGGTGAGGAGTAAGTCGTGTGAATAGGGAGAAGGAATATCTCTTGGCTTTAGTAAAAACTCCCTAAAAGGGCCAGATAAGTAAACAAAAACAAAACCACAAACAAAACCAAAAAACAAACAAACAAAACAGATAAATAAAAACCACCAACTAAAAAAAAAGGCAACAAAAAAAAAACCTCACCAAAGACTGGAGACACAATTGGCCAGAAAACTACTCAGGAAGTAGTCACTGGTTCTTCAGAGGGTCTTAAGGTACTTTCCATAACTTTTATTTGTGAGGTGGAAAACTGTGCATGCATTGAATATTATAGATGCACACCTGGAAGGCTGGAAGGAAGGAGAAGAACTGTAAAGGATCTCAACAAACTAAAGAAGTCACCTAGAAATAAGATGGAATAAAATAACAAGATTTTGTGACTACAAAATTATTAAGGCAATAGTGATTAACTGCACAAAGAAAGGGTAAAGGTTAACTGGATAGGGAAGAATTCTGCAGAAAAGGATCTGGGGCTTGTTGTAGATCACAAGTTGAATAGGAGTCGACAAGGACCCACTGTTATGAGAAAGATAAATATTAGAGTGGGATGGATAACGGGAATTATTTTCTGGAGGACATATATTCCACTCTACTCAGAATTAATAAAACCTCAGCTGGAGGTCTGTGTTCAGCTTTAGGATATGTATTTCAATAAAGGTATAGACCAACAGAGAAGAGTTGGGTTTGGAGATCTTAAAATTGGGGATGTTTCACCTAGAGAAAAAAAACCTGAGGAACAAAATTAAGAGTCATGAAGTATTTTATAGAATACTACTAAAAGTAATGGGATGATCTGTTTCCCATGTCCATGTAGGACAGGACAAGGAATAATGGGCTTAAAATGAATAAAGAATTGAGCTAAACATTAGAAAAAACTTTTTCTAACTCTAAGGGTAGCTAAGTACTGAGCTGGAAGCTTTTAAGACTCATTTATGCAAACCACTGAGGCACAGGTATAAGAACTAGATGATTTTCACAGGTCCCTACAAGCCTTATTGTCTGTGACTGTGTTCATTTGGAAATGCCTGAGATATTGAGGTAATAGATATTATCGATACCTTGTAAAAAAATTCAAATATCTCATATTCGTATGAAAACTGTGTGTTCCAACATCTGGTTTTGTAATAGCTGCCATAATAAATTTCACCTACTAGTGAAGTGATCATGCACATTTCCCTTTGCCATACAAAGCAGCATTTTCCCAATATTATTTTCCAAGCCTTCATTTACAGTTGTATCTTCTGAAAGGAGCTCACTTTCTAAAACCTGCAGATGCTTTTGTTTTTCTAACAGGTTTGAAGAAGCCCCATTGAAAACCATTTAGTTTTAGTATGACAGAAAAAGCTAGAGGTCTTTTGACTTTAAGAAGGAAGTGGCTCATTTTCTGAGGATAAATATACTGTAATACTGTACATATATAAATACATATATATCATATTTACAGTAATATTGTGTAGTTACATATGCAATAATACTGCAGCAGGCAGTGAAGAGAAGGACCCTTATATTTTATATTATCTGTGCCATCCCTTGCTAAGGCAAGTCTATTTTTTACAAAGCATTTTATAGCAGTTTTTAATGATTGCTACATATAATGAATGGTTGCATATGGCTGGAGGATAACATTAGCTCGACACACAGGGTGATGTGAGCAGCCCTTTCAAGTTTTATGGGTTGCCTGTCATGCTGTTGCTCTTATACAGCTCTTTGAACACAGTATATAAAGTACATATGCCAAAAAGAAGCTATGTAGTGATTCCAATAGAGCAAGGGGAAGGGCAGGAAGGAAATACCTGCCTGTTAGATACATCAGATGAAAATCACTTCATTAACAGTGTATTCACAGGCTAAAGGGGAAGGATGTTTGCAGCCAGCTATCTCTGAACTCTTGAAAAGCAACACACACAAATGCTCCAGCATAAGTGGAAGTGAGGATCCTCTCTGCCAGCACTCCTGGTCTTTCCCGTTACCCACATCAGTTTCAAACAGGTGTAAATCAGTGTCCAAAGCTAATCCTGATTTCTATCAGTGCAGAGGAACAATCTGGACATTCTTATCTTCTAAGTCTTGCAGGCCTGGTGGTTGTCTATAATTATGTCTAGTATTATGAGATGCTCAGAAATGTGGGACTGTAGGGCTGTATAAGCAGGTAATTTGTTTTATGTTTCACAATCTGCAGTGGAAGAGAAGGAGCACTAACAGCACAAGAGACTTTTTTCTCTGTGTGTCTGTATACACAGGTACTGAGCCATCTTAGACCATCACAGCTACTAACATAGTCACCATCACCACCACAGGAGCTGAGTTTAAGGGAGCAAGAGGTGGTGAAAGCTCTAGGTACGCCTTTTTTCCCTGCCCAGGCTGGCTGAACATCATCTTACATCCTTGCCTTTGTCACCAGCCTACCTGATGCACTTTCTCCAGGAGCTGCAGGTCCTGTCTGCTGTGACAGCAGTGTGGGACAACACAGATGTTGCCCAGCAGCAGTGTCAGCCCCTACCTCTCCCTTCACCACTGCCACTCTCTGTGGGTCCCATGCTGCACCCTCCCCATGGCACTACAACTGCCCCTAAAACTGGACTGGGGAACTCAGCTGGGTTAAAAATAACCTTTTCTTTTGCGGAGTTATTTTTAACTCAGATCAGTTCCCCGATCCGGGTCACCACGTAGCTGCACAAATAGTCGTGCCAAGATTTGCCAGCATATTTGCGGAGTGGAAAAAATTTGATAGAGGAGGGAAGGAGAGAGTTTGATTGTGAAGAGAAAGTACTGAGAGCCTTCTCAGAGCTTTTGAGCAGGCACACTGTGGGTCCTCACCCGGGGTCTCCAGTGAGAACGAGGCCTGAAAGGCTTTGTGCATGATGAAGACACCTGGACAATATCCATGGTGAAGTGTTTTGTGTTGCTGTTGTGGTTTGGGAAAGCTGGATGGTAGGACCTTTAAGGCCATCAGGAGTTTGGGCAAAGTACCTTTGTCACCAGCTTTATCAGCTGCTTGCTCATGTGGTACACATGGGCTTCATAAAGAGCTGGTCCTACACCAGTTTACAGTACGATTTTGTGAACTTTACAGAGCATGTGTATTACTGATATCCTCGACAGTATCAAATACCACATGTTAGAAGCTGCAACTCAAGTTTAAATGTAAAAGGTAACAGTTTAGATTAGGTGAAAATGGAATCACCTCACAGGTGGGTTAGGTATGAGCTGAGCACAGGAGAGTTTGCTCTCCAATTTTCCAGGCTGAAACAAAGCTGCCTGTGTAGTCCAGAGCAGGGCATGTGAAGTAGCCCACGTGGCAAGTGGAATATTTTGAGACTGTGCCAGTAGTAAATATGAACCAGGAAGTAGCATGCAAAGTAAATGAGGGAGACAGAAAGAAGAATCAGCTAGCTGCTTGTGCACAAGTGGGAGTTGGGGGGTGTAAGTCAGGCCAGCCAGGTTTGGTACAGCAGCAGGGAAATTACTGCCCAGGAGGGGAGAGTCCAAGGCACAGCAGCAACACGAGTGACCATTCCCAGACCAGCCTTCCACAAACCCTCAGAAGTCAGGGTGCTGCTGGGAGATGGCAGCTACAGCTCTGACAGAAAAAAGACCTAAAGTCTCCCAAGTAAACTGGGATAAGCAGTTGCCAAGATATTCAGTTTTTACACTTCGACTGGAATCGTATTTCACACCTGCCCTACCTGCAGCCCTTTGTTTCTGATCTCATGACTAGAACTCTTGCTTTAATTCTTGTTGAATAAACCATTTCCTTCTTCTGCCATTAAGGTTGTTGGTGTTGCAAAATGAGACAAAATAAAGATGCTGCTACAGAAGCACCAGTCATATAAAGTGAGATAGCATCACCCCAAGGGGACTGCTTCTCAAGGCATGTTTGGGGCCAGGCACTTCCTACCACATGCTCTGTTTTGGAAAGAAGTTCTTGCTGCCAAGTATGTCCTTTACCCCACCCCATTTCTTTCTACTTCAGAAAAATGAAATACCAAACATAACTGCAGGCAAATCCCCAAACTTCCAATAAGCAAACACTGAAATATGTGTTCTCAACAGCAAATGGAAATCAGAATGGTATTCAAATGAGGTCATCTTGGAAATTTGTTTTCTTGGAAGTGGTTCTGTGGCAGTACTGTGAAATAAACTTGGTAAGCTCCCCACCTTTCTGAAAGGTGGCTAGCGAGGATGCAGTAAAGAGATGCATTTTTCATTGATTGCAAAATTTGAAGTTAAATTTTAGAAGTTTAAATGGTGTTGCCAGGTGCTCATAAGGAAGAGCCATCTGAGGATTTAAATAGGATTTAGATGCAATGAAGGTGTGCTTCAGACAGGTCTTGGAACCCCCTGGTTAAGCATGTCTCAAAATGTCATTGCTCAAGGGTGCCAGAATGAACCTTTAGCAAGGTCAGCTGTGCTCCTGACTTCTTTTGCTCCAGAAGCCACTCTAGCATATCAGGACACTGTGATCAGCACAGTGGGGACCATATTGCTAATCTCCCCATTTTGCAGAATACATGTGTTCTGTGGAGTGTTTTTTGCTCTGAATCAGGGTGTTTGGGAGTTCAGATCAAATGTTCTTACTGAGAGAGTCAGCCAGCTCATCTCCATGCCAGGAAATGAAGCCATCTGATGTCCTGAGGTGAAGCTATAGGAGGCTGTATGAGTCCAGAACAACTTGAAATCTGTTTTATAAATAAATCCTCATTGGTTTGGAGTGTCTATTTTCTATTATAGGAAGGTAATACTATCAGTATTGCCTTCTTTTAATTTCCAGGCTTTATCAAGGGGACAAATGTAGAATCTGCTACTTACAGGTATGATTTTACAGATTTTACAGATTTGTAAACTGTTTGCAAAATGCTGTTTGCAAAAAACCCAAATGCTGTCTGAAAGAGGCAGAGTAACACTTTGTACTGGCAAGCTGTAATTTGCTATTCTGCCTCTGAATTTTGTGCATTGCAGTTCTGCAAATAAGGATCCTGGAGACTGACAGAAGCATGTACTGTTTGTTTGGCTCTATTGGCAATGACATTAACCTCAAACAAATTAAAAGTTTTAGCTAAAGAAGTCTTTTAGAATTTTATTTGTGTCCTTAGCACAATAAGTCCCTGTCCTCCAATCTTTTGGACAATGAGGGAAGTCCAAAAGTAAAAATCCTCTCTTTATTTTGAGGATGTTCTGAAAACAGTATCTCCATAAGATGAGGACCTGCTGGCATAGACAGCTTGTGCTTCCTAGTCACTGGCCAAAGGATTTACATTCCCCCACTGACTACAGAAGGCCCCAGATCTTAGTCTGAAGACACAACATGATTAGATCAAATATGATTGCTGCTGGTGCCAAAATGGGAAAAAGATCCTTTTCCCTCTTCTCAATTCTGCTTCTGGCTCCAGTTTCCTTGTCCACTTAACTTTGTGCCAGGTCTGGCATCCAGCAGGATCAGCCATAGATCTCAACTCAAGAGGCCAGGAGAGAATTAAAGCCATCAGAAAACTGTGCATAGGTGTCTGCCAGCTTTGTGAGCTGAACTGGTCCAGCCCAGTGAGTTGCAGAGTAAGTCCTGTGGCATTACACCAAGATGATATAGATGTATAAAAGCAGCAAGGTCATAGGAAGCTTGAAAAATTTTGGAGGCATTTGGACAATTTAAAGTAGCAGGATTTAGTTCCCCCCATCATGTGTAGCTGCCCAGAATCCAATAGGGAATTTTTGTGCTAAGGACCCAATTGCTCAGGGTAAAGGTGCCAAGGAAAGATGCTGAATTCCCAAGCCATGGTTTGCAGAAGGGCTTTGCATGCATGACTTGCACTGGCACAGAGACCAAAGGAGCTAAATCTGTTCAAGGCAGAGCACAAAGCAGGGACTTCTGGTGCTACCAGAATACTGACTCAGCAATTAAGAGGTCCAGTCAAGGGCCAAGGAAGCAGCAAATGTTTTGCTGACTGGGCAGTGCCCACTACCCAACCTGCAGGGTGAGGGAAGAGGCATCTCAGCAATGAGGGGCACTGACAGTGAGGTCAGGTCCTCTCTGCCTCCCTCCAAACACAGCTCATGGGACTGTGTTCAAAGACTACATGACTGACAGCAGCACCATTTTGGGGTCTCAACCACCTTTATCTGGAGAAATTGGGAGGATTTATAGACTATATGCTAAAAGGCCTGGAAAGGAAGACCTCTGTCTTTTTTGTCTTTGAAGTTTACACTCTTTCTTCCCGTTATCACTAGAAATGTCACCAGAGCAGAGAA
Source organism: Dicaeum eximium (assembly GCA_013396995.1). Taxonomy (NCBI): domain Eukaryota; kingdom Metazoa; phylum Chordata; class Aves; order Passeriformes; family Dicaeidae; genus Dicaeum; species Dicaeum eximium. The sequence continues at coordinate 624,788 of VWZP01016764.1, read as the reverse complement.
TGAATTTAACCATCAAAACATTAGACAGCTGTGAAAAATAAGAAGTATTTTTCCAAAGAGGAAGCTCAAATGTTTCTGCCCAAGGCAGTTCAGGATCAAAAGAAGGACACATTGATTTCTCAAATAAAAGCATTTTCAAATGGGAGTCCCTTACTCTTTGGAGTTTTTTAGAAAATGATTTGCAGATGGCACATCTCTCCCTGGTGTGACTTTTTCCAGACACACGGAGCATTTAGCACATCCACGGTTTGGAGGCAACACAGCTCGAACATTTATGTGCAGGCTTAGTAAATGAACACATCACTGTGAGTGCCTCCTAGGTAAATAACAGAAGTTTCCTTATGAAAGGATCAAAGGAAATGCTAACAAAACCCTTGCACTGGCACAATACAAAGTACCCGTTTATCAGCTATCTGCAATTATTTGCACAAGAAGGTCCTGCAGAGCCCAGGGAGGCACACGGTGCCAGCTGTGACGCATGGTTGCGTGCACCTGGAGCTGAGAGCAACGAGAGGAGCCCAGCCTTTGGAGCCAAACCTGCATGAATGGGTTTGGTGCTGTTCTGGGAATGCAGCTCAATGGAAAAATCTTTTTCAAGTGCACTGGTCCATATAGATCGATAGCAAAACGTGCAGAATTGGCAAAATATTAAAAGAAGCATGCCTTTAACAAATACAGGCAAAATCTTTACATCCAGACTACAGCTTCCAGATGTTTACCAGAACACCTAGAAATTATTACTATGGTGAAAATCATATTTCTTCACTTGGCTCCATGTGCTGTCTTTGTCAGCTGTGTTCTCACCAAGAATTATGTCCGTAACTTCTGCTCAGTTAAACCAGTGAAAGATACACATGTGAAAAGATGAGATACATAATTCTTGAAGTTAACCATGACCAAATCCTGTCAAGTGTAAAACTAAGTTTGTTTTAATAAGACTTGTTAAATAATAATGTTGTCTCAAAGACATATCTTTGCCTTAAAAAATTACTTATGAAAAGGCACTCTAAACTTTTTTATTATTTGTGCATGTCTATTAAATGGATACAAATAACACACACACATGCACATGCAGTGCTTGGAGGAGTTCTGTGAATGACTGTGACATAAGGAGACATTTAAAGCAGTAAGTTGAAGATGGAATATCTTAAAAAGTGCCTCTTCACAGTTTGGGATGCAACTGGAGTTGGGGTGCCTGGGGAACCAGCAGTAAGTCCTTCTCTGCACAGAAACTTGGGGTTTCACTGGGGACCTTCCCTCTTTGTGTTAACTTCCTGCAGTGCATTTCTCAGAAACAAGGTCACAGTCTCAAGGGTGTCATGACCTTTGTGTGTATGCACTTCAGACTGCTCCAGCAAGAACATATGCCAGTGCTTTTGGGAAAGGATGTGTTTTTAATTTCAGTGTGAAAGCCCTTATCAATGTGCTAGCATGTGGGGAGGCTCAGGAGACTGTTTGGCAGGAGAATTATATAGAAAAAACTTATACCACAGCCTCTCAAGAAGGGAAATCTATGACAGGCGGGTTAGGTACAAATATCTGAACAGTACATCACTAAATGACTAAGAAAACCCTAGCAGTGCTGTCTCAGTGCATGGAATTAGTAGGAACTCAATTAAAAGCCCAGTATTGTTATCAGTAAAGTGCCAACTGAGTTTGTAAATTCTGAATCAGGATGACTTTTGGAATGAAAGAGGGGTTGTAGCTGAATAAGCCAGAAAAAATGTGTTGGCAGAAAATTCTTTTCACCATCAGTAATGAATTTGTTGACAGATATTATGTAGAACTAGATACAGACACTGCCTGTACATGAAGGATTTAACCAAAAATTACAACATACACCCTTTCAGATTATATGACAAAAATAAACATATCAGTAAGAATGTCTCTGAGCTCCACAATTTATCATGTTTCAAAGGAGTCTTAAACTAAGAAAATTTACAGCTGAAAATTTCATGGTTGTACTCTCATAGGCTTAGTCTTAACTAAGAGTAACATAAGCTGTGTTATATCTTAAAAAACAGCTTTAAGTAGCAAAGTAAAATAATTACCAGGCTAGTTTCTCCACCATGTAAGGCAGTTGCAAAGATTTATAGACCAATCCTGCAGGCTGGTTTCTTTTTAATTTAAATGACAGCTACCAATGAAGGGGAAGCATTTCAACAAAAGAGAAAGTAATTTGAGATTATATTTGAAAAAACAATTTGGAGTTTACAGAAAGGAGTAACTTTGAAAAATTACCCTGGGGGTTGTACCTATACACGATTGTTCTTATAGGAGCTTACAGTTGGAAAGTGCCTGGCCTAACCTGTTTCTCCTGAATGCAAATTCTTCAGTGGCACGGTGGAACGGCGTCGTGCGATGCCCGTGCTGGAAGGGGCAGGGCAGCAGCAACCTCAGAGCTGGCTTTGCATGCTGAGAGAACAGGAGCCTGGCAGTTGTGTAAGCAAAGATAAAACCCCTGACTGGTCAAATGCCCCTTTCGTATCCAAGGCAGGGAGTTAAGCGCAGAGATCAGGAAAACCAGAAATTGGAGTTTCAACACTGAAGTAACTTTACATCTGGGGAAATGGGCTGGTCTCTTGTCACTCCTGTCTAATTCTGCTGGATTTGCTACTTCTGTGGACAAAGTGGAAGGACAGGAAAGAGGAAGACAATATATCACTTTACTTTTTTTGCTTCTGTTGTTTGTTTAATCTTTTCTTATTTAACACATGAAGTGCATAAAACTGGTCCTTCTTGCTCCACTTTGAACCATCTTCTATTTCATTTGATGGGCACCTGGTTTCAGAAGAGTTTGTTCTTCCAACCCTATTTTGAGGTTGATATGAGCTCACATGCATTGTCTTACACTCCCAGTGTTTGCTTTGGAGAGTCAGTTCTGAAATGAAGAACATCTTTGGACCTGCTTTCCTGACCTCTGTGTGAATCAGTGGTCACTCCCCAATAAAGGTATGTTTGTTTGTCGTTGCAAATGTAAACACCACACTTCAGGATGCCTTGCTATAAAGCCTATAGCCTCTGGGGATGTTTAGTTTACCATAATAAGTAAGATTTTTGCCTGACAATGCTGAAGTTAATTTTAGCCACTTGCTGTTTCCATAAAGCTACAGTGTAGGTTCTAAATCATGGGCTCTGTCTCAGCAGTCTCAATGAAAATCAAGTGTTTTATTTCTAGAGTTGAAGTAAAATTTACCACAATAGAATTCCATACTGCAACTTTGTAGTCTATTATCATCTTTCTTACTCAGAGTGAAGTTAGACATTCCCAGCCTGTATTTATGATCAAGGATGCTTCAGAATAATGTATATAAATTGAGTTTTATTGATCATTGAACATCTGCTGGCACTTAAGTATGTGAAAACCTAAACATGAACAAAAGCTTTGCAAGTTTGCATTTTTTGATGCTTATAAAATTATAATTTATAATCAAGTACACTATGTTATGTTTTCTTTATCACCTTCATAAAGATAAAGTAATGTAAGCAGGGGCTTGGATTACAAGACCATTACAAGACTGCAAAGACTCAGGGTTTATGATTTATGGAAGAAAAATTCCGTTATTTTTCCCTTAAATCTGACACAATTTAATAGCAGTTGCCTGCTGTGGTAGAGAGTCTGTGCCAAACTATGATTACTGCAAACAGAATTGGAAGTGCTATAAAATAATATTTTTTTTAATTTTGCATCCAGTGCCAAAGGTGGTGAGCAAATGTCTTTGTCCAACTTCCTGATCATACCGTTTTCACCCATCCTTTCCAGCACTGACTAATACAGAACATGTGCCAGTGCTGATGCAGACCCTTCTTAAAGCATGTGCACTTCACACACAGCCTCTGTGGATGCTCAGATCATTCCATGTAAGTACAGCTTGAGCAAGGAGTCAGGAGGGGGGAAATGTGGTACTGGAGAGAAACAAAACAAAAGGGCATGTAACCCTTACAGGTGTGGGTTCAAGAAAAGCCTCTGCACATCAGGTGTGTGCTAGGAAATCATGTTCTTTTATGGAAATGTGGGTCATAGGAACTGAAAGCAACTCAGAAGAAAGAGCCTTTGTCTCATTTCCAGAGTTACCAAGCCTCTTTCATGTGGCCTGACCTTTTCTCTTCATTTCCAAAGTCAAACGTGAGCTAAATCAAACATGCCAGCAGCATGTCCAGGCGTGGAAGCCGAAAAGTTTGCCCCTCTTGAGTTTACAGGTCTGCTGCTCTGCTGGCATAAGTCTGACCAGCTCCAGGTTTGAGCAAGAGGACCCCCAAAGTTCCTGCTGAACACAAGTTTTGCTAGATAAGGATTACCTAGAGGTGCAGAGCAAGCTGCAAGGTGTGACTGCAAAGGGTCTGAGAATATCACAGTTTCACAGGGGTTTTGAGGTTCCTGAAATGAAGAAATGGAGAAAGGATAGCTTTATTTTCAAGACAGATTTTGTAAGAAATGGTGACCTATAATGAGTATCATACTTAGCTAGCTAAACCAGACTTTAAAACACTTGGATAAGATGATCTTTCATGGATAACAATTAAAAACCATCTATCCTTAAATGTCAGAATGTAGAATAACTGCAGAAACCTACTACGTGCTGTTGCCCATCTTTTTAATGAGAAAAATCACTCTTTAATTGTCATTGTGACAATGCCAAGAAATTCCCAGGATAGAACCTCTCTCTTTCCTGCCCCCACACGTGCCCAGTGCCTAATCACTACTGCTCAGGAAGGAAATGCTGCAGATCTAAATGCTGCAGACCAAGACAAGGAGGTTAAACTCAGCACCTTGACTCCTGCCCCGAGGTTAGGGACTGTGCCACTGAGAGGATTCACTAGAGGGCAGCCAATAAAACCTCTAGCAGTAAAATTGCACGAGGTGAATGCTGCTTTTTTTCTTTTTTCTTAGACCCTGGAGTGTGATGGGATATGAAATTTGGCCCCTTGAAATGGCTGCCAGTAACTGTTTGTGCTGTGTTTGGTTTTTTTCCCATGGAGAGCTGTAGAGGAGGATCTGCTCACTGCTTTATCTCCATGGGACTCCTCAGGCCTGATGGAAGTGGAACATGTTTGTGAAGCTTTGAAAAATCATGAAGGTGAGACAGCACTTGATGCAGAGCAGGGTGATTGTGACCATCCCTGTCCTCGCTTCTTTCCCTTGACTCCTTAAGGGAAACATCACAACTTACAACAAAATATACACAGTGTGAAATGTAGTGCACTCTGAGTTGCTTGCCATAAAATTGCTGCTGAAGTGGTTATTGAGGTTCAAATGTACCATGCCATTTTTTAAATTTCTGTATTCCTTATAATAAACTGCAATCCTCAGTGTCTCAAGATCCTCTCTCACCCGTTTTCATAAACGCTTCCCAGTACCTGTTCTATCCTGTAACACCAAAAAAAAAAAAAGTATGCTGTATACTTTCCAGAAAAACACAAGATCTCAAGAGGTCCCAAGATAAACACATTCTCTGAATTCCATACATTCATCATGTAGTTTTTATTAGGAGAAAAAAAATTTTACAAGATTTTGTGTGGTTCTGAGATGAGATACATTTTCTATCCCTATAGAAACATCTTTGTTTCCTTGATCATATATTGCACTGCTATGGAAAAAAAAAATTAAAAAAAAAAATTAAGCACATTTTCTCTAGTTTTCATGTACCAGGAACAATAACTATCAAAAATAGCCCTTTAAAGCATAAACTGTTTCAGAAATAAAATAGCACTTGAAGTTAATAAAATGCATTCCTCTGGCTGTGACTACTAAGAACTCAGTTCGATGCAGGAGTTCATATTTTAAATAATTCTGACTTCCCTTAAGGTGACCAAATGTATATCAGAATCTACTGTAATGTCCTAAATCTGATCCTGTTTTATGCTACATACTCAAACTCCCCATTTTCTTCAAATGAAAAGATGGACAAAAATTGCTAAGCTGCAGTTTGATAAGTAAAGTTGATAAAAATAATATTGTTGATGAAATTGAAATCATTGTAGAAGTTTCCATTTCCCATGAGCACAGTAAACAGTATTTGTTTTTCAGTGCCAATTAATAAAGCTGAGTGAGCAATTATACACAAATCTTCTTCTTTTCATGGTTGTGTAACAGCTGCACTTAGTTTGAAATTTCACCAGATATATTAATTACCCAAACATAGTTAACATTTTTTGTTCATGAGGGTAGCAACTTGAATCTTTGTTTCTTAATCAATTAGAATGCTCAGTTTTTTGTTGTGCATGTGTGTGTTGCACACACAATTCATTGAAAATTGATTTTGCCCATGATTACAAGGGTCTTGTAACATTGGCTCTGCTCCCTGTTTGGCTGATCCTATCTCATCCATCAGGAGAATAGCCTGAAGATACTATCAATCCAGTAGTTTAGGGAGTAGAAACAAATAATACATGATCAGAGATTTCATAAAATATATTGTTTTCCTCTTTCTCTGCACCCCACAGACTTTTCGCAAACCATCCCTCTTAGACCAGAAAATGGTGAATTATATAGGCTAGGAGGGGAGTTTAATTCAATTCCTACTCATTGCATTCACACAAAATAATTGAATGCACGTGCAGAGTCTGGTTTTAAGGGATCCAGTCAGGCCTTTATCTGATTCACCTAAAGGTCTCCTTGACAGTGAATTGGCAATGAATTTCAAAAGCCTCTTTGCTACCTCACACCAAGCAGTTTTCCTCTCAGACGAAAGACTGAGCGAGGCAGAGCTAAGATTGTTCATGGAATACACAGTGTGATACTTTGGGCACCTTTAAAAGATCTTGAAAAGCCAAGGTCCATAACATGTGGACTTTTAATAGGTATTTGCAAATATTAAGGTTTTTTTATCAGCTGCCTTATCACGCGGCATACGGGAGACTCTACCATATGTTTAGTAGAAAGCAGAACGTAAAGAACTGCTGCTTTGCATTTGTTTGCTTTTGTTCTTTGAAAGGCAAGGCTGGTGCAGAGCCTACCAAAGTGTCTCCAGCTGTGGCTGTGGCAGTAGCCTGGTGGGGCAGCACGGAGGAGCTGAAAACCCCGGCCGTCAGCCTGGCTCCATCCCTCAGCTGCCCGGCCGTGCGGGGCTCCCCGCTTGCTCTCAGGATTAGCTGCACCTACGAATTTGGGGAATTTTTTTTACAAATAATTATTGCCACAGTAACACTGCGCTCTGTGAGCATAGCAGGAACAGTTGTAATCCATCATGTCCAGTTCCTCCTTCTCTCCTTTTCTTGACCTCGCCTCGCTAAGGCATGAGAATTCTGCGGGGAATGGCAGCCCAGGCCAAGGGAATCCTCCCCAATGTCCAAGGGTTTGAGTTAAAAATCAAACTCAGTAGCCTTGACTACACAGCTCCACATCTGGAAACACTGGTATGTGATCTCAGAGGGGCCTTCCTGGCTTGTCTGGCGCTCCAGGTGACGCTGCCTCCCAGCTCCCCTGCAGGAGGAGGAACGGCTCTCCACTAAGCGTGTCATTAACTCGGAACACACGCTTCCCTTTATTTGAACCATATGGATTTCAGCATTTCAGCATTTCAGCATTTCATATTCTTATGATTTTTCATAGGGCTGAGACCACCGTAAGTGCTTGCTCCGCATCTTTGCGTGTTTTAGTTTCCTGAAGCAATTTTCTCTTATGTTTCAGTTAACTACAGGCTCCACCAAACACATTATTAATTACAGACGTGGGTTGCCTTATGCAGTATGATGTGTTCCCTCTGCACATTCACTTAAATGTCTGTTGTGAAACAGTCACACAGATACTGGCATTTTATCTATAAACTGCCTGAAATAGAAGCCTTTATAATTAAACATTGATTAAAGCTTAAATTCTGTGATGAAAATGCTCAGTTTTAGCAACAATGTTTTCCACACCCAGTAGGTGCTTCATAACATATTAAAGACCTGTTCATTTCATTGGGAATACTCACAAGCCTTTAGTTAGGCTTGCACTAAAGTACTTTGCTATGTCACAGTAAGCAAATAACTTCTTGAAGAGATATGGTAGCTGGTAAAATCCCAGTGACTGTGGTCCATCTTTATGTTTATGGAGTAGCCTGCTGACTCCAACCAACAACAGCAACATTTGGATTGACACTACCAACTCACTGGTGCAGAAACATTAGAATCCCTAAAAAATGCTTATTTTAAGCAAGTTCACCTTCCTGTTGGCTTTAAACAACTAATACACAGATGAAAGGGTGTGCAATTTGTTACTCATTTATTGCAATGTTTCAAACCGTTGTTTTCAATTGTGGTCTGTATTTCTTTTCAAATATCTGTGCTCATCTGAACTGGGACAGTGATGGAAGAGTGACAATGCAGAATGAACTCAAGATTTGTAATCAAACTCAAAGGCATAATGTTGCTTTCAGGCGTGCCTAAGACCTTTCCTTTTTGCCAGTCTGCCACAATTACTTGCTTATAATTAAGACAGAGTGTGTGTCAGTTGTTCAGTTGTTAATAATATTATTAACCAGAAATTCTTGAACAGACAGTGAAGAAAGATGTAAGCTGGTGAAGAACTGAGTTGAGGGAGGACTAAAAGTGCAATTCAGACTCCTGATCACCTCTCACCACAGAGAGTCAGGTACATTGCACTGTGCCTGCTCTCATCTGATTGATATTTTCTCTGGTGGAATTAACAATATGAGATGCAAAGCAGGAAAGAATTTGGCCCAAGAGACTTTTAAAAGCCTGCCAGTCTAAAGCAATATGGGAATCATCCCATACTGTGACTACATCTTCACAAAACACTTAACTCTACTCCGACACAAATAGAGCTGCTGTCACAAATGCTGTCTGTAACAAAATAGTTGTTTATCATTGACACACATTTTAAAGTAATCCCAGATTATTGTTCACTTACTAGCATTAGATTATTGTCACTAGGTTACAGTGCTGTGAGTGTCTCTTAGATGCAGAACAGCAAGCAAAATCTATGGAGCTGCCTCCCTCAAGTGCCTAAAAAAAGTACCAAGTGGGAAGGTTTTGGAGATGTTCAGTGGAAACGGGAGGTGAAACACATTTAAGCTGGGGTCCTGCCCTTGCTCATCTTGATGGACAATTAAATCCATCAAATAAACAATGACTAGCCTTTTTACATCAGTGTCCACTCTGGGTGAGGAAAGTCCCTCACATGCACATCCTGAACAGCTCTGTCCAAAAGCAAGAGTGGGTGTTGATAGAGCTGCACATCAAAGTGGGAGCTGGCTTCTGCCAAGGTGGATTTTAGACTTAAAAGAGTGGTCTAGACACTGCCTTAATGATGCTCCTCTCCACAGCTACAGTAATTGGCATTACAAAGCTGATGCCCTGGTCTGATCACTCTCACACCAAGAAGAAAAGCAAGCCAGAATCTCCATGAATGCCAGCCACTACTAAAGCTGACCAGGTACCTGCAGTACCCAGCTCTGCCAAACATAGAAATCGTGCCTAAAAGGCAACAGGACACCCCGCTGTAATAAAACACCAGCAGTGAGCAAGAACACTCACTGCCTGGACTCAGGGCTGTGCCACCTCCTTCCCTCAGCCCACCTCTCCCATCCCCTTCTTCCAAGGGACCCTCTTAATCTTAGCAACCCCATGCCAGAGATGGCCATGCTGAGGACGAATGTTTTCCAGGAGCTGGGATGTGCCTCTTGCCTCTCGGTGCTACAGGGCTCCCCTGAACGTGCCAGAGGGAACAGCGTGGTGAGAAGGGAAGTGTCAGGGACTATGGAAATGGAACGTGGATGTCACACTCCGGTTTCATTGTTTCAAAGACAGGCAAACCATCAGCAGGTGTGTCCCTGCTAGAGAGCACATACCCACCCCGTTTCCTGCTCCTGTGCCCCAGCTGAAGAGCAAGAGAACACATTCCTAATGAAAACCTGTGCCCAAAATCCTCCCCACTCCTTTGGAAGTCCCATCATTTTAAGCAAGTCTGCTATTCTCATCACAAGGTCAAGGGGCTAGCCTAGAGGACAGTGGCTGCAGTGAGGTGACACACATTTGCACAGCAGCAGGCAAACCTCAGAGGTGACTCTGGACTGCAGGGACAGAATGGAGATGTAGAACACTTTGTTTGGTGTCTTTCTGCCCTGCATAGGAGGTGTCATAGCAGATCTAGGCAGGGTTTTCCCACTGGCAACCTTTAACAGTGCAGTTTTTCTACTCAGGCAGCTGGCTTACCTACTCTTCTGCTGCCAGGCAAACACCTGGTTTTGTGAGGGCAAACTCCAGGAAATCCAGAATTACCTCATGATACAAGCAGGTGAGACAACCCAACCACTGTTTGGCTATTTTACCTGGTGGAACTTTGATCACTGTAAGGTATGTTAAGTCAGAACCACAAAAATAGATGCACCTTGGTACTGGGTATTAACTTGAGCCCCTCATTTATTACCAGGAAAAAACAGCTTGTGGCTCTGCCAAGAAACAAACCAGTGCACTTTAGGCAGTTCTCACCTCCCTCAGAAAAGTAGACAAACCAGCTTTGAGTGAAGCTAGGTATGCAACATAGCCCACAGCCACTGAAGCTAGAAGAGGTTTCAATGTTTTTGGTGCCTCTGCCATACAGGAAGAAAAGCTTTGCATAACTATACTTAACCCAAGTGTTTCAGGGTTATTTTTGTTCCCAGAGTCAGACCCTGAGATAAGAAGCCAACGTGCTCTGAAGCATGTAAGTGTATTTTAATGGTTGATTAAAACCTACCAGCATTCTAGTGACATCAGCTACTAAATAATGCAACAATTCACAAAACATTAAAATGGCCCTGATGTCAGGATGGGGGCAGGGGAGTGGGGAAGAGTACACTCATAGCTTTTAATGTGTCCAAGGCAGATACCTGGAAGTGAGGTAGCAGAAGTCACAAATTAGGTGGTTGCTAATATGGAAAGCAGAGAAGCATATTTTTAAGAATGGTTTCATTTTTCAAGGAGGATTGTAATAAAGGAACAGAAAATGGAACCAATATATATTTTTTGCAAGTCATTTGTCCTAGGGTTTCCCCACCTGTTGTACAGCAATAAAGCTGTCAGAATTTAACATACTTCTTTTTGGAGCAGACAGACTTTTCAGGGGTTTGCTTTATATGTTTTAGTTTTGCTTACAAAACAATCTAAAGAAATTCACAGCTGTAAGACCGAAACCTTTCACTACTGGATACAGGAGGCTTCAGTGTTGTGTTAGAATCATTGCTATAGTTTAGCAGGTCAGAGGTTTGCCACTTCTGTTTTTCTCTTGCCCTTTTAGAGTTAAACAAGACTTTAAATTTTGCCTGAAGCTTGTTTGTTGTTTTCTATTGCATTAGAAATAAGAGTGGTGGGTCCAGTGAGGAGCTTGCAGCAACACTGGACTGCTTCCCTTGTTTTGTCACATCACTCCCAGGCTCTCTGGGTCTCCCTGGAATGAACACTGCTCTGTTCTGCTCTGAACCATAAACAACACTTTGGAATTAACCTAAAATCTGTCTCTTTCCTCTTTTTATGGAGTGGTTTAGCCATGCTGTTTCCTTCCAACTTTGTTTCTTTATTTTAGTCACCTTTTATTTGAAGAAACAACTCTCCTGTCAGTCTCTCCTGTTCAGTAGTGTTTTCCATGTATTTCTTGCAAGAGGAAAAGATTGCAGGATCCTAGTAGGATCCATAGCAGCCATAAAACCCAGGGGGTAATTTTTTTCCACAAAGCCACACTGATGTTAAGAAAATGTAAGGTCACAAGAGAGATTTCTGATATGATCTCTTTGATAGACTAAGATGTGATGTGTCCAAAGTCTAAGAAGTATTTTTTGGACACAGTGCTTTCCTGCTAGGGATAGCAGCATGCCTATTTCCCTTCCATGAACACATGATTGTGTTGGCATATCCAGCATTCTGCAGAGACTGAACCTGCAGTTAAGGAATTTATTCCAGGCTGGCAGAGAACAACAAAGCTTCCAAGGTTACAGCCTACCTGAGGATCTTCTGAGCCTGTTGGTACCAAGTGATAAGAATCATTACATCCAAATTCAATATCCAGCATTGCCATTGGACTTGGAATTTCTGTGAACAGGTGATAGATCCCCCATGCATGGGGGTAACACTATCTGAATGTGTCTCAGAAAGGTGGAATAAGATGGGAAATTATAAAATTAAAAAAAAAAAAACTGTTGCTGAGCTGTCACTGCTCTACCTTCCCTGGCAAATATCTGGCTGTAGAGAAATGGTAGTTTTACTAAAAACAAAGGAAAAATTAGGGAACTGGGAAAAAAGCCTAATGTTTCTAGACAAGAAAAAATATTAAGCAAAATGTAGCAACTTTAGCAAAATCATTACAGTACCTTAGTAGCTAAGCATGGAGGAATGAGATGAATCACAATGGACTGAGAGGTTTTTTTATTTCCTCACACCTACATATGTATTTATGAGTGTAGAATCTGAGTACAAAAGAAGCAGAAAAAATTCCCCTTCTGAGCTGGCACCATTTTATATCAATTTTGCCAGGGTCTGGGTGACTCCGCAGTTTTAGGAGCAAAAAATATCCAGAGCAGAGTCTGAATGCAATGCAGTGATAGGCAGGATGTATAAAGGTAGTTAGTGACACATACAGACCACATGTGGAAAGAGTCCAGACAAAAGATAGGATACAAAAAAAGGAAGAAGCTGGTAAAAAGTGGAAATAAATGAAGCCCAAGGAGTAATTGCCAGTAAAAAATTCAAGAAAACTGTGATCTTGGTGTTGACAATTTACAAACAAAGAAGGTGAAAGACCTTGGATAAATAATTTATTATCCACCAAGCTTTAATTAGAACACACCCACATACGTGTGCAAGGGTTGAGAGAAGTATTTTTAGCTAATATAAGCAGTTTTGATCTGCATCCTAAAATGCTGTAGTGGATTGCCTCAAGACTTGTCTCGAACTGGAACTTTCTTAGGATGTTTATCTAAACAAACAGTTTGATGGTATCCTCATGTATCAAAAAATGTGCAAATGAGAAGTGTTTCCCTAACAAAGGAATATGACATCCCATAAACTGTATTGCTAATTGCAGCTATGTATTTCTTGATGATTGATTATGACAGCAAAATAATTTTCTAGATCCACACCTAAAAAAAGAAAAATAATTTAAAATCACACTTAAAGACTGCAGTTCTTCAGAGCTGACAGAAGAAATGGATGCTTTGGGATGCATTCAGTTAACACTGATTCAGTATCAGTGCATACAATCCATTTGTCCATAGACTCTATAAAACAGATTTATCATTGAAGTCCAGCAATTTGAAGATCACATAAAAAAAAAAAACCACTGCTAGATTAATTCATAGTCCTATCTGGCAGCAGAGTTATAACAGAGTTAAAACAGACATTGAGTAAAAAAATTACCATGAGATTTGGTCCTCTATTGTGTTGATGCCTGGTCTTCTCTCTTTTTTTTCTTTTTTTTTTTTTTCACAGAGTGAGGGTGACTTTGCGACCAGGAATCTGATATTTCTCAGTATTATACCTGCATGTGGACAACGACATGCACAAATATTCCAAAAAGACGTGTTAAGCAGTTGTATTTACTTAATTAGTTATAGGCAAGCAGAGTAGCTGCAATCAGACTCTTATTTGCTCTCAAAAACATGGCCAAAATTCTTATAGCAAAAGCCACCAACAAAAAAAATTGATTCTAGACAAAAAATGGGGTTATGAGACTTAAACATCTGTCATGCTCATGTCATGAGCACGAGTATGGATATGGTGGATACCCATGAATAAAAATGTTTAAAAAAAAAACAAAATTCATGTTCTTCAGGTCTCCTCCTCCATCACCCTCTTTACAGTAAAAATAAAAATCATGGCTTAACCAAAACATAGTGTGTGTGACAGCCTAATTTCTGTCAGGGTGGGAGGTGCAGTGGCTCTGCCCCAGGGTGGAGCAGGACAGAGAAGTGCTTGCTCGAGACCCAGGCTTGAACCTCACCCATTCACCAGGAGCTTTTTGGTGGTGGAACTACACAGCCAAAGGTGGCTGGGCCTGGATGTGGCAATGATATTCTTGTGCTTTAATTGTCTTAGTTACTAAGCTCAAAAGACCATTTGAGCTTGACCAGTTTCATATTCAGTTCAAGTCGTAAGGCTGCAGGTGAAAAGAAAGGATTTATGGCATTAGTAAAGGAAATATCAATGAAAAGCCTCCTTTGAAGGAGCCTCAATGAAAAGGAGTGACATGACACTTTGAGAAGCTTTGGAAAGGGGCTTTGAGCCTGTGACTTGTGTTTTCGGGATTTAAATGATTTTAAAATAAAATTAAAATATGGTTTTACCAAAGATTACCAAGGACAAAGATTTCAGGCATGAGAATCTCTGCTCCTACAGGGCTGAATCTGGTGAGGCGAGGCTGTGCTGTGGTATGAGAAGAGTTAAAGAAATAGAAATTCTCCATGTAAGCAGGGAAGAGCAGCTCCACAGCTCCATTTTCCCTCAGATCCAATTGTGTGCATTCAGGCCTTGCATTAAGAATAATCTATATACTTGCTTTTCCTCAAGAATGAGAATGATCCTCAAAATCTGTAGCCTAAGGCTCTGCCGCCTTTGTTATGCAAGTGAGCTGCCCCCACTTTTTACTGTATAAGCCACAAAAAAATGAAGATATATGCATTTTTTCTTTCATTGCATACCCATATGTTTGTATAGTGATTACCTTTGCAGCTAACAGATGCTCTTATTTTAGGGTTCTTAAACAGAAACCCAAAATCTTCTTGTATCTGCATTTTTCTGATACAGAGAGATGCTAAAGGGCTTTTTTATAAGTTACTGATGGAGAAAGTTTTTCTCTCCTTGCCTTCTACATTATCATTTTTTGAATAATTTATTCTCTTCTGAGTAACAGAAGCAGATCATTTTCCTCTACCTGCTGATCACTTCTGAAGCAAGATGGAAGATCTGATGGACCAAAACTCCTTTTAGGTTGGTATGACAAGGCATGATCCCTTAAATTATTTAATTCCTAGTAACAAATAAAAGCCCTTCAGGCACAGCATTTATTGAAATAAACCATTGTTTCATTTTGCCTTGTGGAGGAAGTGCAGAAACCACCTAAAAAGAAAAACCTAAGACATTGATAGAAGATTTTGAAAGATATGCATAATTTAAGGATTACAGTAATTGACATGCCTCCTATTCTTAGATTTCTTTCAAGTCAGGGGTGTGCTTAGTAGATTTGGCTCTTAAATGATAATATGTGTGATTTAGCTATTCATTCCAGTATCTAGATCTTTGCAAATCATAACATATCTATGGAAAGCAATCTTCTTTCATTTTCTAATTGCTGAGCTTCAGGGGCTGGTTTTTTTTTTTCTTGCTTCTGGAGATTACACTAGCAGATTTTAAACGGTGGTTTCAGTTTGCCTACCCAATAGCAAAATTAGAGTTGTAGAATTTGAAAATATTTTCTTCTTGGCTTGTATTCTCCTAGTTCTGCATTCCTGGACATGAAAATATCCCTTCATAAGAGCATGGAAAGCAAGGTCTCTGCCCCAAGAAGAAAATAATTTAATCCAAATATAAAGGATAAGAACAAAAAGATCAAGTGAAGAGGTGGTGGCAGGTAGTGCTGGGGGGCACACTGAGTGAAGTTTAAGTGGAAGGAAGACATCTGAAGTGTGTTTTGAAAGCAAAGAAGGAATTATCTTAATGAAGGAGCGGCTGATCCAAGTGCAAAGTGTTGCTTGAGAGCATGTAGGACTCAAGGAGAGGGAGAAAGAGTAAGAGAGCAGTAGGCAAGCATTAGGTGAGGGCTGTGCCTCATGCCTGTTGACAGAGTAATTTACACCAAATTACTTGCGTAATTTACATCAATAGAAAGTATGTGATGAAAAAATAAATTTTCCTTCATGAATACATCTGTTCATCAAGTGGCGAACAAGCAGTTTCATACATATGTGCATGTACACACTCATATCTACAGAACCTTTCTGTCAAAGAAAGAAGATGACGAAGACAACACACAAACCTACTGCAGAGTAAAAGAAACTTCCTGCACAGACCTGGCCAAAATTATGCCAGAGGGCAGCAGAGAGGAGCAGAGGCAGGGAGGAGACAGTCAGACCTCGCACTACCTGAAAGAGCTTTCCTTCCATGCACAAATGTAGGCAAAGTATATGCCTGCCTTGAAAAGACACAGAATTTGCTTGAATCCAACATACAAAATAAAGGGGAATCATAGATGCAGTGAAGTACATGGTCCTCAGAGGGGCAAGAGAGAAAAGGAAGTAAGGGGCATGAAGCCTGTGATCCAAACCCTCATATATATCAAGTTCAAACTGTCATGAGATGAATATGAGCTCTGATGATTTAATTTATGCTGAAAAAATATTCTGATTCTGATCAGTGCACAGTTCCAGGTGAAAAAAAAAAAAAAAAAAAAAAAAAAAAGATGTAAAGAGAAGTATACCTTGAAAGAAGGCCATCAGCTCTTCCATTTGAAGAATGTATGATGGCTTCAGCCCACTGGTGTTCACAAGACAAGTGTGCTAACTTTCATACTGAGCCTGGTGCTTTGCTTAATTTTTTTGGTATGCCCTAATTACTCATACTTATCCCTGTCCTCACAAAATTTATGTTTTTCAGGTCTTGTCCTCCATCAATTTCTTGACAGTAAAAATAATGTAAATTAATTCACTTAGCTTCTGCTGATAATTAGAATAGTACTATTTATTTGAACAAAAACCTCACCACTTACTAATTAATAATACTGGCTAATATTGCAGCCAATGATTTTGTTGGATAACAGGTAGCATAGATTTATTTGTATTGCACTTTTATCTATCAGTACTGATCAAGAACTGCAGCAGTCAGAACAGCTCAGGAATTAAGAATATTGTAGAATTAGAAATCAGATCTAATGTTTTGGACTAGACACTGTAGTGACCTAAATTCAAGAGCTAATCCCTGTCTCAAGTATTTTGTACCATAGATTATACCATGACAGAGATTGTGAAATGGGAGATTATGACTCACCTTCATGAAGCCACTTCTCTTCACAAATTACTCTTTTTGGTGCACTGTCATCAAATAAGAGCTTTATTTATTTATACAGCTCCCAAAAGTATGTTAAACATTTGAGGGCAGAAACAGGCAGGATGCAGAAGAGAGACATTTTTTAGTCTGACAGAATCAAGACTTTGCACATGAATTGTTAATTTTTCTTTTTGTGTGTGTGTGTTTCTTATGGGGTTTTTGTGCATTTCTTAAAGCACAGAACACTGTGTCTTATCTCTTTGCAATGAAAATTGGCAGGTACTGCTTGATACTGTTTTAAAGGAGCAAAGCATGATACACCATGTCTATTCAAACATATTAAGAACTTCTTCCAGAGTGTTTTATTTGAGGGACATTCAACTCCACAGCATTCTCTTTAATGCAAGAAAAAGGCTAAGAAATTATGTTCATAGATCTTGTCCTGTAAACCTGTCTACCAAAGCCTTTTTTTACTGGAAGACCATTGACATGAATTTATTTACCTATTTGTAAATAAAAATGGAGCAACTGATATATTTCATTTTGAAAATGTATCACATGGCTCTGTAATTAATTTGGCTCAACTGCTCTATGATTCCATTTGTTCCTATTAATGCAGAAGCATGTCAGAGCTTACAGAAAGTTAATCACTGACACTAAGACATAGATGTTACACAGTGCAGTGCATCATTTCCCTATTCATGCTGATTGTGAATTACTGTGCTAGGAGAAACTTGAATAATGCCCCAGATCCCTCATACCTTCAAGCACAGGTGTACATCAGTTTGAGTTGAACTATAATGCATGAAATCACCTGTATGCGTTATCATTTGTATGAATTTGACTCATTCACACTTTTCAAGCTCCAAAGACAGAAAAGCCAGATGGGCAGGGATGCTGGATGGGACTTGTCAGAGCATGGAGGCAAGTGTGGATTTTTCCTCAAGATCCTGAGCCCCCTCCTGGTAAGTGCCTGTAGAAGTGCCTGTACTCATGGCACAGTCTTAACAGGGATGAGATTTCCAAGTCCCTTCTAATATCACACGTCTTCACCTTGGTGTCTTTATTTAAGCCCCAGCACCCAGATTCTCGAGATGGCTTAGGAAAACTGTGGACAGCAGCGGCTGAAACTCTGTTCCAAAAAGCCATGCAGCTGCTGCTGAGCTGTGGGGATGCCTGACTTGCCTACATCCACCCCTGGCAGTGCCTGTGGTCCTACTTCCAGAGGTGCCTAAGCAGCACAAGCTGCAGCTCCAGCTCTGCATCAGCTTGCAGGCTCACAGGCAGCCAAAACCTCCTGAGCCTGACCCACCTTGTCCATGTACATAACATACATAACAACAAAGCTGAGCCAGAGCTGTAGCTCTCATCCCTCTTTTGCATGCAGCCTAAATAACCTGAAGATTTCCCTTCTTGGCCCATAGGGGTTCAAATTCCCTTTCTCTCTGCTCTTGTGGTGGTCAAGAAGTTGCTCTCCAAGAGAAAGGAGATGAAACCTCTTTCTTATGTGGAAAAAGACCCAAAATTCATGGCTGTTCAGAGGGAATGTTTTAACCAAGCAGACTATTAAACAAAAGTTAAATAGCTTCACCGTGCTTTTATTAAAAGTGAAGAGGAAAAAAATAGCAAAAGGGAAAGAAAAACGCAATCCTTACGGTTTCCCTAAAAAGCATTAATTGCAAGGATATACTCTGTGGAGGAGATATCAGGCTCAGAGTGCTGAGTGGGTGGCAGTGCATGACATAGCTCTGAGACAGGCACTTAAGAAGTGACATCCCTGTGTTCAGCAGGATCCCTTGGAGGAGGGGAGAATAGGCAACATCCCTAACCTGGAGTGGACCCTACTCCTGAGATTATGGTTTAAGGGGGCAATAAAGGAAAGGAAAGAGAGGGTTTCATCCCTGGGGCGTGGGGAGAAGAGCAGCTCTGGGGTTTAGAGCCTGCCTGAGAAGAAGAGAGGAGGCTCCTCAGAATTTTGGGAGAGGGGTTTGCATTTTGGATTTCCTCCCATGAGCAGAGAAGGTTCTATATAAACACTGTGCTCTTTCCAGCGGGGACTTTTGCCAGATTCCTGTGCTAAAGGCTGGCATCATCTAGGACTGCAATTCCCAGCAGTCTCTGAGCTACTTTTCCCCCTCTGGCAGCTGGAGGAAAAGGAGAGGTTAAAGCACTCTGCTGGAGAAGCTGCCACCACCGATCCTTACCAGCATATTTAGATGTAAAATGGGAATCTCCTCCCCCTGCTGCAACTTCTTCCCACCTGCACCCCAAAACCACCATTTTTTTCTCTGACTCTGTCATTAAAAATAAGTTATTACTGAAATTAAGAACATTTGTCCACAAAAGTTCCCTCCATTCTGTCATGGTTTAACCCCAGCCCCATACTAGATACTATGGAGAAAATTAACTCCATCCCAGCCAAACCCAGTATATTTCCTTAAAGGGCAGGACCAGCCCAGAACAGGGGCAACGTGATGGATTTTTTAAAAAATCTTGTCTGCAGAGAGAAACAAGATCTGACATCCCCAGAGTAGCATCCTTCTATGTGTAAGTACTGAATGTACTGAAACAATACGCAGGTGATGTGAGGAAATCATGAAGATTTTTGTTGGTTAATCACTTGGAGATCTCTGGCAGTGAAAAACAGCAACTCAAACATGCCCTATTTATTCTTGACAGCTGTTACCAGTTGCAAATTCACAGAAAATGTTCAAGTCATAGAAGAGGTACTGAAGGCACAAAGACCTAATATGATTTCCTTTGAGGTTGCTTATGAAGCCAACACTGTCCCATTTGACAGAGAGCAGCAGATGTTTAGTGTATCTTGTTGGTACATGCAGATGTGGTTCTGCTTATCAGGTACACTTAAAATCTAGAAGGACCCTGTCCCTCTCCACAGGGACTTAGTATGGAATATTTGCAAGTCCTTCATTGCTAATTTGAAGATGTATTCAAAATGTATGAGAATATAATTACAATGATATGCCTAAAAAGAACAAGATAAACTATTTAAAGCTGAATTAAAGTAGAGGCTTAGCAAATATATATTTGCCTAACAGAAAAGTTGTTCTTTTCAACCTACTGGAAGGTGTCATGTCTTTGCTAAATACTGGATCTCACCAATCTATTCTCCAATAATCATAACTTCAATTACTGTCACTAAAAAATGAGAGGTGACTTGTCTCCCAGTAAAAATATGACATTGGTTAATAGTGTAAGGGCCCATATTGCTAAAAATGAATTCTTTTACAAAATATATATTACAAGGTATCACAACCCACAGTGGTCAGCACCGAAGTGTCCTCTTGGTTTGAGTTCTGCCACATTTCAGGATTCCCCACACTGCTGTGCCACTGATGAACTCTGCCATGGCCCTGGGGTCTCCCAGCTGCCCTCAGGGGGTGCCAATGCCAAGAGCTGGGACTGCCCAGGGCTTTTCTGCTCCCAAGCCAGGGTGGTGAGACAGGTCCTACCTGTGAGGTCCTGGTTTGCTGCCCCTGGGATGCTCCCATGCTGCTGGACCTCAGGGAGCACCCAGCCCCCCATCGTGCCTTGGCAATTACTGCATGTCAACTAGGAAATTTTATTGTTCTATTGGGTTTTATAAACAACAAATAATTATAGCTGGCAAAATAAATAAGCTTGGAGTGTTTTCCAATGCATTATCCTGACCTTACTTGTCTGTGTCTGTGTCTGTGTCTGTGTCTGTGTCTGTGTCTGTGTCTGTGTCTGTGTCTTTGCTTGCTGAATTTTCTGAATTATAGTGATTTTTTAAAAAATGCAGTAATTTTTAGCTACTTGTGCCAATTAGTCTGTTTCTAGAAAATCCATGATAATAAAAAAAAATGCATAAAAGCAATCTGGCTTTATCCTAACAAAGTGCACAGAATTGAAGGAATTGAAGCAATGGCTGACTCAGGATGCTCAGGCTCAGCAGTGCTGATGTGGCTGGTGCCAAAGAGGCTGGGGAGCTGCGGGATTTGCTTCTTCTCTCCTTGTCCCAGAACCTGCTAAGCCCAGGGGTCTCCTAGCCACTCCATTAGTAAATGAAATGTTCTGCTGTCTTGGAAATCAAATGGGAAACAGAGCATCTTTATGCCACTGCATAAAGCACCACATAATATATAATATATAATATATAATATATAATATATAATATATAATATATAATATATAATACATGGAAGTGAAGTGCCTGGGTTAAAATAATAATTAGACAAATTCATCAGAACAGTTAAAGACAGCAACTCCCACCTTCAGTCTTTGAAAGTCTTGGTACTGCACGGTGTAAAATTAAGCATGAANTATATATAATAAAAGTCTGGAAACAGGCAAAAAGGTGGGTTGAAAGTATGGACTAGCTCAGCTGAAAGTTTTGGCTGAGAAAGGTCTGTAATATTCCTACAACAAAGAATGTTTGTTTTGTTCTGTTACTGTTCCTCATAGGACAGATCATATGATATAATGCACAATTAATAAAATTACCAGATAACAGGTTACCCCAAGCAGCATATGAAGATGTTGTGGAGACCTCCATGTGAAGATACTGTGGAAACCTAAAGTGCAAATGATTTCAAAAGGCAATTGGATGAATTGAAATAGGGCCAGGGACAGCTGAGAAATGTGATGTTCCAAAGGCAACCTCTGGCTAAAGAAGACCCTGCACTGTGCATTGCCAGAATCTGGAAGTGCTCAGCACAGGAGGGATCCTACCCTGATCCTCACACTCTTTCCATCAGTGCTGGGAACAAGTAGATGTAATGAGTAATGATCTTTATAGGCTGCAGCAATCCAAACACTAAATATAAATTCCACACAAATAACAAGTCCACTTAATTTTAAGCTATTTAAAATAGCAGTGAAAATGTGAACAATGTCTTTCTTCTCTCCAGGCTCTGGAGTGAAACTTCCTTGCAGAAGCTGCTGCAGGAAGCTTCATGAAAAGGGAAGCACTGTGACACCCTGGTGACAGCTATAAGCAAAGCCTCTGAAATCCATCGACCTTGGGAGTAATGCTGAAGATTTTCCAACCCTCCTCTGTGACATATGTTTCCTTTACTACCAAAGAACTCTTTCTTTTCCTTTTTTTGTGTGAATTTTCAAAGGAATTGTAAGTTGTTTCTTAGACAGATGGGATGCTTGAGTCAGTCCTTCCATTTTCTTTAACAGGAAAATGGGATTTGTTGGGTTTTTCAGGAAGCCAGAGGAAGAATTTTGATGGCTCCTCCATAAGATCTTCTGTGTTGCTGATTTAAAGTTTCAGAACCACACAATAAAAGACCAGCAAGACTACCCATGGCTTCTAAGCCAAGAAGTGCATTTCTGGCTCTAGCTGTGAGGACAGTTGTTTAGAATTTTTTTATTGCATTACAGAAATCTGCATAATACCATATACAAATGCAGTTTATAAATAGACATGTTTGGGTGAGTGTCTTTAGTCCTCATTTGTCCAGGGCATATGAACTGGTGTGATGATAAACGCAGTACATGCACATTCAGGATCTCTGGTTAGGCTGAATGTTTTCCTGATTCAGCATAATAATATAATTCAATTTTTCCTCATTTTTAATGTTATTTCAGCCTGTTAACATAATTTGGTGAGCTATTACAGTTGTTACAGCTGCTAGTTTTGCCCTTAATACTGATTTCACTTATGACCTCAGTCAGAACTAGATTTAAAGTTTGAGATGATGTAAGTGAATAAGGATTATTAGATTTATTCATACAGCAATTTAAATAAGAAACTGCCTGGCTTAGAATAAACGGTAAATGAAAAATGCATGTGATTTATAGACCTGTCCACTTTAAAGATTTATACACAGAGTGGGATGATTAAGTAAGAGACAGACCTGATTACATGAAATATGTAATTTTTGTAATGCAATATTGGAAGCAAGCTGCTAAACAGCAGCAGCATAACAATGATAGCCCCAACAGCTTTTATTACAATATTACTGTACAGCTGGTAAGCAGCCATGTAAACACAAGCAGCGGGCTTTTGACCATTTCTTTTCCTTGACAACTGGGAGATGCTGTTATGTTCCCACGAAAAGCATCTTCCCCTCTTAGAGGCTGCAGTACCCTCTCCTGGAAGCAGGCTGTGCGACTGGAACTGCCTCCAGGCTTTGTCTATCCCTCCCATCTAAGAGCACCATTTTCTTGTGTGTCTCTGCTTTCCTACAAATGTGTGTATAAGCACTCCCAAGGCTGCATGCCAGCATCATGATTAAACTCTTGATTAAACTCCTCTGTGTCTGAAATAGGTAGAGATTTCTGAGGCTTGGCAGAAGCAATTGTGCCTCTCTGTCAGAACCAGAGAAGGTCCAGATGCATCATCACAGAAACAGCAGGACTGGAAAAAATCCTATCACTTTTCTACTACTTAACAGAAAGAAAAAGCTCTTCCTTTGCTCTCCATCACGCTTGAAAAGCAAAAACTAAATGTATTTCCTTTCATGGGTTTTAAGGGTGAAAGAAGGTGTTGTTATTATTTAGCCTTTCTTCCACAATATAACGCAAGCCGTGAATCCATTCAGCAATTCCAGCTCTTCCCCTTCAGCTGAGAACTTGGAGAAGCCCTCAATCTCACCACTGCTGCAGTAAAAGGCCTTCATGAATAACACCAGTGAGCTCTGAGCATTGCTACAACCTGTTGTGCCTCCTAATGCACTATCTTTGCACACAAGAATAAAAGAGCAATACAATCTGGGCTTATTGTGGCATTTTTGTGTGTTTGCATGTTTTGTCCATGTGGAGAATTGGAGACTACATGGGAAAAATGGATAGATTGTGTATAGATACATTAGGCTATGCCATTCTATATGAATTAAGACACTTTTTAGGGGAAAGCTTAATAAGTGTGTTTCAAACCAGGGGGTCTTCCATAACATAATTTGCAGAGAGCGAATTGACCCAGAAAACTTTAATCTAAATCCCAATCTGATTTGTATAAAGTAATTTAATTTCCTCCCTGGTAGTTATATGGATTTTATCAATTATACCAATTAAATTGTCAAGCAGATTTATTGACCAGTCATCTACAAGACACTTTCTTTGATGTACAATTCTGGTGTCATCAACTGGTCATGAAGGTCTAGCCTTAGTATTTTGGTGTCATTATGTGCAGCTCAAAAGAGAAGGTTCTGTTAAATGAGTGTTGTGAACCAAATATTGAAATGAGGATGGAAAGCTCCTCGTTTTCAATTGCAGACACAAAATTACAAATGCAATCTGTTTAGGTGCTTAGCCATCCTACATGGAAGCCACACATTCGATTTCTGACCTCTGAGTTGCATCTCAGTTGGAGATCTCCTTGCTAAAAGCCATTATCTAAACGTAATAATTCTTGCTAAAAATGCATATCCAGTAAATTTCAAATGTAAAAACTGATGCATAAAATTAATGCTTGGTTTTGAACTTGACAATTCAAGCTTTTCAGTATATTGCATTTTCTCTATTGCCTGAGTTCTAGACAAGGGGAAAAACTTTGTTCCTATCCACCCTGAAAAATTTTGTTATTAAAATAAATTTTACTTTGTCAGAACAGATTACTAGAATCAGACATCTTGCTTCCATTGAGTGAGTCACAGTGCAACTTCTTTGTGACCTTGCCCTAACTTTCTCCTACAAGTTTGCCAAATGAGGATACTACTAGAAAAAAAACCAAGAAGTTACAGGTCTTTGTAGCCAAATTTGTAGTCAAAACCGGAATTTGTAGTTAATAATCAAGGGAGGTTGCTGTGGAGCATATTCCAAAGTCTGAAGACAAAAGTAAATGCAAGTAATGAACCTGACACCCTCTGCAGTGCTTTGGTGCCTATTTGATCACAAGACTTGGCACACAGACTCCCCTCCTGTGAGGGGTTCAGAGAATATATACCATAAAAATCTGCAGCATGTTTGCTCTCCTACAATATTCTTCTAGAACTGAAGGTTTTTTTAGAAAACTAGACACCCAGCATGAGTAAGAGAAGGCAGACTTGCCCTCCATCAATGAAACTAAGTCCTGTGGTGTTTGTTGCAGGGAACCACAAATCTGGTGGTTGGTATTATGTCCTGTTATAACTAAACTTAAGCTTTCGCTTTTCACTCTTGGCATAGGAAGTCCAAATTTTGGTTCATGTCACTGCTTGAACTCTAGTCTTAAAATATTTGGAGAGGTTTGCAAAAATCAATAGGTAGTGTGAGATGGCAAAAAGAGCTGATATGTGAAAGACACGTATTTTTTGGACAGAAAATGACTTGTCGAAGCATTGAAGTTACTAGGACTATTCCAGAAACACTTGGCTACATGCCTAGTGTTTTTTTGTTAAGCCTGACTGTGAATGCATACTTTAGCCAACAGCTCTGTATCACTCTAGTGAATGATGCAATGAAAGATATTTCATTATGAATATAAAAGAAAAATAACAGCTATGTCAGTGCCAAGGTCAGTCTTGAGGAATAACCTTCAGGGCAGCACTCCAGGGAAGGATCTTCACACGCCTTAGAGAGGTATGCCAGATGTCCTTGCCATGAAAATGTGGGATTGGCCTCTTATAGAATAAAGTGTTTGACTGTCAGTCATATATATTAGTAGATTATGTGTTGTCAGGTTTATTCAGCAAAGCATGCTTTGTTGCTGGAAAGGTGTTGTGAGCTCTTGGGTTTCTTCTGCTTGACACTTCTGACTCTCACTTCTGTAGCAGGGCCTGCACGGCCTTGCTGATCCCAGCCTCAGTCAGGAAGCACCTGGCTTTCGTATCCTCTAAAAACAGCAGACCCTTTGCTCAGCCTTATCAGTGATAAGCAGACCCTCTTTGCTCAATCCATCACTGATAAGCTGTAAATGTGACAAAGTTCAAGCTGCTGTACTCCTGCTTAGGCAGAGCACCTTGCTACAGAATCTTAGGGAACTATTTTCTGCTACAGCAATTGAATAGTTTGGGTTTAATTTCTGGTCTCCAGTGCTTAACCTAGCTGTAATTACCCAGGACTGTGATTTAAGGTGACAGTATCTCATTCCTTATTATTATTTTAAGTAATATATAAAAATGTTTAATTTAAAATGTAAATACTGGTATAATCTGTGTGACTCAAGGAGCAGATATTGCACAGAAGAAAGAATCATTATTAAATGAACTCATTCACCAGGCAGGTCAGCATCTGACACCACGGGGGGAGGAAAACAAGGTCAGGAGCAAGGTCATGTAAGACCCTACTCCAGAAAAAGACTGATGAATCTCATTTGGTCCTGAACAAAGTGATGGGAAGGATGTGAGCTGGCAGCAATTCCCATCTCCTTCTCTGCCAGCTCCTTTTGGCCACTAACACTGGTGATGCTGCTTTGTGAGCTGCACAGGCAGCAGCACCTCGGTGGGTTACCCAGCAGGTGGCTGTACTCCCTGCACCAACTCACAAACCCAAGAGGGATGGTTTCTTTTCTCATTGCCTTCTGTGAAGAGCTGTGCCATTAGTGAATTTAAAAACATGCCCAACCAGGTGACCAAATAAAAGCTCTGTGTTTGAATTTATGTCAAGCTTTCACTGATGTTTCTTTAAAGTATTTAAAGAAGGCAAAGAATTTTTAGAGTGCTTTGGAAAGTGTAGCTTATAATTTGATTATGGGATTTAAAGTTGATTTTATGCTTAGGGTAAGTATTCATTCTATTTACTCTATTCTATTCTATTCTATTCTATTCTATTCTATTCTATTCTATTCTATTCTATTCTATTCTATTCTATTCTATTCTATTCTATTCTATTCTATTCTATTCTATTCTATGCATTCAATACACACCAAGACAGAAGAGAGTGGTTCAGCCAACATGGAATTTGCACAAAAATGCAGGTTACAGTTTCCACACTAGCAGAACTCATCACTAGCAGAACCTGCGCTCTTTGTTGGTTCTTCAAATAATATTGATATTGCTATTGTTAAAATCCCTGTTGGCATTTTAGTAACAGCAACCATATTGATGGATTTAAAATAAAGATAGGCTGCAGGACCCCAGCAGATAAAAGAGATTTCAGCTTTTTATTTAGGCATGCATAACTCATGCCTTCCAACATGCTCCTCACTTGGAGAATTGGTGCAAAAGATGTTTTGCAAAAGATTTTCCATCTGGCAACAATGAACTGTTTTGTGTAAGTCATCCCAACTGTAAAGGATGCCATGGGAAAACACAAGCAGGTGCCTGAAAGTGACCTATACTGATGCTGAAAATGTAATTTAAAAAAAAAAAAACCAACCACAAACAAACAAAAACATACACAGGGTGGGGGAAGGAAAAAAAAAAAAAGATGGTACTCAAATGGTAAACGCAGTGTTAGCAATGCCTCTGTTTGCAATCAGCTTCCAAGAGAAAAGGCATTATGAGACACATCTAGCTTCAACATGCATTTGGTCTAACCAAGGTGAAGATGCAGCTTTTACAAAGGTAGAAGCTGTTGTAGTAACATAGACAATATGACACTTTCTACCTTCTTTACCCTTTCTCTGAAAGCATCTCCAAGCCAAACAGGCTGTATATAGTGCATCGTTGACACAAAGCAATCCAGTAGGAGAGAATCATAAAATCATACACATTTAAGATATCAAAAAGGAAGAGATAGCAGTAAGAGATTTAGGAATATTTAAATGTTTTGAAGATAGAGTTACAAAACATGTAAGTGCACCAATAGGCACTGAAGTAAGTTTCAAAAATTGCTCAGGCAATTATCAATAGCATAAAGGCATCTTGACTAGGAAAATTCAGGGCTGAAATATTTTCTTCCAAGCATAACAAAATATTTTCTGACAGGTGTGGATCCCTAAATCTTCCTCAATCCCAAGAATAAATCTTTTGACCTGCTGTAGGCTTCAGCTAAAGAGAAACTCCTATGTTCCTGTTGAAATCTCCAGTCTAACAAAGTCCTAAAATTTTTAAGTCTTTCAAGACTGAGGTAAATTGCAGAGCTACTTCTCTGAACTCTTCATGTTACAGCAAATAAACCCTCATGAGCCAAAACATGTTTGGCATTTAGCCATGAACTCCATTGCTGGCTGGATGCTATCTTTCCAAATGCTGTGGCTGCAAAATGTAATGCAATCTCCCCTTTCACCTTGCACTATCTTTCCTTTCTATCCTAGGTTACCACAGTCTCACTGACAAATTGTTCCTGGCATACAACTGCACCAATTAGGAAAAAAAAAATCAAATATAAAAACATCTTGAAAGCACCAAGTGTTCTGTCTCTACTGTTTTTCTCTACTTTGGTAGCTAGTGGCCGAAAGTAGAACAGCGCTTCAGGCTCTCAAGAGTTAAGGCATTGACTGCCTCCAGAAAGTCAGGACCTCTTATCACACCATATATCCTTGGATTCCACAAATGCCACGACTATGGAAGTAACAGCTTCAGCTGAAAATGAAATGGAAATGTATTTCTTTCTACTGACAAGTGCTAACCAAGTTTAGTATGTGATGACTTCTGTCCTCTTCCCAAACAAAGCCAACACGTTTCTGCCACATACATAAAATTATTTTATTTTCTGTATTTCAGTATATTTTCTTCTGTTTGAGATTGTTTAAAAGATTTCCTTCATGTATTTTTTTTTTGTTCCACCTTCTTTTCCTTAGCTTTCAGCTAGTGTCCTTACTGTTTCTTGTTGTTGTCTTTTGGCTTTCAGTGTTTGGTTCTTTTTTTAAATGGATCAATCACTTCTTACTTATCACTCTCTCCAGGAAGAAGTCAAGTGTTTCTCAGGTTACAACTGTTGTTTCCACTAGCCTTGTACTCCAAATGGGTTTCTGTACATGAGTGCTGTCTTCTCCTCTGGCACATGCTGTTGAGACCATGTTGGTAGGAGGAATTCCTGCTGAGCTGAAGCCTCAGCTGGTCCCCAGCTACTGTCTGAAGAAGGAATAAAGCATTAAGGCACAGATTCACAAAAACCCCATCTACACAAGGCTGACACCAACTCTTTGGGTATTGAGATCAATCGATGTAACAAAAAGATACCACAGTGGAAAAAAGAGTAAATTTCCCAGATCTAAGGCTACTGGGACAGGACAAATGGCCTCCCTTGTGGAGGAAGGAGAGAGAGCTGGATCTTACCCAGGCACACCTTAAAAAAGGCAATGTTGAAGGTTGGAAGTCTGCTATGTTTTGAACTGTATGTCAACAAGGGAAAATGATACCTCCCATGGTTTTGAAAGGAATTGACATTTATTTTATGTTCTCCAGATGGTATAGAGATAAAACACTAAGTAGGTGGATGGCATGGGTCAAAAGAGAAAACCGGGACCCATCCCTTCCTGTGGGAAACTGCTGTGCATAGGCAGAGTGCCAGCATGGGGGGCAGCTTGGGTGACCATTTGGAGGAGGAGAGTTGGCAGCTTGAATCTAGGGGATGGGTTGTGAAAAGAAAGTAAGTTTCAGCTTCATACCACTTCTTGTCATACACTTAACTAGCTAAATCTGCGAATGAGTGGCTTTTTACTTTTTACTCTTTCAACTTCTAGAACTTATGGTCTTTCTGTGTTGAGGCATAACTGACCTCCCACCCCTGAGGATAGATAGATGGATAGATGGATAGATGATAGATAGATAGATAGATAGATAGATAGATAGATAGATAGATAGATAGATAGATAAATAGATGATAGACAGATTTAGATCTGTATCTGCCATATCCCTTGCAAGGAGGTATAATGAGAGACAAGACATGAAAACATGAATGTGTTACAGACCTGCTTAGGAAGACTTTATGAGCCCCTCTCCCATGATCTGTGTCCAGCTCTATAAGCTATGGCCTCAGCAGCACTAGTGCAGCTATTTCAGAGCCCTTCCAAAGGATTTGTAGTAAGAGCATAGCAAGATACATGATCCAGCCTGGTATTTATACAGTGATTTCACTGGCATTGTATCTGTGCATCTGACATAAAGGAGAGCTGGTTTGAGTGTGTGAAAGTGATAAAAATGTGATGTGTAGAAAATGGGTTCCAGGTCCATGCTCAGCTTGTGCCTTTTGACTCAGAAAATGCCAGACCTGGCTACTGCAGAGTCATTAGCTTTATTTCCTTACTGCCCATACAAACACCTGTAATTAATTATTTTTTTGCAAAGCACAGAGCAAAAATTTGACCAAAATTAACATAGGGGTTTTTTTTCTATTTGTTTTATAGCTAACACTGTTAGGACTGATAACTGAAACCACTTATGCATAGATTTGTGACAGAATGGTTAAACCCAGTACCAGCTGTAGAATCTGTTGTGACACAAGAAGTATGAAAGTGAAACTAGAACAGGGGCATCTGTTATGGAAGTAATAAAACTGTTGCTACTTGGTCACAGTCGGGGTGACAAACTTAATGTCATGGTAAGAAATCAGACAATAAAATAGGAAAATTATTACAGTCTAAAGCTAGGAAACAAATTCTTGACATTTGTATGTTTGTGATTGACAGTACCTGCCTGCTCTAAGGGTCCAAACTTAACACTTGCATTACTTGCCTTCTGCTGTAAATGCTCTGATGGTAAAGAGGCTGTCCCTCCTTTTCAACACTGGCATGAAACACAAAGGCATGATGGGGACCAATGCACCAGTCTAGCACAGCAGAATCAAAACCAAGTAGTTGAGCAACATACTTACTAAAGCTGATGTTAATGCTTCCCTGAGAGAAGATTATCTAAATAGGTTACCTTGATAAAAAGCATGTTTCATGAGAAGTAGGTTTATAAATTGAAAGAATCCAGAATTACGTATGAAATGTCATATGCGAGCAAATTTGCTGATGTGTTATTGAACAAAATTAATTATCAGAGTTTAGCATAAGGGAAAAAAACCCCAGTGATTTACTAGATTCACTGACTGTTAGACTGAGTACTTGAAACTACTGAAAGATTTCTCTGGAATTAATCACTACAGATGCACTTAGGAGGCTGTAAACAGCTGGGATGTAATCACCTGCAGCTCCATACATGAACACATATACACTCTTGGTTCTCTACGAATTCATACCAGGAGCCTTGCAAAACCATTGTGGCACTTACCTGGACTATGTGTCCAGCTTTCCTGTATGCAGAGACAAGTGTAGGGGACCACGTGTCACAGGGATCAACTTCCATTTCCAGTTGAGTAACTCAGGAGAAACACTGAGGAGTTACTGCATTGCAAACTGAGGTAAAGAAGGAGAAGGCAGCTTTCATTTTTATGTGCCCACGCAGCCAGAAGGGCCAACCATGTCCTGGCTGGCACATCAGGCACAGCATCACCAGCCGGGCAGGGGAGGGATTTGTCCCACTCTGCTCTGAGCTGGGGCAGCCTCACCTCGAGTGCTGGGGGCAGTTTTGGGCACAATAGTACAAAAAACCTATTAAGCTGTGAGAGTGTCCAAAGGAGGGCCACGAGGATGGTGAAGGGTCTGGAGGGGAAGCCTTTTGAGGAGGTCACTTGGTTTGATCAGCCTGGAGAAGGGAGACTGAGGGGAGACCTCATTATGGTCTTCAACATCCTCACGAGGGGAAGCAGAGGAGCAGACACTGATCTCTTCACTCTCGTGACCAGTGATGGGATTCAAGGAAATTACATGAAGCTGAGTCAGGGGAGGTTTAGGTTGGATACCAGCTAAAAGTTTTTCACCCAGAGGGTGACTGGAAACTGGAACAGGCTCCCCAGGGAAATGGTCACAGCACCGAGCCTGAGTCCAAGAAGCTTTTGGACAATGCTCTCAGGCTCATGGTGGGATTCTTGGGGTGTCCTGTGCAGGGCCAGGAGTTGGACTCGATGATCCTGACTCAGTGATGGGTCTCTTACTCAGCATTTTCTATGATTCTGTGATTTTTCACAGGCTCAGATCATGGTTTTAGTCAGACATAGGGGAAGCCAATTGTCTCTTTTCCCTCAGCAATGAACTGCCAGAGCAGGCCAAACTGGTATAAATTGCCACATCTGCTGTTGTGCTGAACTTGACTGAGAGGTTTGGGGAGGTGTCTTGTTTAAGGGGTTCATTGTAAAAGGAGTGTTCATGCTATGACATTATCTATGTAATCGTCTTTCCAATTGATTTCTTCATAAACATGCACAGAAAGAATACTGACTTTGCAGACCAGGAGGAAGGGCTGACTGTCTAAGTAGACAGTGTCTGATGTGCAAAATAGTCACAGCATTTTTTGGGAGAGGGCACACGTGGGCACTCTGACACCAATGCCTTCTCTGGGGGACAGCGCTAACTGAGCATACATTTGTTCATCACTATTCCAGGGCAGGCTTTTACAGTTCTGAATACTGGGAGCCAGAGACCTGAACAGAATCCCTAAATCTGCCACCATGGAATGTCTTCTGAGTGAAGGTTATCTCCAGTTTAGGGCACCTGGGCCAGCCCAAGGTTTCAGTCCCTCTCTAGTGGCCTGTGTGTGTTGTGGAGTGTCTTAAGGATCATGATTTAAAACTCAGTTGAGACAAAAACCTAACAACCAAAAGCACCCATAACATATCAGAACTTCCATTAAACATTTTGAACACAGCTGTTTGAAGACGAAACGATTGAACAGGCCTGTTCCATGGATATCCTTGCAGTGGCCTACAGTGGCCACAAAGAGGCTCTTGTCTCCCTTGGGGAGTGGGATATGCAAAGTTCCTTCTCTGTCTCTTGCAAGAAATTCTACAGGCTATGTTCAATTGTCATATATTTTCTTAACATCAGAAGACTTGATCTACGAACATAAAAATTATGTGCAGAGATTTTGACCATGCTGAACGCCCTCCCCCCCCCCAAAAAAAAAAAAACAAAACATAAGGTTTAACACCAAACCATAATGTGGAATATAAGGACTTGTGGTGGCTGTCTTGGCTTTTATGCAGTGAATCAAGACTGAAAATATATTTATCTTAGCACATATATAATTTATTTTTCCCACAGCAAAATCACTCTGGCATTAAAAAACAAAACAAAACAAAACAAAACAAAACAAAACAAAACAAAACAAAACAAAACCTGGCAACAGAAGGTTGTATCCTATTCCCGTACATTTAGATTTTTTAAAGAAAATTGTTACTTCATTCGAATTGAAGAAATAAGTTTTGCAATAAAACGTTACGAATACTGCAATACACTCACAGTGTGGTATCACACTGGACCCCACAAAAAAAGGGAAATGTTATCTGTGATAACAGCGAAATTGAGAAACTGCACCCGTTACACACAGAGTTATCACCGGAGAAGTGACACTTTCAGGGTCTGCCCGAACAGCCTAACGCTTTGCAAATGCCAAATCAAGTCTGAAACACTCAGATAAGTAGAAGCGATGAGAAGTGGTAAGGGACCTTTCAGAGGACAGAGAGAACACAACTGGAAAATGTAACTCTAGCATTGCGAGAGTAAGTTCCCGTAGTGCTGAGGAAAATGCAGTTCAATAGCTGGGAAAGAAAAGGCACTGAAGAGACACTTAAGCAGCCGGTTGATTGTAGTTAAAACCTGTATCTGCATCCTCTAACTTCATTTGGAGATTCAACTGCCAGGGGGTTGTAAAGAATCTCTTAGCTTTTTATTTTAATTTTTTTTAAATTTCCTTCCGGCTACTGCCCCTTGTAACTCGTCTCCTTTTATTTCCAGCTCGCTTCAGCAACCGCATGCTGTTCCTGCCAGCGGCACGCAGGAACCCCCAGCACACAGGTGGGATCCCGGGCCAGCGGTGCCGGGGTGTCCCGGTCCCTGTCCCTGTCCCTGTCCCTGTCCCTGTCCCCGTCCCGCCCCGGCGCCGCCTCCCGTCCGCGGGCAGGGCCGGTGCGGCGGCGGCCGGAGGAGCGGGGGTCGGAGCTGGGGCTGCGCTCCGCGTCCCCCCGAGCACCCGCACGCCNGGCGGTCCCGCAGCCGCCTCGGCCGAGCGGGGCGGGCGGGCTGGGGTATCCGTGGGGGGCGAGCGGTGGGGACACGAAGGAGGACGCTTTTCTGAGCCAGACACCGTCCCACAAAGAAAGGGGAAAAAAAGGAGGGACACACACCTCCGGCGGTGCGCGGGGCTGGCCCGTGCCCTGCCCGTGTCCCGGGCGGCGGGAGCCGAAGCACG
>VWZP01016764.1:434958-590784 GCA_013396995.1 Dicaeum eximium | reverse complement strand
GGGGCCGGGGCCGGCTGACGGAGCGAGCCGCGGAGCCTGCCTGAGGCGGAGCGGGCTCAGCCCCGCAGAGCTGCCCTGCCCCGGCACAGCCCGGGCCCCGGCGCCGCTGTCACCTGCCGGGCAGGGTTGTAAGGCCAGGACGGACAGCTCCGCTTGGCATTTCCTCCGGCATCGCCTCTGCTTTCTTCATGCGGGCGCACAGACTTCTCAGGAATATCACGCAGCTTCGCCGGGGTGTTTCACATGGTGCACCCCTCACCTGGGCGCAGGGCAGGTGTGCGTCGTAGTGCGGTAACCACACTTGTGAGGAACATTTCTTACCTGTAGAGGGTCTAACTGTGCCAGGGCAAACCTCCGGGCTCCTTTTATCTGCCCTCCGTTATCAGCGCGGCAGTTTCAAAAGCGGCCGTGAAGCAAGAAGCAGCCAGCAGCAGCGATCTGCAGTTTCCCCGATTATTCGCGCCTCATGCAGTCCGTGCTGCGCTTCTGTCGCCTTGCACCCACTCAGGCCCCGTCCTGCACAGAGCTGAAGAGTTGTGCACAGCTGTAGCTCCAAGATTAGCCAAGCCGCTCGGCTGCAGGGCCGGCTTTTCCCAGTTAAATTGCTGTTGAGAATAGAGTGGCATTGTTTCCTGCGTAGTTTGTGATCTGGGGCTTTTGTGGTGCACTTCATGGATACAAAAGATACAGGAATGCCAAGCCGATGGGCTTGGGTACTGGTGTTCAGTGCATTTTGAAATACCAAGTTGAGCTACCAACATTTTTCAAGTTGGTTTTGAACAATTGTGAATAGCTGATTCTTATTGTGATTTAATGGACCAGCATCAACTGATAATTGTTTATTTTTTCATGCCTGGTAGATTTTTTAATTATTTTAAAATTTTCTTTTAATTTTTTTTTCTTTTCCCCCTATTTCCCCATGTGTTAACTGGGTTATTTTTGTAAAGTAGTTGCAAAACTAGTTTCAACACACTGACTGTAAGGGATGACTCTTTTATGTGGAGAGAAGATGATTCATTTCTTTGCTAAATGTGGCTCTGGCCCTCTCTCTTCAGCACAATGCATTTAAGTGAAATAATGATTGGAGTGAGATAAAGCATTGTTCAGTTCTTGAAATAAAGTATAAAGGGACATCTATCTGGAAACCCCCATGGCACTTCCACTGGACATCTTTTGAAGCACATGGCAGGTCCAAAACATGAAACACAGATCAAAAAGTAGATCTTTGTTTATAAGGTGACCTTTGGTAGCTTTGATGAGTCTACTTATGCTGTCAAAATGTTACTGTAATAGTATAATGGATTCCAGAGTGGTTCAGCTAATTTATAGCCTTCAATTTGCCGTTTGTAAAAATAGATTTGAGCTATTTTTAGCATTTTGTTTATCCACACTAGATCAGGATGAGAAGTCTATGTAAACAGATGGAAGTATCTGTTTTTTTCTGCTTGGTATTGTGTGGCATCATGAAAAGTTTGCAGCTGGATTTAGCCATCCCTAGATTGATTTTATTCATTGGATTCCAGTCCCTGCTGACAACATTTTTGGCAACACAGTGCAAGCTATTGGTCCTTGTCTTTTGAGATCTGAATCTTGAAACTACTCTTGAAGACAGTTGAAGATGAAAATTAACTCAGTGGCCAAAGCATGCTGTTGGAGCCTACTGAGGTGCAGGGGTTTGCCTTTTTCTGTCCTGTGCTAAGATGAGGTGCAGTGTTAGAACAGCCTGGGCACTTCGGTTCTGTCAAGGAGTAAAGTGAATAGGTGGGTTCCAACACTCAGCTTGCTGCCCAGCAGTCTGGGATCAACCCTAACCTTCATATTCACTATATTCCCAGCAAACTATTTCATTCTGTTTGTTTCTGTAATCAAACATAGGCTTGCTGATGAAATGTAAACCCCACAATATTTTTTCGCTTTAGTAATACAAATAGCAAAATATATTTCCTCTGAAATACACCCTTTAATGAAGAAAGTAATCATACTATCTCAGTGTCTTGCTACTCATTCTCTAAGATGGATGTGTTTAACAGGACCAGGGATAAAGTTTGTGCTGCTACAGAGACTACATTAAAAAAAGGTTTTTTTCCAAGTTCTGCCCTGTCCTGCATCCCCTACAGCAGGTCAGAGCAGGTGTTGGTAGATGTGCCCTATACCTTAGGGTATTAGTTTAATGCCTCTGCACTGCTCTGATCTGTGTCAGCTGCAGAATCAAAGCTTGTAGGTTTCGTTCTCAGGGACGTTTAAGAATGAGACTAAGCTCCCTGAGAATCATGAGTTTAGAGGAAAAGAAATAAAAAAGCAATAAACATTTGCTTTGGATAACTGGAAAAACGTTCATCAGTTCATGCAAGGAAATTGATTCATTTCTGTTGTAATGACAGGTGGTGATTCAGGCCCTACCTCTTTGCAGAACACCTGAGACTAAAAGTTCGGGCTCCAGTGGGCACATTTGCTAAGGAAAAAGATAAAAAAGCCTAGGAGTGAGCCAGGTCTTTTCTTTGGGGTGATTATTTCTCATGCTACTTTTTTTCCCCCCCAGATCCAATAGTGTTTGTGCTGCACCTAGTCTTTCTCTTCACAGTTTGCTGGAAAAAGAGATTGCAGTCCTGGTTGGTTTTGCTTGTGTTCTTTTTAAAAAAGGATTTATAATGGGAGCACCACTTGCTCCTTAATATTCAGCACCTGTCTGAATACTGACATCCCCTATTGAAAACAGGGTGCCTGACTTTTTTTGTCCTACTCAAACCTGCTTGCACCAGTAAGTCACATTGAGTAGGCCATGTGTGAGTAGGCCAAATTGAATTACTCACACAGGCAAAGTTGGCATATCTGCTTATTTTTCCTCGGTGTCCTTGTAAAGTATTGTTGGATTGCTTAAAGAAATAGCTTATGTTAAGGAAAATGAAAACTGAAATTTAAAGGCACTGTGTGCTGTGTGCATTTTGAAGTTTTAAGCTCAGAAAGAGCAAAAAAGGAAGGGAGGGAGGGGTAAAGACATGTAGCTGACACAGGGTATAGGGGAAAAGAGAGAAGCCATTCTACAGGCACATAACAGGTTACATTCCATGCCCCACTCTGCCAACTGCATTTTCCTTAGGCTTCTCAATGTAGCACTGCCTCAACAACACTTCTGAAAGCTCTTACACTAAACCCTAAGTCCATATGACAAATGAATGAGACGCGTTTTCCAAAGCAGCTTAAAAACTGTGTGTGGGGAAACGGGAGGCATCAGTGCTATGTAACAGAGAAAGTCTCAAGAAGCTTGAGCTTCTTGAGCAACACATAGCAGTGTGTGCTATGTAACAGAGAAAGTCTGAAAGTCAGCTACAACACACAGCAGTGTTGTAGCTGAAGGTCTTGCAAGGGTTCAGAACTGCTCTACTTGGTTCAGTGATTTTCTTTTCCCTTTCTTTTTTGTATATCAATATTTCTAATATTTCTACGTGCAAGTAAGTGTTTATGTATGTAGACATTTGAAGAAAATGAGTTTAAAAACTCCGTGGTTTCTTTACCTTTTACAGCATATACATGGGAAAATATTTAGATTAGCAAGAATGGACTGTGTAGATCTTCAGCTTTTTCTCTGTGTTAGTCTTACAGTAGCAATGTTTGTTCCAAGTCACGTGAACCCCAGGCACTGATGCTGCCCATGCCAACAGAAGAGGCAGTACCTGAATGAGAGCAGGAGTTGCTGTGCAGGGTCACTGCACTCCATGTGAAACAAGCTCCAGCTGGGAGTGGGACATAGAAGGAAGGTTCTGCTCCCACACAAGTCAAGTAGGTTTGTTATATCTGAATGTATTGCATTCTTTCAGCAGATCTTTGAGGCCCCTCCCAAGAGCTGAATTCCTGCACTCGATTAAACACCTGCTCTAATTAATAATTAACAGCATAACATTGCTGTTGTGTATGAATTACAAAATTTAAGGAAGAAGATGGACAGTGGATAATTTGCATTGTTTGTACTGTTGTCTCTACATTACTTCTTAGAAAGGGGAGTTTGAGTCAGGTTATGTAAAACCTCATACAAGCACAGTTCTTTGAATGCCATCAGAGGCAGAGTTTTATGGTATTAAAGCACTGGAAGGGGGGAATCCGTCCCAGACTTCGAACACCATTTGAAGTATTTATATTGAGTGAGGATAATTTGGGTTATGGATTTTTTTTTTCTTGCTGAGTGTCAAAGTTTGGTAAAGTGAAAGTTAAGTAGGAACCAGGTAGGCTTTTCTCTGAAGGTTTTTCTCCAAAAGCTTTTTCTCTATTCCATTTGAGAGCTTCCCACTGAAGCTGTGTGTTTAACTTACAGAACATATTTCAAATTATTCTTTTCTTTTTTTCTCTTGGATTCATTGAGCAGTAGGACACAGCAATATTGCTTTGGGGAGACATCTGGGAATAGATAAATGTGCTGGGTCCCTGCTTGTAAATAGCCTTTATCTGTTAGCCAGAACTCACTTTAAGGAGGTGGGGGAAGGACTTAGTGGTGTTTCACAAAGAGGTGGCCGAAGAGAAGAACCTCAAACCTAGTATTGCAAAGGTTTGAAAAAGCTTAGTCAAAGTACTGTTCAGGAAGGGTGTTAGAGGAAGTTGGAGTTGTGGTGTAGGGCTGACTTACACCAGCATTTTCCTGCTCTCTGGAGAGTGGCCAAGGTGTTCCCAGTGCCGGGGTGCATGAAAAGTGCAGGCAAGAGTAGATGAGTGGAATATCAGGCATAAAGAAGGAAGGATTAGTGTGGTAAAGGGGTAAAATAGAAGAGGAATTACAGGTGAGGGTCAGAGGCAAGGTGAAGATACTCAAATCCTGGAGGAGCTGAAGTGTCAGACTGTGACTTTTAACAGTACTCCCTATTCAGAGCTGTGAGTTGGCAAACATTTGGTGTTGCAAAGAGGTTGGCAGCTTGGAAAAGCTGGGAGTTGGGTAAGTTGGATACCTGAGAAAGAATGTTTGCCTGGGAGGATTCAAAAGGAAGACACCTAGCACTGAATTGCAGACAAAGTTTTATCTGAAAGGTGGTCCCTGGGTCATTTTGTCTTTATTCAGTACTGACTATATCATACCAGTGAGGGTATACAACCACTCTGTGGTAAATGTAGAGCAGGAAGGGAGGGAGATGTCTTACAGAACCCTGATGTCAAGTAGCTCACTGACCACAAAAGAAAACATCTTGGGGTGCCAGAGGCATAGAAAGAGGATTTGGGTTTGGTTGGTTTTTTGTTGGTTTGCTGTTGGTTTTTTTTTCTTTTGGCGGGGGGGGGTGGAAGAGGGCACATTTGGTTTGGTTTGGTTTGGGTTTTTTTTACTGTGCTCCATCTGAAAGAGTGACTGAAAAAATTTAATTACCCTCATCACATTTACTCTCAGGGATATTGCATACTTTACATATACCGAAATTGGCTAGAAAACAAACTTTCAAACACAATTTGAAGTATTAGAAAGCAGGCATTCTTTATCCTCAATGTGCTGAACACACCCAGAGAATATGTCCTCTAATCGGGTATATTGTAAAATTTTACAAGATATTTATTCCATCAAGGTTATACATATTCATTATGGTGTACTTCTTAGCTAATACATAAACATCACTTTTCCTAGAACTAATTTGCATGCACGTGGCTCTTACTGGAAGCCCTTTTATGGTCCTAGAGGTTGTATGAAGGGGTCTCTGGTGGTCATACTCACTGTGTCCCCAATGTGACAGATGACTTTGCCTTGAACTTGCCTTATGGCATGTGCTGTTGCTTCTTGTTACATGGCTTGACCACAAAAGCCACTATGTTCCTCATTATCTGTTTATCCACTGGTTCCAGCTGTATTTGGCATCCTGTGTGTCTACTTTTTATTCTTTTATCTATTTTGCTAGTTAGTCTTTAAGCTCTGTTTAGCAACTTTGAGGGGAACTGAAATTTTCTCTTTTTTATGTTGTCTGTCATTACAATGCAATCAGGTTCTGATGAAAAACATCTGCACAGGACCAAATGGCTGGAGTGTGCACCAGTTTGGTGTATTTGTTAGAAGTGGTTTCAAAAGCTCATTTTGAAGAGGATATTGAGCTATTTTCAGCATGAAAACTGATGTTTTAATTGAAATCAACGACAACACTATCGGTCTGTGTGTCTTTAATGTGTACCTGTCTCTGCCTCCATCTGGGGAGTAGGTTGGTGTTAATTTTGGAACAGAGTGCACACAGTATGTGTGTTTTGTAATAGCTGACACAGCTGGCCCATGCTATCTGGAGCCCTGAAATGCTTGTGGTTGGAGAGGTGCTATCATCTCACTGCAGCACACAGGAGGGCTCTCACAGGGAGTGTTTGCTTGCAGCCCAGATGGCATTATTATGATTTAGAGTAGATACATCACAAATGTTTGACAGGTGCCACATTTGGAGTCAAATCTATGAACCATTTGATTTGCTCAATTGCACTGCTTACCTAGCATGGTTTATTGTCATTTTTAAGCCTAGACATATATAACATGGAAGTTACCTCGATATTTGGTGTGTTCATCCACCATTCCACCCTCCACACATCCTAAACCCTGGCTGCGTTTCAGAAAATAAAGTACTCTTCTGTTCTGGTATTTTCAGGATATTTTAGGGCTTATTATGAATATAGAGAAACAGCAAGAAATATTTTTCTTTCTATTTCTCTTAAGTAGATATCAGTTTGTAAGACTATTATCACATACTGAAAGTACACAGGCAAAGAGCAAGATCACTAAAATCAGAGCTGAATTATATCAGATACACAACATTATATTTAATTATTAATTGTATTTAATCCTATCAAGTAGTAAAGTGAAACTACTGGTTATGTTACTAGGAGCTGTTCTGCTTAACTTCTGCTGGTATTGTGCAAACTTAAAGGATCATTCCAACACAAACTGTTCTATGATTCTGTTCTGGAAATGCTACTTAATTATTCAGAATGTGGCAAAGAGTGCCAGGCCTGTGCCACATCTTTTCAGCTAATAATGAGGAGAGGGTTAATTCCACAGAAAAGTGTAGTTAGTAATGGAGAAGGGACAAAAGTTTGTAGAAAACCATCTCAAAGATTAATGACATCAATGGAGCAGTTTAAAACTTAACAACTAAAATACAGAAAGCATAATGTAATTAGAAGATAGCACATGAACAGGATACATGAGCAAACCGCGCCAAAAAAAAGTCCTTTTGCAAATAATTGTGGTTGTGTACCTTTGCTCCAGCACTGGGATATTAGTAGTGATAACTCTGAGTCTGACTGCAGTGAAACAGCTCTCCAGGGGCAGGTACCCCCTGCCTCTCAGTGCTGTCTGTGCACCCAGGCAAGCCACCCTGTGTGCTCTGCTCTCTTCAGCAAGACCCTTCTGTTACTCCAGAGCTAGTTCAAGTATTTCTGTGCACCTGTAGCTCTGGGTTGTGTAGTTCTAGTCCTGTGGGCCAACTGCACACAGATCAATAGCTGAAAACAGATTGATTGTGCTTTCTGCTGCTCCTTCTTCACCCATCCAAGCACCACCGTAGACATTTTTGTATTTTGGTGTCATTGCAGGTTCTGCTCCCTGTACATTCTTTTAAGGACAGCAGATAAGACATGGGTGTAGGAGGCAAGGGGAAGAGATATGCAGAGGATAGTTTGATGTACAATACACCCAGTTCATGCTGAGATCAATACTCTGATTTACTTAATTGGAAACTGAAGGCTCTATTTTTAACATAGAGTAAGAAACTCTGGAAACCTGCCGGAGCAGGCAGCATGCTTCCAATTAAGTGTAGGCTAGGCCACCCACAAAACCATACTTTCTCTCACTTCCACATTGATTCTTGGCCCTCCTTAAGTGGTAGATTTGACATAAATTACTATTTTTCATATGCCAAAGACTGACAAACTGAAGCCTATAGCTGACCTGTGGTAAGCTGTACCTTAGGGAAAGGGCAGGTGAACAGTTGGAGCCCAGCCCTCCACATGCAAGGCTGGTGGATAATTTGGTAAATAATTTTCAGTCTCAGACTGTGTTCTTTAATGCAACTGAAAATAGTAAGTGGCAGAAGCAAGATGAAAATTTCAGATACTTGGGATTTTATTTTTTATTATTACTTTATTATGAGAATTTTAGTGTAACTCTGTGGCTTTGTGCTTGCACAGAAGTCCTTCCAAATGCAAATCGAAGGTTGCCCTCAGGTAGGGTTGCAGTTTACCATTTGGAAACAGCCTGCTGTTGGAGGTATGAACTTCCACACCCTCCAGTGGTAGAAATGGAAAGGCTTCTGCAGTAGGTGGGTTTGGTGGTATTATTAAGTCTTCTGCAATCAGCAAAAATTAAGTCTTTTTCTCTCTACAGAGACAACCACTTGCTGTCCCGATTTCTTGGGTTCAGTGCTATTACTGTAACTCAATTACTGCTTCTTCTGTTATCCTTCTTGCACAATAAGGATGGGAAGGACAGAAAAACTGAATGTGGC
The DNA here is from genome assembly GCA_013396995.1 of Dicaeum eximium. NCBI lineage: Eukaryota > Metazoa > Chordata > Aves > Passeriformes > Dicaeidae > Dicaeum > Dicaeum eximium. Next base: position 582,343 of record VWZP01016764.1, on the reverse strand, counting down.
AGCACAGTGCTGAGTAAATAGTATCTACACCTAATCCTTCTTGTCATTAGATTAATATCCATACTCTGTAATAAAACTTTCGTCATTAGATGTACATCCAGTCTGTAGAATTAAGGTATCTTTAATGAAATGCCTTATTCAAAAACATAGTGTGTCTGTTTCTTGGGGAGACATCCCCCCTATTCTCCCCACAGCAGCAGTCCAGCAGTCAGTCCCAAGTGATAAAACAGGCATGGAAGGAAGCGTTCTGTTGTTGAGCTGTGCTGTGCAGTCATTCTTGATCACTGAGGAAGACTAACAAGCTGGTGTGAAGTGTAATAGAGAGCAAAAACCTATATCAGCATAATCCAGGGGATTGTTGTGAAAAGCCAAACAGAGAAACAAAGGCAAAAAGGTTCTGGTTGATTGCTGTATAGAGGGTTTCACTGAAATGATCCCATAGGTGAAAATTGGTGATGTGAAATATCTTATGTGTTGTGAAAACCTCGCTACAGGGCCAGGATCCTTCAGCAAGTGCTCTGGTAGTGGTGAAAACAGGTTTTTTCAAAGGTTGGAAAGTTTATTGCAGTAATAATCACTGTGAGCAGCCATGAGTATATTTTAATACCATCTGCTGGAGGAAGAAATGGTGTTAGTAAGACTACTCTTCAGAGCCACACAGTGTAGCATTATTGAGCTCACTCAGAAGAGAGGGCACATTCCCTTTGTTAAGCTACAGGGAATGAGCATGACTGCAAGTGTGAGACCCTGCTTCCCTCCCTTCCCCACTGGCACCTCTGTTGCATCCACATCAGCAGGAGATCTGTGCAAAGATCAGAGGGAGATTTTGACCTCCATTCTGTGCTTAAGGCCAAGAGTCCTTTAGGCAGAATGGTTTGTGATCCTGTAGTGCAGTTGGTGGCTCTCAGCCTGGAAGCTATGGGTATGGCTGAGTAGAGAAAATAGATATATCTTTTTCTTAAAAGACACATAAAAATGAATTTAGACTCCAGATAAATTCCAAAATTTGTAGTCATAAATATTCTCCATTTCCTTAGCAGTCAGCAGTTTTATATTTTGATAGGAAAATACCTGAAAATTCATCTTGGGGAAATTAATACAGGACCGTTTACACAAATTTCTGTGAGCTTCAGGAGCATTTAGTTTCACTTCAGAAAGGAGATGTCCCATCAGGTACATCAGAAGTTTAGTTGTCCTCACAGTGGTTTGGGGAAGGACCATCTCCATTGTAGACTTCAGCAGACCAGCATCATCTGCAGTCAGACTTCCACCATAAGAAAGTTGAACTGTGAGAATTTTGAATTATCTGTAGGACACACCATGGACTCTTCCCAAAGTTCCCCCAAGCTTTTCTTTTCCCTGGCAGGGGAATAGGTTTATACCCCTGGAAATTTTAAAAGGAACAATCAAATTGTGACTTACATACCTTCTGTATACAAACCCAGTGCTTGCAGTTCGTTTTTTGAGGCATCACATTATAGATACCACATTTCTAACTATTTCCTGCATTTGCCTCTTCTGCAGCCAGTAGAGTAATGAATTTGCTGTGTTATCCAGGAGCTGAATGCTCTGCCACAGCAGCAGCTTTCCAGGCCACTTGGCTCCAGAGTAGCTGCTTCAGGTCTTTACTAGCAGTTTTCCTTGACTTCTTCACTTCTGATGATCATGAATTTTATTAATTAGAATATTAACAGGTCATGTTAATTTGACAAGTATTAGGTTGGTTCTGTGTAAAATTAAAGTCTAGCCCTGATCTTGCAAGCACATAAGCGTGGGACTAACTTCATGCCTGTGATCTGCTCCATTGGACTCATTTAGGTGTTTGCAAGTAGCTGCTTGCCATGTTCTCAGTGTCTGGTATAGTAAATGCCCTCTCCTGTTTAACTACCTGAGAAAATTGTTGGTCAGGAGGTTTGTTTTGTAGTTATTGTTGTTTTGTATGTGTGTATGTCTGTTTTTAGGTAAGTAAATTTTGTTTTCTCATATCTGGCAATAAAAAGTCACCTGGTCATTTCCAGATGCAGCTGACGAAGAAGACATAATGTATTGGAATGTAATTTCTAATGAGTAGAAACTGCCTTAAGAGTCATTGAAGGAAACCCTTCACTCTTACATCAGAGTGAAAGATTAGTGCCCTGTAGATCTGTTTGTTTTTACAAATGGCTGTTTATAAAGCTAAAGTTATCTTCCAATGTTGAAAAGAAAGTACAGAAAAATTGAAAGCCAACAAATAAGTTCAAGATAAAATTAGTTTTCATATTTTTAAATATTTAAAAAGAATGTACAAAATTGAAAATAATATTCATTTCTTTTAAGGTTAGATATAATTTTACTCCAGAGTCCTGTTTTTAAACTTTTTATATTTACATTTTAATGTGTTTTGTATGAAGGAACAATTTAAAAACTCGTATATGTTTTGATGACTATTACAACTGCAGGTTTTATGTAATTTTTGCTTTCATAACAAACCTGTAAAGTAAATTGTTTGCTGAGATTTTTAGAACTGAACACTATCTCATTATCTTTGCAGCTGTTGAAAACTTGTCTTTCTGTATCTGCTCCTGCCATAGCATTTTGCTGGGAATACCTAATTTGCTGGGAATACCTGGAACTAATGCAGTGTGGCCACTTGGCTTCCTGGCTGCCATTCCACTGAGTTTCACATTTTAATAACACAGACTTACCCTGCAAAAGCTGAAATCTGAAAATATTTTTAAATATAAATACACACTTTCTAAAAATAGGAATTAGCACTGATTTCTTCTTACTCTAGCAATACTCCAGCCCTACATAATAAACAATGAAGATGATACGAATATAGATAAAATAAAACTTGAAAATTGCTTCTGAGGCCCCTAAATTTGAACAATCTCATCACTGGAGATATAAAACTCCATCACTTGGATAAATGAAAATGGGTGATGTCAACATAGAAGTGATGGGAAACAGAGTTGCTATTACAGTACAGGTAGGGAAATGATTTTGTTATCTGGCCATGTATAATGGCCTGCTTTAAGGTTCCATCATTGAGTATCTATCTGGCTTGGATATGTTGTTGTGGAATGACCTCCAAAAGACCCTGATAGTCCAAACTTTTAATGAAATCACATCATGGTTCTTTGTCTGGTTTAGAAGAATTTGTTTCCAGCATCCATTTTTACTGCATATGGGTTCAGTGTCTGGGCACCAAAACAAGAGGTGATGGCTGCCCCCCTGAACTGACACTGGCCTTATTCTGCCCCCAAAGTCTACACAGTCACTCCATCCACATGGCCTGTTCAGTGCATATTTTATTTGGAATGCTATCACTGGAGAAAAAAAAGTGCATTTTAAAGATTAATTTTGAGAGCAGGCTGTGTAATAGAACCATTTTATTTGTGTCTTCAGGATGTTGACCTGAAAGGATGTCAGGGAGTTTTGGATGACTGCTGTCCACCTCCAGGAGAGGATCAGCTGGAACTGCAAGAAGAAAAGGAGAAAGACATAAATCAAGTAAGTGATGAAAAAAAGGGAAGAGGGGAAAACTGAAAAGGAAATGAGGGAGGATACAGAGCTTATGACTAAGAAAAATAGTAGTGAAAGGTTTTGAAAGGAATTTATTTCCTTGTTTTATTTGAAGTGTTCCTTGCCAGGGCAGGAAAGGAATGCTCACTTCAGACAATGCTTTGTGAATGATGCCCTTGTACACCTTTTTGAAAATTGCCTTCTATCCTCAATCCCCCACAATTTTTTGAGTAGTTGAAATATTCACAGGTTTACAGAAAACACTTGGAACTAATAATTTTTTAATTTGGATTTATTTTCTCCATTGTGAAGGTGGTGTGCTTGTGTGCAAGGATGTTTTTGCCTACAAACACTAGAGACATGGATGCTAAATTATACTGCTCTTACCATTTATGTAAAGGTTGATGCTCAGATGTAGATTTACATTTGAGACACTGGACTCTTCAGTTTTGTTCTCTTTAAGAGCTACAATGAAAAGGGCACTCAATTTTCTTGAGACCTTGTGAGAACTGAGAACATGTGATCCAGGTGCCCTGCCAGCCTCTCTGTTTGCCACTCCCCTAAGAGCTTGGCTTTGCAAAAATACCTGATTTTTCCACACTGGTGAGGAGGTGCAGCTTCAGAGGAAAGCCCAGTTCTGCTGTTGTGGGCAGAGTAGGGATGCTCAGGCCATGGAGCCGTTCTGCTCATTCTAGGAACGTGTCATCTCCCATCAGGATGAAGACTTGATGGTGGGGTCAGCAGCAGTATTGCACTGTGCTCTGTTTCCTCTCAGACTTTGATTTTTACCTCCTTTTAGGTAAAATAACTGTGCTTTACACTGTGCTTCTCTTTTTGTCACAGAGCAACAGCAACCATGTGGATTCCCTTCTCTCCTTAGAGGGCTATTTACAGCTTCTGTCATCACAGGTGGAAAACATGCTAGAGGTAAATGAGGAAATACAGGTATTGCCAATAGATTGGAATACAGTCAGAAATTACTCTGTTTTATCAAATAACCACAGCCTACCCTACCAACTCTGGGACTATGTTTGTAAAACTTACCTGAAACTGCTAAAGATGATACTATCCACCTTCTACAGCAGCTCTCATTGGCTCTACTTGAAAAATTTTCCCCAGCAACTTGTCTGGTGTTAAGAGCTCTGTCTTTACTGTGATCTGGTGTTCAAAGTTGGATGGAGCCACTGGACAACTCAACTTGTTCAACAAATAGTTGCCTTTCTGAAACCTAATACCAGTTTGTATTTATGCAGCAGCTCTTGGTGTGTTTCTCTAGAGCAACAGTGATTTATTACACAGTAGCCACTATGGAGCATTTGTGGTGAAAGATTACATTTGTCATAAATATTGGGTTGCTACTCTCAAGAACAACATATCATCTTCACTGCAAATCAGGTCAGTCAGCATTAGCAGTAAACCCATTTAGTGTTTTGGGGTTTTGGGTTTTTTTTAAATCTTGTGGCCCTCTGATACTATATTTTACTTTCTGTGTGCCCGTCTTCACAAAAACCAGTTGTTATCTTAATGGAAGTCTCCCTCTTCTCCCACAGCTCATAGCTGTAACTATTGACCCTACATTCCTTTTTTGCAATACTTCAAGGGCATCTTTCATACACTTCACATCATAGGAACCTCTTCTGGAGTGATTAGCATTTTCCATGTAACTTCATGCTTATCTGGTTTTGGGAATCTCTAGCTTGGACAGTCCTTTCTAGCCCATAAATTAGCCTCCTCTTCTCTTCAGCTCTGGAAATGGATTGCACACTAACGAGATGTAGAAGTTCATCAGTTTAATTTTCTCTGTTCTCAACATTTGAAAGGAATTTGGCTGTAGCCTTTATGCAGCTATTACAGTGCACAGTAACATATTGCATATTTGAACATTATTAATGCACTGCCATCTTGTGACAGCCTATCTGTTGAATATGGATTGGTTGTTTCTGCCAAGTACCAAGTTTTTACAGAGAGTAGGATTTTTTGGTACATGACTTATTAAGAATCATTCTTTTCCAGAGATTAGTTGAAAATAGCATCTCTAGCTCACAGACTGCAGGTGTTCTAGTACAAGGTAGCTCCCTAGGAGAAATAAGGCAAGACTTTCTTCTGTCACCTGAGCTCCCAGTAAGCATAATAGAGAACTTAAGACGTTCTGGTCCTTACGGTACATCATTCCTTCCCTGTGGAAAGTGCTTTTTTACATAGTCTGTTCACTGAATGGCAGTCAGAAAGTCCTTTCCTGAAACACAGTAAGGACACTCAACTATGGAGGAATCCTATACACTTCCTATTTGATATATTTACATTCTCAAGTACTTTTTGTCCATCTATTTCATGACTGCTCTGCTTGTCAGCAAGCACCCGACATAATCTTCGACAGTGGCTTAGTGCTTCTAAGACCCAGCAACTATAACTCAGGTCCACAAAAGGTGGGCCTTAGTGCTACTACAGCATTACCAGTCCAGTTTATTGTTTGAACATCAGGGCCAAGGCATCGTGTATCAGCTTTGGTTTTGTAAAAAAACCCTGAGTAGTAATTTAAAGTCAAGACATCCACAGAAGATGGGTGGGGGGGATGTTACCTCCAAACTGATCAGTAAAACAGTTTAGCTGAGTTTTGGAAGCAGTGGACTTCAGTTAAATGGAACTAAACCAAATGTGGCACCTCAAAGCCCTGAAAACTTCATAAACTGTGAAATAAGTAGTGAGACTGCAACAGCACAGTCTTAATGTTCCTGTCTTCCACTCCTGCTTTCTTCACCGCTGTCCTTACTGGTTAACTTCTGCAGAAAAGCTATTTATCTTCTTTAAAGTTTGTTTTCTAACAGTTTAGCACCTTGAACCAGCTCACCCTTGAATCATCAATACCACTACCAGGGAAGGGTAATGACCACTCCTCCTAGCAGGACTTCTTTCTTAGATCAGACGTAACACGTAGGCCATGGTTTGTACACTTGGCAATAGTCCCATTTTTACCTCTCAACCCTCATCAGTCCCACACTGTCCTTTGCAAGTCCTCCTCCCATTCCTTCAGTCACTTCTGCACCCTTCCAGCTTCCTTTTGCCGTATGCCAATACAGATTGTGCTTTGTACAGATGGGAAACAGCATTCCAAATAGCTAGAAGAGCTTAACATACAAAAATTTGGCTTTAATGGAATCAAGTAGTGGAATATTAAAAACAAATTGATCGTGACTGTGTAGGTGAGGGATGTAGAAGCATTCGTTTTATGAAAGATGCCATTTTTCCTCCCCTTCATCTTTTAGGTGAACTTACTGGAAGATACACAAGTTGCTACTTCTAGTAGAGGCCAAGACCCATCATCCTCACACCACAATATAAATTTGACCCAGATACTTCAGAACAGTTTCAGTCCTCCTGATGCCATGCTACTAAGAACAGATTACCCCACTCAGTTAAATTCAAAACCAAGACACTTACAAAGGCAAGAGTTTTTCCCTCAGTCAAGCTCTGATGTAAATCCAGAATCACTGTTTCACGGGTCAAATTTGACAGGACTGTTTTCAGCTGCTGACCTTAGAAATTTAACAGCCCATGATGATAATTTTGATGAAATTAAGCTCATGTCTTTGGCTTTGGAGGAAGGCTTTAGTCCTGTAGAAGTTTCTCAGATCTTTGAAGAGCCTGGCTCAGATTCGGGACTGTCTTTGAATTCAAATCACAGCACCACCTCTTATTCAGTCTGCTATGAAAATTCTGTTGGGTACGGCAGCAGCGTTAAATCTGCTCCTTCACATGGCTTAGGAGCTGTTGGTGGCCTCTGCCAAGAAAACATTAAGCACAGCCATGTGGAATATCCAGGTGATGCAGAGTGTTCTACAGAAGCCAGGCTTCAGCAGTTTCTTCATAATCACACTTACTATCAGCTGCCAAGTCACGCAGCATCCACTCCTGAGCATCATCAACAGATGTGGATGCAGAAATCAAATGAAGTAAAGGACAGGTGCCATAATTCTACTGCTACAAACCGGAGCAGAGATGAATGTCGTGCAAAAGCTCTCAGAATACCATTTTCAGTTGATGAAATCGTGAGCATGTCCGTTGACTCTTTCAACACCATGCTAGCAAAGAACCAGCTGACACAAACTCAGGTATCACTTCTACGTGACATCAGACGAAGAGGAAAAAACAAGGTAGCTGCCCAGAAATGTCGTAAACGCAAACTGAACGCAATTCTGAACTTGGAAGAAGATGTGTGTAATCTCCAAACACAAAAGGAGAGCCTTAAAAAGGAGCACTCCCAGTGCAGCAAATCAATCAACCAGATAAAGCAAAAATTAAACAGCTTGTACCATGACATTTTCAGTAGACTGAGGGATGACCAGGGTAGACCTGTTAACCCATGCCAATATGTCATTCACTGCAGTAGCAATGGTAGTGTTTTTATAATACCCAAGCACTTGGCCAAATCTGAACAGAAACAAGATAACAGAAAAGAGGAGAAACAAAAATAAGGTGACTGGAGATCACCTAAATCACCTTTATTTTGCCTGAAAGGATGATAAGAATATTTGTGTGAAGACTAAAGGTCAGTGATTACAGCAGCTCAAACAGAAACAACTACACTTGAGGAGAAACACTTTGTTCAAGTGTTGTTGGGCAAACCCAACCAACTGTGATCTGTTAGAAGGTCCATGAGCTGAGCCTTCTGGATGAGGAAATCTGTTTAGTTTTAGTTATAATTAAAGGAGCTAGACCATCAGTGTAATGTAGCTTTACAGACCTATGTAAAAATGAGGAATTTAGTTACTGCTTATGAGGGAGGAGGGGAGAACATCAGCAAGGGATAAAAGTCAACTTTAAATCAATGTGACACATGCAAGAAAATGTTTTAGTCTTGAATATGACTTTTTTTTTTTAACAGAAACTTACCTTATTTTATTCTCTAGCACTGAAAGAAAAATTATAGTTCTAGTGCCTCTTCTATTTAAATTCACTGTGGATTTACGTAGGCTCAAGAAATTACTGCATGCTCTGCATTTATTCAGAACGGCTCTGTTTTTCCTGGTTTTCCTTTGAGGAGAGCAGCCTGGGAGGCTACTGCATTTTTCCTCACTACTTTCACCATCATAACTCCAAGCAAAGATAGTCTGCCACTTAATTTTACAACTCATATACTCAGTCTGCAAACACATGCTGAAAAATAATGTCTGATTCAATATTTTCTTACCTTCATCCCCTGCAACTGAACCATTCTCAACTTCCTTCCACAAAAATCACCAATGGTGAAGGAGTTCTGTTCTGTTTCCTAGTGACTGTGATATTTATTTGTATACCTTCTCTTTTCCTCCCATTTTGACACCTTCCTCAAGAAGTACTTGAGTTTTTCTCTGTGACTTTTTTAACTAGTATTTTTTAAGTGTCTTTAATGTTCCAGATTTTTTAAAATAGCCATTCCATTTTACCTAGTCTTTAAATTTAATTGAACCAAATTGCTATTTATCTATACTTCTAAGTATGAGGTTACACAGTGACAATGCTCCAAATGAAGTTTTTTGGTTTGACATTTATTTGTGCTACTAAAAATGAGAGGTTTTATTCACTTACGTACTTACAATATCCTATCATTTACTGTTTTATAATCTGAAAAAGGTCTGCAAAAGAGATGGCCTAAAAGGCTTGTAATGAATGATAAGGAAGGAATGTTGAGGTATATTATGAAAATAACTACTAATATTAATGTCTAGATAACAGCAAATACTTCTTGTCCATTTTATAATTAAAACACATAAAACTGGTATTTTAAAAGTTCTCATTGGACATGGCATGATGACAATGGAGCAAACTTACATTCAGGTTATGTTAAAAAAATCAGTTTACCGAACATTTAAGAGCTACACATGCAAGCTTAAATGCCAAATTATACCTACTGAAGAAACTAACTGCCACTAGCATGGAAGTCACATTGGCTGCTTGCACTTATCCGTAACAAAACTGATGTTATCAAGTGACATTTTCTTAAACGGGAGCCCTAAGATGTGCACTGAATTCACTGCACAGTAATAATTCAGCCAAGTGCATTGAATTATCAATAATGAAATCAACCTGTTTGAACAATTTTCTCAGCAGTTTCTAATAAAAGATTTCTTTAAATAAATGTGTGCATGTGTTCTTTAACAAGTTGATGTATGAACCCCAGTTCCTTAGAACCCAACAAGCAACTCTACCCCTACAAAAACTCTGAGCTGAAATACTAATTTTGGATGGACTACAACAGCACTGATGATACAATGAGCATTATGTCTGGATGTGTATTTTTTCAAACTATCAGCTGCCTGCCCACAGGACAAAACCATAGGTAGAATTCAGACCAATGTCCTATTTTTAATTAGAGCAGCCACTCATATTTCACCTTAAAGCTGTTGAAGTGTCTTCCCTTTCTGCAACTAGCCTGTGTTTAAAGAAAAATACCTAACAAAAAGTCCACACCAAACAAAAACCCCCAAACATTGCCTGGTCTTAGCTATACTTTATAGTTTCATGTCCTCAAATGATGGGTGGTTAGGCTAGACAGCCTGAAGCTTTTAATACACTTTATGTACTGGCCTTAGACTGTATTTGCAACCTTTATACCAAAATAGAGACACTATGTAGAGTTCAGCTTTTCAGGTAAACAGGACTGATCTAAGAAAGTTGTTACTGAAGGGTTGTAAAATGTGGGTAACACCTGACTGAAGTCTGTCTTGGCTTTATTACTGACAGATTTTAACAAAATCAAAATCCCAAGTGTACAAACCAGGACCTTTATTGTGTGAAAAGACACTATATGGTATCACACCTACTCTGGAGCCAGATGTGATAAAGCCATTACAGCTGCATCCTACCTAACTACTGTTTCGTTGAAACACAAGTCTCTGAAGTTAGACTGAAAACACTTTTAAAATATAGCTAGGAAACCACTAAGCTGGTGACGGTAAACATAGCCGTTCCTGTGGCAAAGCTTTTAAGTAGTCTGCAACACTTCAGTGATAAACTGCATTTTTTTAAAGTTTGTAAGAGCTTATCTGCAAGAGATTAGGGAAAATGAGTTTAAGGAGAACCACTGGGTGGTAGGGTCATCACCGTGCACACATACTGTATTGCCATTATTGATACATGGAGCATTACCTGCTGGCTGCTCCAAGATTCATACCTGTTCTGGAAAAACATCCACCAGCAACAAGTGCAAGCCAAGTACTCCATCAAACTGCAACCCCCACTGCATGTCTTTGACCTGTAAGGCTGGATGTTCCTGTAAAGGTGTTCTGCAAATAAGCGCTCCCAGAACAGACACAGCATTCTGCTGAAACACTACACACACTTTGAATGACCACTACAGTACTGCACTGACGTGCAGCTTTAAATTCATGATTTAGGTTTTATTCAATAGATTTGGCTTTTCACAACACCGAATTTTACAAGCTAAGGATGTTCCTGCTCAAGAGCTTACAATCTAGTTTTAGATGGGGGAACCAGAAGAACAAAGTTCAGTGAAGAAAGAATGGACAAAGCACTTAGTATCAACCTGTCAATCTTAGTCCTGAAACACACACACATTAGTTCATCCTCTTGGAGTCAGAAGTACAGTTCTAACAAGCATCTTGAGGACAGAGGTGGCAGAGACCAATAAATGAGGCAACAGGACACTCAACACCAGGGTGTAGTGAAAAACTGTTTATTAAGTAAACCAAGTAGAGAGGGCAGATGTAACTAGGTGAAGTCTCATTACTGTAGTGTACCTCATAAAGTACTGCAATTTGACACCTGCTGCACAGATACTAGAACTCCGTGAAGTCCATCAGCCATCATTTTGATACAATGCCCCAAAATGAACCTAAGAAAGGGGGAGGGAACAGTGCTGGTAGCAGAAATTCTATAGGATTTTCCCCCAGTCACCCTTTTTCGTGCAGTGAAGCAGCATGGGAGGTCACACAAGCTAGTTTGCGAGTATGAAGTGCCCTAAGACCGGTGACCTAATGTTCGTAGCACTGTCAGCCAAGTCACACAGGTATTAACTTATACAATGTTAATTTTACTGCTGATTAACAAACCAGTTCTTGCTCCATTAACTGGAGTAACTCCTGATAAAATTTCTGTGCAACACAAACCAAAAGTAGCTGCAAAGCAAAAACATGACTGTTAAAAGGCACAGTATTTCTGGCAAAATGGATTATTATCCAGGCAAACCCTTCCATGTAACACTCCTATACATTCCCAGACACACTGAATGGTATGGCTGAATAAACATGGCTGAAGACAAACAGCCATCTCCGTTAGGTGGAAAAAAAGTAACAGCACTACCATAGGGTTTCAATTGCATCACACACTCTGCTTCAAAAACCAACTGAAACACTAAACTTACAGGGAATGCACAGCCCCAGTATGTTCCCAAGAAATTAGCCTCTACCAATGAGGCAAAGCTGCCAAAACAAACTCAGCTGACAACTGTTTGAAAATTCACATCCATTTCTGGCGCTAGGGTTTTTCTTCCCCAGAAGCAATGCGATTTTATCACCAAGACACCATGTACATTCATCATCAAACTAAAAGAACACAGTCTTTCCTACAAAGTTCAAGTCCTGTCATTTTACAGTTTCAACAGCAATTGTTCACGTTTTCTTGAAGGTTTTGTTGCACCTGCAGCACAACGGAAGTGAGTAAAATTCAACTTTCATTGAAAGTAACACAAAGTCTGAGTGGCCAGAACCCTACTAACTGACCTCTTTTCACCATCACTTTATAAATACAACTCATACTCAGTTTTTGGGTGTTCTTTGGCTCACATACCAGTTACCAACAAGTTACGTTGTTTTTCTTTCTTCTCTGAGTTTGCTGCACAAAGTGTTCAGTGGGGGAAAGCTGGACCTAGTACTGACAACCTGATCCTCAGCTGTTAGCACCTGGAAACACTGTGATGTTACACTTACTTGGAAGGCAAAGTCTGTAGTGACAAAATCCCACTTGATAGAAAGTAAGAATCCATTATCTACAAATTGATGACCAGTAATTGACCACACAATACTGCTTTTATTTGAAGTTGATAACTTTCATTATCAGGAAGACTGAAAACTGTGACCTCTCTCACCACATTTATTGGTGAACACTGTGGACTGTCACATGCCTTAACTTTTAAGGCCATACCAAGAGGAAAGTCATGAAAGTTCAACAGCAGGACATCAGGAAGCTTAAAATGACACCAGGTTTTCAAGATCTGAAATATCCAGTAATTTCATTCTTGGTCACTGCTGTCCCCCTATACACTCCCTTCCCCCCACTGCCATCAGATCAAAATGAGAACATCCTCATTATGGAAAACATACTCAATTCAAGTAAATTTTAAACCTTGTTGCTACACTACTGAAATAGTATTTTAAACAGAAAAATAATTGCTGCCCTTTGAAGTGGTTTTGTTAGTTTTTAAAATGGTGTGTGAATGTAGACTTGGCAACTGTAAAGAGAAAACTTCAATCAACTACATCTAAGTTATAGGAAAGAAGGCAAATTCCTTATCATCTGGTCGTTCTGTTGGAAAGAAGAAAGTAAAGCAGATTTGTGCGTCTTTATTTTCCGCTTCCGTTGCAGCCCACTGGTTACCTGTGCAAGTATTTCAAAGCTCAACTTACGAAACAAAAAAAAAAAATTTATGTGAATCCTTAAACAGTATTATAAAGGTTAAAGACATGGTGCATCTGCCAAAGCATATAAATTTCAAGTTTTGAATAAACCATGCATGAAGATAAGTGGTTAAAACAGTATAACCTCAAGATACCTTCCCTTAAATACACTCCCAACTGAAGCTTTCCCAAGCTCACACTTGGTGTTCGTTTTAATGGTTTTGTTTTGTTTGGTATTTTTTTGTTTTGGTATTTTCCTTCCACCCCCAGATGCAGCTATGGGTGATACAGTTCTGTACAGCAGGAACTCTACATTCCACTCAGTCAGTCTGTCTTCACACTAAAAGCTCTTTAAAAGTGAAAAGGATGAAGCTCTTGTCCTATTGCAATTTGACAAACTGACTTAGGTCATAGTTTTGTTAACAGGAAAGTATGAGGTAATGTGAAATGCAGCCAAAAAAAGCTACTTTTAAGCACTTGTGTCCAACAGCAAAGACATCAGTACTTTTAAATTTGCAGCACTGTTTCTCCCAAAAGAGAACAGATGCCCATGGTCAGAGAAACAAGTTCCATGAACACACTTGTCAAACTGATTTTGTTTTAAATTCACCTCAAAATGGAATGTTTCAGATCGTGAAAGGGTCTAAACATAAACATTATTTAATGTTAGATACACACTAAGTTTTTATTAAGCATTACACTAGAACTACTTTGGTATAAAAATACTTTATTTTAAAGCTATGAAAGTTATAAATATATGTAGTTAAACTTTCTACTCACAGAATGTTTGCTATTTTAACATTAGTGATTTGTTTCTCCTAACGAATCTGAATTTTATTCGAAAGGTTTACAAGACATTATTACTATAATTTAAAAACCCATCATTACAGGGAGCTGTACTAATTGTGATGTTTTATCAGTATTCATTTAACCTCTAGATTTTTAATGAAGGCAGCAAAAACAACTATTTTCTGATGATACAGAATTTCTTATTTCTTGAAGCGTTTCTGTGGTTGACCACTTCTTCATTAGTTACCTGCAGCATGGCACCTTCCTGCCAAAGAAAAAAAAAGTGTATCTGAAGATGTTTATCACATATGTCTAAACCAAATTACCAATAGGGGAACTTCAGCCATTTTTTAAAAAAAAAGTATAAGCAGTTCACTGGTGTGTCTAACACAAAAGGAACAGGACTTTTGTTAGCTGAGTCCACGTTCTTCAATGGGTAGCCTTTTAGAGGCAATGAACTTTGAAATTAAGGCATTTTTGGTAGCCTTTTTTTTTTTTTGATAGGTTTTGTTGATTTTTTATTTAAAACCAAATCTAGTAGAGTATGCCACCCTTACTCTGAATAACTCATTCATTACTTGATAAATTTCCATCAATTTGAGGTGCAAACATTCAATGCAGTGAGAGTAAGGCTGACTAAATTTGGCACTAAGGTTTGTTAGCTGCAAGAACTATAAAAAATGGTGGAAACCTCAACATTCTAGCCAAATTCCAATTTACATAAATACATTGTGAATACACTTATGAAATACCACCTGCAGTTTCATTTGAAGGTTTCACTTGCCCTCCTAAAGAACTGCTTATGCAGTTGTTAAAAGAATGGACGACACATTCCTTCACAGAGGCAGATGTATTCTGTGGTGAAATTTTTCCTTACACGTAAACAGTCTACAGTTACTTGGGAACCTTCAGGATGAAATGTGTTATATAGAATAGATTACAGCAGACAAGACACGTAACAACATAGTTCATTTTCAACAGCACAGAACTACCTTCATTGCATTACCTTGCAACCACCATAATGCATAGACTCCCAAGAAAAAAGAAAATGTTGCAGGATGCAAAAATAAAGTTGTATGATTTAATTAACTTGTGACCTACCATTTTAACTACCAACACCAGGGATGGAACCCTTGCAAAGCTTTACTAATGGACACTTGCAGGTCTCATTTGTTCAACTGTAGCAGTGTACAGTGGCAGCAGTCTATGCTTGTCCAGGGTTCATATCATAGCTAGATTCCAGTAGGAAAAAAATATGTTAAGTAGCTGAAATTAACAATTTATTTTGTAAAAAAAATTTAATAATACAAGAAAACAGGATTCACAAGATTCTTTTCAATTTGTAATTGTTAACTCAATTCATTGCTATGTTAAACTACATAACGATAAACACTATACTGAAAGAATACTGTCATACATTATTAGTTTCTTGGTTTTGAAACATTAAGAAAGGAAAAGTAAATAAGATCTTACCTAAAGAAGTTTAACTGAAGCTTAGAACTATTTTGCTCTACACCCTCAGCCTTCGTTGCCATCCTTATAAACAATCTACCGTAGTTAAAGCTTTGCAGAGATACAGCACAGCTTTTTAAGACTGGCTGAACTTCTAGTGACGTTTTCAAGAGTTCTCTTGTACTAGACCTGCGTCCCTGGAAGAGTACCTTGCTGGGGGTTTTTCCTTTCCTTGCCATTGAAGAAGCAGCATCTAAAAAATCTAAAAAGGTGTTTCTCCTTGCAGAGATACCCCTTAAGTTACCTAGATATTTTAAACCTGGTAATTTACAGACAACATACTTATTCTCACCAGCATTAAATTTTACACGCAAACAATAGCTTTGTATTATTTGTGGGACCTTATACTACCCACTCCTTGCCTTATTTTACAGTATTAAAAAAAATCTAAAATTACACAATATTTCCTTTAGAATTATTTTATTAAAATCATAAATGTACAACAGCTTCTTAACTCTACACACGCACTTAAATTTTTAAAAGTAAAACGTTATGTCTTATTACACCATGATCCTGGCTAAAAGCTTTTCAAAACTTTGAGAAAAATCTTAAAAAAGGTTTCACATGTCACCTGAAACTTACAAATTTAACATTATCAAAGGAATGCTTCTACACTTACAAAGACCACTAGAAAGAAACAACAATTAAAAAGCTAAGAAACTGTCTCAAAGGCATTTTTACAATCCTTCCTCCACAGTAAGGTAATGTTATTAAATAATCCAAATCCATTCACAAAATGGCTCTCTGCATCTGCTCTGGTGTCTTCTGCCATATCACTGCATATTTATGCATGACTGAGATAAGTGTTTCCTTAACATTGTTATTTCGATAACCTGAAGCTGTTCTGTTACCTCTGGGCTCTCATCCTCTCCTATTTATACAGTGAAGCCTGTTTCAACAGAAGTAAAGAGTAAAAAAATAGGTTATGAAATTATTCATCTAACCATTTTTTAAAGGAAAGATTAATATCCTAAAAAGCTTTTAACTCCTGCAGCTACTCTCAAGAATCACTGCAATTTTAATACTTAAAAACATACTTACCCATGGCATGCTTGAAGAAACTCAGTAACGGCTCCTCCCTCCATATCCACCACTTCCTCCACTGCCCCCTGGACCATAGTTTCCTGCAGTTGCAGAACAAGAAACAGAATGGTCCCATCAGTACATTTTTTAATCTAGGAAAGTTTTTGACTGAAACAATCAATCAAAGCTTGACTGAATGAAGACTAACATCCGCTTTACTTTCAGTGACAACATATACAACAAGGACTTCTAACATTTCACTGTCTTCCTCTAAAGAACCTCCAAAGCCTGCCACAGGAAGCAACTACATGCTGAAATCTTAGAAGATTCAACAGTGCCACACGTAATTTGATGCACTATGCCGTCTTGAGCCTGTGAGGGCTGAATTTGCTTGCAGGCTAAACCTTACAAGAAAGCTTCATGTTTCAGTTTCCATTTCACAAGCCTAATATTCCATATTAGGTAACATTTAGACAACAAAAAGAAGGAAGTGTCAGAAAAAAAGACAAGAGGAGGATAAAAAGAAATCACAGCAATAATGCTGGAATTAAGCAACTTAGACTCTCCACAAATAGTGCGAGCTGAAAGCAAACAACATGAAATAGAATCTTTAAACTTGAAATTGCACAACACTGTGGAAAAACTTATTTTGAAACAGATAAAATGCAATAATAAAAATAAATTTCCCTGAGACAAGCTTTACAATCCCAAGATGATACAATGAAGCCAACTTGCAGAAAGAACGCAGGCACTGCAGTCCATCTATTGCAGAAGTTATCCGATTTCTACATATCCATCTTGGAATCATACAGAATGACCTGGGCTGGAAGAGACCTTTCAAGGTCATTTCATTCCAACCCCTCTGCCATGGGCAGGGTTATGTCACTAGACCAAGCTGCTCAAAGCCCCATCACTGCCAGCAATGGGGCAGTCACACCACCTCTGAGCAACCTGTTCCAGTGCTTTATCACCCTCACAGTGCATTTTTTCTAGTATCTCATCTCAGTCTACCATTTTTTATTTCAAAACAGTTACCCCATGTCTTCTCTTCTATTTCCCCACAAAGTCCTAGAAGTCCACCCATTCCATCTACAAGGCAATATAAAGGACATATACCTCCACCATATGGTCCCCCCATGTTCCTGCTGCCACCAAAATTTCCACTCTTCATCGGACCGTAATTTGAAGGCTGTTGGTTGTAGTTGCCAAAATCATTATAGTTTCCACTTCCGTAATTGCCTGTATTATCAACACAAAAGTGGCTGTTCCACTAGATGAGGTAAAATGGATACAACACTCAAATATACCCCATTATAAAAATTCTAAATAAAGTACAAAATCACACGTATTCCAGCAGAGCATGCACCAAACAATGTTTTCATTCTATTTCATACTACTTGAAAAACAAGTTTCCTTACACAACATTTACAAACAACCCTCCCCCTCCAGGCTCAAATGACTTGCAGTAATTTGTAACTGAAATACTTGAACACTTTAAGGCTAATGTTACCTCCTCCATAGTTGTCATAACCACCTCCATAGCCCCCACCCTGGTTGCCATATCCAGGTCCTCCTCCACCATAACCTCCTCTTCCTCCTCCATAACCAGGACTGCCTCCGAAGTTGCCACCTGTGAGAACATAATCCTTTTAAATGAACTTTTCAATATAGAATGCACTCAAATTATACACAAAGAATACTTTTCTGTTTAGAAGAACGAGAAAAAGGTAGTTTCATAAAGAAATTTCTATGGACAGTATTTTTTAAAGCACATACCAGCTACCATCCTAACTGAACTAGGACCAAACCCCACCAGTCAGACTGCCTAAAGACCTCACTGAAAGGTTTAATTAAAATCTTTATTTTCCAGGAAATTCAAGACCCGCTCCTATCCTGAAAAAAAGAATGGTTGTCCAAGAAATAACCATACAATCTGCCATATGGAAATTTGACATAAGCCAAAACCATGTACACTTCTTAAAGCCAACAAAATGGCCCAGGTAATTCAGATAGATTTTATACACATGGATATAAATATGGAAATGTTTCTTAATGAGAGAAAAGTAAATCACCACCACAAGAGCAAACTAACCTCCAGGTCCTCCGCCATATCCGTTATATCCATCACCAAATCCACGGCCGCTTCCATATCCATCTATCGAGAGAAAAACCCCAAAGGATTTCAATTTACCTGTAGGAAACTAGCCAAATTCTCAAACCCTTATGCCCTTAAGAACTAAATATCAGAAATTATCAATTAAGAATATGTACAATTAACTTCATAAAAATACAAGTGAAACATTCAATCCTCACTGTACATTTTTCCTTTTCTTGTATTTTCATAGTATCCAGTTTTAAAAGGTCAGGCAAGCACGGCATAGAACCAGAGAAATCTCTGACCTTCTTACCAAATAATTAAGTTTAGATTACTTTTAGCTTTCAATAAAAGCTTAAAAAACAAACAAACCCAACCCAACTAAAAAACCACACCCAAAACAAGACAAAAATACCAAAACACAACTTCACTTGCAAATTACTTTTCTCAAAAATTCTCAACTGCTACAGCTGCATTTAAGTAAACAGCCCCACAGCATAAGAAGTTATCCAGACCCAGAAAGACATTATAAGTAAGGTAAAAAATGTAAATGCTACAAACATGCCTGTCTTACCGGCTCCCCCTCTGAAATTGCTGCCTGGTCCTGGACCAAAGTTGCCACCACCTCCACGAGCATCACCAAAACCGAAGTTCCCTGTATCAGTTTAACGTTTGTAAGTAGTGAGATTGTGAAAAGTGAACATAAAAACCAACAACAAACTATTAACCATTACTTGTACATACCTCCTCTCCCACTCCTAGAATTTTGAACCTCCTGCATTTCCTGTCTAGAGAGGGCTTTCCTTACTTCTGCATTATGGCCATTGATGGTGTGGTACTTCTGCACTGTAACCATATCAGACAAGAGGCCATCAGCATTTAAGTGGCAACAAGGCAGAATATCAGACTTCCAATCCAAACACATTCTAAATCATATTAAAGAACAAAAAATACCATACAATTTTTGAACAAGGATTACAATACTTATTTGAAACACATGTTCCCACACAATTCAGCAACCTATGATGTAGTTAATAATAGAGGCACATGTAACTAATCCCATTATCTGCAAGTTTAGCTTTACATAATCACTATAAGAATTAATAGTATCAAAAGAAAGAGTGAAATTACTTACATACAATTTTATCTACAGGATCATGGTCATCAAATGTAACAAATCCAAACCCTCTCTTTTTACCAGACTGTCTGTCAGTAATGATTTCAATAGTGTCGATTTTTCCATACTCCTCAAAGTAGTCACGAAGGTGGTGCTCTTCAGTGTCCTCTTTAATACCACCAACAAATAATTTTTTCACAGTAACATGAGCACCAGGTTTTCCAGATTCCTGTTAAAAGAACTCTTCAAATTAGCACAAAAAAAACCAATTTCACAAAGCACTATTTTACCTGGATTTCAGGAATAAAATTCAGATAAACTAGGATTTTCCAAGCACTAAGGTACAGCCCTTTTATGAAGCATGACTCTGCAAACTCATTTAGGGGGCCTTCTGAGAGTAAAGTAACACATGGCTACTTTGAGGTTTTTCCTCCCCCCTTTATGTCAAAGCTTTAAAAAGGCACTGAAAAATGATACAGATGAACTGTTTGAAAGAACCGCAAGGACTTAATAATTTAAGTTAGAGCATGATTGCATGATTTTTGTAATTGTTTAAACAAAGATGCATCAGTTGCTTCTGCCCAATTCCCCAACAGCAATGAACCCACACTCCACTTGTAGGAAAATCCTTCAACCTCAGCAAATTCACATCTATGCATTTTAACCCCAATAAATGGTATACACAAATGCTGCTGTAATTACCTTTTCCCAAATGCTAAACCACCCTGCATTCTGCAGAGAATGGAAAAGAAAATGTGGATAGCCAACAGGGGTACCAGTGATTACAATTTCCACTTCTCCGTACCTTTGGGACAGCTCATTCAAATCCAAATAATCAGTCCAAATGTATTAGACACCTCAGTCCAACCTTAATCCAGTAAACCCTCCCAGCACTTCCCTGTGGTGAATGGAACTTGCCTTATAATCTACCCTTGCTCCTCAAGTAGTCAAGTGCCACAGTAACCTGGCTTACATGTTCACTTCATTCCTGTACACATAGCCCTAATTTATACCCTGAAGTGGAAACCAAGTATGTCTGTGGCTAAAACCAGCACAAGTCAACAGATGATTCTGTACATCACCACTGGGAAAGTCTCCCCACTACATTCCCTGTTTCTATGTACCTTTTAGAAATAACCTCAAAAGATCTTGGAATAGTTAGAAAGACTGACAGGAGTTTATTAATTTGAGGCTTGTAACAGAACTATTCCAGAGAGAGTTACTTTGGAATTTGCTTAATCACATACATTCAACGTAACATGTTTGCTACAACAGTTTTCATACCCCAGATGTGTCCCTTGCAGACATGATTCCACAACCAGAATAACATAATAATTCACTTATGTAAGAGACCAAAGTGTGGGAAATAGTGCCCAACTATGGGCTTTAAACCAGGTAATTTAAACCCAAGCAATTTCAGACAAGAATAAAGCCTGTCTGACCAAAACAAGCATCTGCTTTCAAAGCCATACTTACCTCTCTAGCCACAGCTCTCTTAGGCTCAACCACCCTTCCATCAATCGTGTGAGGTCTTGCAGCCATAGCTGCATCAACTTCAGCCATGGAAGAGAATGTTACAAAACCAAAACCCCTTGATCTTTTGCTTGCAGGATCCCTCATTACCTAAAACCAATAAAGACATTTAAACTATTTATACCTGTCTCATGTGAAGCTTTTTACTAAGAGTACTTAAAGTAAGTGTGTAAGCCTAATTTACATTTTCCTTGATTTCAAAACACAATTATTTGTGTTGATTTATTATGTTGATTTACTATGACTGACACTGCTTGGGAACAAAGAAATTCAAACCATTGTTGTCCTCCAAGATTCAGTTAACTCAGAAATGCTGCTAGATCAGTGAGGCGCATTTATATACATCCTCATTTTTGCAAAAAAAAAAAAAAATCATACACATGATTTCTTTTAAGCTTCATGAAGACCACAGACTTTAAATCTGTATTATGATTCGCCACTCCCAAGACAATTCAGCAGAGAACTTCTACCAGAGCCACGATCCCTGTCAGTATTTAGAAGACACACACAAATGTGGTGCTGACAGACACGGCTTAGGGATGAACTTCTCAGTGCTGGTTAACAGTCAATGACCTAAATGGTTTCTTCCAACCTTAACGACTCGATGAAAACCTAACTCAAAGAGAAAGACATCCTTTTCCAGCTTTACTGCTTGTTGTTACCACAATACCAGCTTTTTGCCAAATGTTACCAACCACACAGATGTAATAGTGCTCTGTGTAAGCACTTCCTAATGCACTTCAGCCCATGATACTGAAGTTGAATTGCTGAAATCAGTGGTTAGATAACCTGGGAGAATTTTACAGAAAACAGATTGTGAATGCTCCCTAACTTTATCAAGTTTGCAAGAAAAAAGTGTATGCATTGCTACAATGGACTGAACTGTGTATACAACAACCAACTGTACCATAAAATCTAATATTACATCCTCTCTAAGCTATCCAGAAAATTAACTCCCCATTCAAAACTGTTACACATTCCATGCCATTGCTGTGTATAGGTATGCTAAACTTACCACACAGTCTGTAAGCTTTCCCCATTGCTCGTAGTAACTCCTCAAGCTTTCTTCTGTGGTTTCAAAGCTTAAGCCGCCAATAAACAGTTTGCGGAACTGCTCCTTTTCCCTCTGCCACAGAAAAAAAGATTACATTAATATAATTTAAAACACCTCTTCTGCATCAGCAAATCAGACACTATCCAAGATTTTCGGTAAGTGTTAAAGACTTTCAGTAAGACTTATTTTCAAAGTGAGACCTGGCTCTTCTAAAGGTTCTACCCCTATTAAAGAAATTAATCAATTTATGCAATTTTACAGGTCCACTTTTACAATACAAATTTATTGTAGTCCTCATTCCTGTCTCTCCCTCTAAATATCAAGAACAAGGGACCACACTTTAAGACTTTCAGAATATTCCTCTCTAAGATCCATATGAGATACTTTTTAAGGAAAATGAAAATGATAACTTTGAGATTTGTTTTTATTGCAGAAAATATTAATTTATATGATCTGATGCTATCTCAGGTAACATTTACTTCTAAAAACCATTCTAGCTTTAACTGTTTTACATTAATACTACCATACTATTAATCCAAGTCTTAAGTAAGAAAAAATTAAATACATCTAAATATGTTTTGTAACATGTTAACAATTCATATTTTCTCCATAATTACTAAAACAAATGGAAGTCAAGCATCTGTAAAATTAATCTGAGATCCCACACCACTGGAATTAGCAACAAACCTATACAGCCTCATAAAAATCCCAAACAAACCCCACCAAAAGCAAGACCAGTAATAAGGCATTGCATTTATTTTTTCATATTTGGTGGTAAATTCAAGCAGAAAAAACAACCTTCCAACTTCTACCAATTCAGAGCACTTTTATAGTAATTTTTTATACAAAGCAGGCCTTTTAATTGCCGGTTTTGATGTACAAAAGTATCACTAGTTCATGCACGTGATAATTTCATGCCAAACAATCTTAAAAATGCACTAAAAAGTAGTCCCTGTCTATAAATTTATTTTTTGGTATGTTGTTTTGAAGAGAACTGTTCTGCTAGGGACGAAGAGAACTCAAATCGAATCAGGCTTTATACTCTTAACTAACTTTAAAAATCAAGAAAATCTGCTTGGGTATTTGGTTGTGTGTTTTCTTTAGTGGTGGTTGTTTTTTATACAACTCAAACATGGCAGCAGTAGGTGTAACTGACAAACACCAAACACAAATTGACAAACTATTATCTGTGCAATGGGCACTAACTAGAAAAACAATGAGACTAAGAAAACAAGCAAAATACTTCAGCACACATATGCTTTTAGAAGTATTGAGCCAATCTGCATACAGACCAACATGTTTTCTGAGGTTGTTCAAAGCAGGCCTGGATCAAGATGTATATAACAGAACACAATTACTGTAGGCAGTAACAAGCCAGGGTTTTTATTCAAAATACACCTCCATATTACCAGCTTGACATACTGCAGTCTGACAAGAAGTCAACTTTCTCCCCTCCTTCTTCCAAATACATACTCTATTTAAGACTGATCAGTTCAAATTTCTCTTCAAAATATTAGGAATCTGCTGTTGGATCTAGTTCTTTTTCTTCTAGGAATACAAAAAAAGCTAGTACCGTCTCTTCCTTGCACACAGGCAAAGTAAGACAAGTGCGCAAATGCAGCAGACACGTGTTTTAAGTAATTTCCTTTCACTTCACAGCATAAAAGGAACGAACGAAAGAACACTGCACACCAGACCAGTATTTAAAAAATCATGTATCCACCATACGCCATACTATTATTTATTTATTTTGAGTAGGATGGCAAAGAAAAATTTTTAAGCAACAATACCGCAAAAAT
Organism: Dicaeum eximium; assembly: GCA_013396995.1. Classification (NCBI taxonomy): domain Eukaryota; kingdom Metazoa; phylum Chordata; class Aves; order Passeriformes; family Dicaeidae; genus Dicaeum; species Dicaeum eximium. The sequence continues at coordinate 558,306 of VWZP01016764.1, read as the reverse complement.
ACAAAAAAACCTCCCTTCAGTTCTGCTGCTTGAGAATTAGGGACCACTTGTTTACAGTTTCATAGATCTACAAAAGACATCAATTTATAATCAATTACCATGCATTTAATAATGGACATTATTATAACAATATGAAAATCAAGAAAATTTAGTAGGCAGGTAGGATATTTCCAGTAAGCGTTACGTTTACCCCTGAAAACGGCTATAAATCTGTAAATGGAACTCAGGGGAAGAATGGAATCTATCAGCTGTAACAATGATAAAAATATACCACATATAACTAACAGGCACTGACAGAAGAGTAATGCATTTTATAGATGTATTTAGGGTCGTGCCCTACCCAGAACATCTAGGCACTTCAGAAAACAGCAATAAGGAAATTCATAACCAGTTCTTTAATGAAAACCACTATGCTGAGAACAGCACACACATGCTGCTCCACCAACACGCAGACAATCTCTAGATATGGAGAAGCTATTTGTCTTAAATAAGCCAGTTTCAAGAAGCTCGGGTTAGCCTAACACTAACCTCCTACCGAAGTCCAGAAAGTTCTGCCCATCTAGTTTGTGCTGAAGGCGTAAAATATACAACTATCACGTCAGTACCTCTTAGAATCCTGAGGAAAATACTCATTTGGTAAAGACGCAGACACCTCACACCTAGGAAAGGCCACCATATAAAAGCTGGAGATAACACCTCTTTCAAGATTTCCACAGTACGTCCTGTGGCAGGAACCAAGCGCCAGAAGAAGCTTTTACAACCTCTGTAGGGATCTTCATCCGTGTGTATTTTAGGCTTTCCTTCACACTGGAAAAATGGACAGCCAGGACTCCACCAGGACTGGAAAATGCACAGCCTTTATTGAAGAATTAATCACCAGAGTAAGGAAAGGTGTTCTATTCTATAGCAATAACGTGCGCACACACAATCCACACTGACCTGGAATTAAGAACTGGGGTAACAAAAATGTTTAACGAAGACAAGCGAGAGGGATCCCCGAACTCCAGGGATCTGCAATCCCTCAGCGGCTGCTCGCCCGCCGCCTGTGGCGGCCGGGACGCAGCGGCGGCGCCGGCTCCGCCATGTGGCGGCAGCGGGAACACCGCGGCCCCGAGCCGGGAGGGGAAAATGGCGCCCGGGAGCAGCCGCCGCCTCCAGGGAGAGCGCTGCAAATTGCTTCTAGCGTACACCTACACACACGGTAGTAGTAGGACCTCTCCGGCGCTCCTTCCCGCCCCCGTGCATACCAGACGGCTACAGCTGGTCCCCGCCCTGCCCGCTCTGCCAAAGCGATCCCCACTGCCCTTTGCATGCCCGAGTCTCGGCCAGGCCGCCATTTTACCCCTCCCCCTCGCCACCGCCATTACCCGCAGCGCCGCCTCGGCAGCTCCGCGCCTGGCGGGGCCAAGACGGCCCCCAGCCCGCGGAGCTCCGACTCCCCCTCCTCCGACGACACCTCAGCAGCAGCGCAGCTAACAACCATGGCCACGGGCTCAAGAACGCGCTGTCCGCCGTGCGCGGTTACTGCAGCTTCCGCCGCCTCGCCCGGCTGCGCGCCAGGCCCAGTCGCCGCTTCCAGAACCTTCCTCTGCGCAAAAACATCCAGCATCCGCCCCGCGTTGCGACCCGGCAGCAGCGCCCGGACGACTCAAGCTTGCTTGTAATTCTCAGCCCCGAAACAATTCACTCCGTCTGCACAAGCAAACGCGTCTCCCTCCTTAAAAGCAAACTCTAAATCCTCCCATTCCACATACCATGTTCTTCATGATTTAAGTATTCCTGCTCGAGAGTACCGTACAACCGATCGGTAATGGCCGCCTGAGCTGTTACGTAATTTAAAATTCAGCTCCGCGTAGTGTTAGCGCCCTCCTACTCCAGCCCGGGCTCGCTTCCGAGGTTTAATTATTAAAAGAAAAAAAAAAAAAAAAGGGCAAAGAAAAAAAAAAATCGCCAGAATCTGGAGCTCAAATATCTCCAAAGGGGCTACAGTTCTGAATAACGCCCCTCCGTGTTTTTATCGTGTAATGGAAAGTCATCGACTCCGTTAGTAATGGCCGTCTCCGAAATGAGCCGAAGGCGCTGTCGTCGTCGAGCTTATCCGCTTCGACAGCCGCCGGAAAAAGCCGAACCAAGAATGGAAGCCCATTCGGCTCGCTTCGGTAATTTCCGGAATCTGCCGCAGCACGCGAAAATGGCGCTCGGCGCCAGCTCGGCAATTTCCGGACAGATAGACGCAGCAAGTCATCGACTACTTCAGCCAGCTCGGCAGTTTCCGACAACCGACAGGCTCGCGAGACGTGCCCGAGGGCAGCCGAAACGGCCTCGAACGCTACTGGCACCGCATCACTGTTTTTTGCTTGTTTTTTCCAGAAATTGACAAAAGGCCCCGAAGGCGTTAATATCAGTCGGGGGCGGCCGCGCATCGCCCCCCGAAACCTTGCCCTGGCCCCCTTTCCCCTCCGCCCAGGCAGGAGGAAGTGAGAGCTACACAAATTTTGGCACAAGCTCGACACATCGCGGGGCCCCGGCGGAGGGAGGCGGACTTCGCCGCAGCCCGCTCCGCTCTACCCCGCACCGTCGGCATCGGGCGTGCCACCCGCTCCACGGCTCTGTTCTCCTCCCCTCCTTCATCCCAACCCTCCCCTCCCTTTTTCTCTCTCCGGCGGCCCTACACGCACCGCGACAAAGGGTGAGTGCTGCCGCCCCGCGCGCCTAAGAAATGGCGCCGGAGCGGCTCCTTTCTTCCCGCCCCCTCTGCTCCCCCTCCCTTTCAGACCCACCGCGGATCCACCCGCATATCTCCCGCCCGCAGCGAAGCCTCCCAAGCCGACTCCCCCGACCCCTTTTCCCACTTATATGAATGAGTTCTTGGGCCCCAGAGCCCCGCTGCTTTCCGAGCCGCTTCCCTCCCCCCGCCCCTTGCTCACGCCCAGGCCTCCCCGCCGCAACGCGGGAAATGGCCGCGCTCCAAGGGGGATCCCTCCAAACGAGCTTTAAACCCACCCCAGCGCTCCTTATCCGCCTTCCCTGCGCCCGGGGCCCGCTCGGCCGCACCGATCGAGGGCCTCGCTCCGCGGCGGCGGGCAGCATCGGCCCGGCACGCATTCGCAGCGGCGGCCATGATGGCGGCCGCGGCTCCCCGGATCCGCCAACCCCGTCCGTTCCCCCAGGCTTACCCAGTCGCTTTCCCTGTCGCCGCGAGGCATCTTCCTTCTTTTGGACGCCTGGCGCGGTCCTGCGCTCGCCCCGCGTTGGAGAGACGTCTTGGCCCCCCTCCTGTGCCGGCGGCGACGACGGTCGGAGGTTGTAGCGGCTCGCGCGTAGGCGGTGGCGGCGTCGTGCGCTCTGCCCCGTCACAGCCGCCGGCGCGCAGTGCTTGCCCAGCCCAGCCCCGCCAGCCACCGCCGCGCCGCTCCCCGCCCTCCGCCTCCCNTTCTTCCCCACCCCCGCTTCCTTGGCGGTGGGGGGTGGCGGGCGGAGCGGAGCTGTCGGGGGATCGGGGTTTCGGCACCCGCATGGGGACGAAGGGAGGGAGGCCCCGCACCCGCGGGCGCTGTCGCCCCGGGGAAGGAGAGCAGCGCCGGGGGCGGGGGCAGCGGCACCCGCGCGGCAGACAAAGCCGGCCCGCCGGCGGTCCCTGCGTGTGCCCGGCCCGGGGGAAACGTGAAGGGGCGGGGGGAATACGGCGTGGAAGGGGCCCTGTCAGCGGCGGCGGAAGGGGCCCGGGGCCTGCGTCCCCGTTACCGTGCCCGGAGCGGCCCCGCCGGCCTCATGTGCGCCCGCCGTAGGCCCGAGGCGCAGCCGCCCCCAGCAGGCCTCCGCAGGGCTGCCTCTGTTTTCTGGTAGAGGGGTTGTTACTGGGTTTCTCGGGGTTTTTTTTACCCTTTTCTGCTCCCTCTCAAGCGGAGTACACAAGGCTAGACCTTCGGCACTGGCGTCCTGGCCCCGGCCGTTCTCCCACCTAGCCTATCCCACCGCCCATGGGACTGCTAAAATCCACCTCCCGTGTCAGGGGAGGATTGGGGGCGATTGCTGAGTCCGGGAGGCTTTCTGGCCTTAAAGGACTTTTCTGCCTTACCCAGACATAGGGGGAATTCTAGCAGTTCTATAGCTCGCTGCGGGGCGGTGACAATACATGCCTATGGAGCTGGTCGGTATGAGAAATGACATGGAAAAGGGGATGGATTGTGTTCAACGTAATTTACGTAGGTTAAATATGTAGTATGTACATCTTAGCTGAGTTAATACTGTTCTAGGACCTTAACTCTTGCCAACTTGAGAATTAGAAGGCAACGTTAGAGTTGCATTAAGATAAATATTTGCTGTTTATAAGAATTTGCTACCATGTAAGAATAATGGGTGATTCATTGCACCACAAATATATATCTGTTTCCCATCAGATAATTGCAGTTAATATATCTTAGTTATATCTTCAACTGCTAGAATCTGAACTCTTGTTCTGTTTGGTTTAAGGAAATAAGCATCCCTGATGGTCCTCCCCCTTTTCCCTAGAAACATGTCTATGCTTTGAAGGCCTTGGGAAAAAAATCTTTTTTCAACCCTATATATCACCTTGTCAGTATAATTTATCCCGGCTAGCCTAATGGTGCAATACTGGGTTATGCTGGACAAAGTAGTAACCTACTTTTTGTTCTGGATTTAATCCGTGTAAGAAATGTTGTATGCAGTGAATACATGGGGGTTGGAACAAGGACCATGCTTGTCTTGGGATGCCTTTCTTTGAGTAATGCAAACTTCCTTTTAATTGTCATGCATTTTTCTAGTAAAAGCTCTGCAAGTCTGCAATAAAAATGGCCTCCAATAAAACTACATTGGTAAGTTCATGCACACCTAAAGTATATAAGGATTTAATCAACATATTTTTCTTCAAACTTATAACTTGGCATCTCCATTTAAAAGATACATCCACATCTCCCCTCCCCAGCATTATTCTGACCAAAATTTCAGATCCAGAAAGTAAGGCTACTAGAAAGGACATTGTCTTTGGCTTTAATAAATCTGCCATTTCTAAAGAGGAACTTGTTGGGAAAGAAGTGTGAAAGGACTCTGCACTATTTCATCTATTCTACAATAGAAAATACTAAGCATTTTTTTAGCCTTCTTTCAGCATACCATGTAATTCATCATACATGTAAAAAATAAAGTCCAGATCATGTACTCATTTAATTTCTCCCAGTGTATTTGGAGAAGACTATTTGCCTGACAAAAGGCAGTCTTTATAGATAAAAAGTAACATTATTGAGAAATGATGTGGCATAATTAAGATGCCTTTTGAAGTGATTTTTAACAAATAACAGTTTCTTTGAATTTCATAGGAGCAGAGATTATCAGATGTCAACCCCTCCTGGACCATTTTAATGATGCATTCATGGATCTCAAGTCCTCTAAAGCTTTGCTTGACATTAAAATATGGACTCCTAAGGGCAGTGGTTGCTGGTTACAGTTCAACTAAGAATGATACATAGTTTCATGAAAGACAGACCTGTAGAAGTATAATGTGAGATATAGCTGAGGCTGAGATGGGGAAGTAAGCAAAAAATATATGTGCACAATTCAAAACTTCAGTAGCAGAACAGGTGGTTTATAGTACACTCAAAAGGCCTGTTCTTAAATTTACAGAAATGATGACTCGGCTCAAAATATAGTCAAAACTTGTATTAACTCCTGGCGTAGAAGTGCAATAGAGTGCTTCCTCTGTGTTGTACTGTTTTAAAATTTTTCACCAAGGTGAATGTCTAAACTTTCTGTTAGTAATTGGTTGTCCACTTATCCCTAATTTGAAGTAGAGAAGAAGTCTGGGGAGGGGTGCTTTGGATAGAGAAGAAAATCCTACGATGCAGTATTTTTAACCTTTTGATGTTGAGAATTTTGCTGCACAGGTCAGGAAAATCAGTTATGGTTCCCATGGGAACCATAACTAATTCTGCTTCGTTATATATTTGCATGCAAAACCTAAATGTGTTAAGGGATAGGGTAGCTCTAGAGCTGTAATTCCAATTTTCTTACATCTTGTATGTTAAAATTCTACAGCACAGTGTCACAATAGTGCTTTAACCTTGCCCCTCAAAGAAAGAGTGATTATCACTCTCATGTATCATATGTAGTGCCATATGACTTCTGAATGCAGAAAGAGAAATGAGCTATACATGAGCCTTCAGTGGTCAAATGCCCAATTTACAGCTTACAACATGCAACCCTAGAGAAGAGAGCTTCAGGGGTCGAGTGGACATTTAGTTTGCGTTAAGTTCAGTCAGGTGTCACAATTCACTTGCGGGCTGAGATTTGCATGGGCTTGTATAATCCCAGAATGTACAGGTTTTTAACATGTTCAGTATTTCTGCAGGCTCTGCAATCAAGTGTTATTTTAATAGGCTCAAGAGTTTGAAGAGCAGTGCTGATGCACAAGACCTATAAAATCTCTAATATTTAAAACAGAAGCAGCATACTCTTTATTTTGCTATTTCTTGCTACACTTCAAGAAAAAAATACAGACCCCCATGACATTCATTTTCCTCTGTGGAAGATACTTAAGTCTTAGAAAGTAAAAAACCAAATTGTTGCTTTGATACAGAAATCCAAAACATTGATCTTTAAGTGACAAGAATTAGTGAAGCCGAAAAGAGTACCAGAAAACAGTCTTCCACTGAATCAAAGAATTTTAGTCCAACGGAGAATACAGATGGAGATGTTCCCCACTTGTAGCCTGCTTGCCTCATCACCAGTAATTATAATGTTATTACTATGGTATAGTGAGTCTGTCTTTTTCTGTGTTGTCGTATTCCCCTCTGCTACTTTTATTGTTTGTTTATTTTCCTCATATCTACCCCTTTCTATTTCATACTTCCTTTTTTGAAAGAAGCTGCCCTCATAGAAGCCTTGGACATCTTAATGTTGTATTTCCCTTCAATATCAGTCTTGCATTCTTTTTCCTGTGGAGGCAAAAAAAGCCAATATGCTTAAGTTAACACTTTTCAGACATGAATGCTGTGGTCAAAATACACCTGGGATATGCAGGCACTTAAAATCTAATTGGAAATACATGCTCTGTTCTCTCTTCTATGCTCTCAAATCAAAACAATTGCCATGTGAGATATATACAGAAACTTGCTGTTTAATTGAGAAACTAGCAACTTTTTGTCTTCTTTTTTCTTTGAACCTTCAATTTATGGGTTGCTAACCATAAAGAGTAAAGTATTTTGGGGAGGGAGGGAAAATTAATTGTGAAAAATAAGTGGTACAAAGACAGGGCTTTGGCAAGAGAATCATCTTCCAGTCTTCACTAAAAGAAGACAGTTTTTGTTCTGTCTAACATACTTTTTTTTTTTACCTTTCACCACATCAAGACAAAATTCTACTGAGTCTAAAAGTTTGAAAATTTCAAAATTGCAGTGTTGTCAAACTAACACACATTAGAATGGCTATCAAGCAAATAGAGGTGCTTTGTGGTATTTGCCTGTCTGTGTTGTGTTGTAGAGGAAGTGCTTTAGTGAGGAATTAGTTCTGTCCACTTTGATTTAGGGTGCTGCATAACTCTTATGTTTTAGGAGCTTAATATTTAGTTTATGGCTGCCACTTGAAAATTTCCTTCTGAGGTGCAGTCCAAAATGGCAAGCAGACTGCTTTTGGTCTGCTAGTCCTCCAGAAGTGTGATACAACATGGTAGGCTCGTTCCAACTTTTTAAGATTACAAACAAGGAAATTCTGAAATGTGTCCTTCTACTGCTATTTAATTGTGCCTTATTAAACTGGGAATGCCTTGAGGATGATGTGGATGTAATATTTGTTTTAAGAACTTAAAGAATATTACCTTAACTATCAAATGTAAACTTTCAAACACTTAAAAAGTTTTGTAAGTTAGCAAAATTCCATTTATGTGTTAAGTGCTGTACTTAAGTGTAGCAGTCTTAAATTTATGCACCTTTGTGACATCTCTTTGTAAGTTACATGGGTGCATAGCTAAGAATGAGAAGGGACTGCAGTAATGGAATGCTCCTAGCATGTGTCCTGTTCAATAGTTGCGGGTTATTGTTGAGTATTTTGCGTATTGTAGCAATACATTGTAAAGTTTGCTGCCATCAGTTTCTCCTTGTTTTTTTTTTGGAAAAGGTAGAAACCACCTTTTTTCAGTACCATCCCTTTTCTATTTTATGCATTTTCACAGTTCCCTTATTACTTCTCTTTACTTCTGCCTTGCCCTCTGCCTTTTCACAGGCATAGAGTTAACTTTTAGAAGCTTCCTGATGTTTTGAGCATGTAGCACTGAGAATTAAAATTTTAAGGGGAGTATAGTCACTGACTATGTGGACAAAAAAATTTTCACCTTTTTAAAAACTGGTGTTGGGTATCTCATTAAGCAACTGAAAAAACCCCAAAAGATTAACATGTCTTGCTCAGGTTACCTGACCACATGCACTAACATGAAAGGAGTCTGAGCTTCTGGCTTTAGTGTTAATAAGCCAGTGAAGTAACTGTGTAAAGCAAAAAGAAAAAAAAAAAAAGAATAACGTCATTCTGAATTTCTTTTGTAGCACAAAATGGGAAAGAAACAGAATGGCAAAGGTAAAAAAGTTGAAGAGGCAGAGCCTGAAGAATTTGTTGTGGAGAAAGTCCTGGACAGACGTGTTGTAAATGGAAAGGTGGAATACTACTTGAAGTGGAAAGGATTTACAGAGTAAGGCATTCCCTTTTTTTTTTTTCTATTTTTCTGATAGAATGATAAACACCATTGATTTGAAACTGTGCAAAGAGGAGATTGGACAATGGGCATCCACTTTAAAGAACCTTGAGGGAAGGACATCCCTAAATGCATAGTCAAGTGGGACAGTCAAGGATGAAAATAAAATAGAAGATAATGTAGCTCATTGTTCACACTGTATAAAATATTCGAGGACTTTTACCAAGTTCTTAGTGTTTGCTCTTTTACCACTCTGATAGAGCTTGTGTCCATAGCTATCAAGGTAAGAGAGACTGACAGTTATCATATATGTAGCAGAATGAATGGTACTTCTGAGTAACAAATCATACAGGAATGTAAACTACAGGCAGCTCTGAGGCAGATAGTTCGCTTATTATTAATTTTCCTGAATTTGCCTGTGGAATGGTTGCCTTTATTAGGCATACTCGAAAGGAATTTTTGAGTGTCTTTCCCAGGACTTACATATGTACGTACAAACTTTGCAGTAGACTTAAGAAGCTGATTGTTTAAAAAGGAATGTAGTTGTGCCTCCTTCCAGTGACACTCTGTGGCCGCTTGCTTTACCAGCTGAAAGAAGATTATGCACCTTGAATTTGTGCATAAATGCTTATGTATGCACTGATATTATTGTTGCATACCTCCCAAAGTGAGTGCATTGCAAAACTCTGCACTCTGGCAACCTGAAATGTGTGTAGTGATGTGTGCATAAACAAAAAGCACAATGTGTTTAGTATTTGAGGGTCTGATTTGAACTTGTAATAATATGTTACTGTAATGGAAAATAAATTTGTAGGTATCCTGCTGGTTGGTAGTGCTGTGCCAGTATTTGCACATGAGATGCATAGTGGTTGTGGGGAACATTCTTCTTAAAATTTTAGTTAGCAAAATGCATACCCACTGAAACATATGCAGTGCCCAGCTCTGCCCACCTTTGTTCCCTCCTGCAGTCAGTCAACTGGGAAGCAGATAGTTCTAGGTATAGTTGTGTTCAGTGCTCAGAGACAACTTTAGAGTGTTCTTCATATCTGAAAGCTTTTATATATACATATACATACATACATACATACATACATACATATATGTGTGTGTGTGTGTGTACTTTGGCTGTTTGTAACGACTGCTGTGTACACTCTGTTCTCTGTAAGTGTTAGTGCTCATATCATATTGGTTGTTTTTATGGACAGTCTTTAGAGGAACCAGGGAAATGAGTCAGTTTAAATGGACAGGTAAGTTTTGGTAGGGTGCAGATTGCTTGTTTCAACTCTCATACCCACTGAGAACTCAGGTGTTAATAGAGCTGCTTTTTGTGTTCCCTTCGGGTTAAGAGCATTGTTTTTCAGTACTAGTGGAGCATCCTTTCAGTCATCAAATGCAGTACATGAAGGCTACTAAAGGTGGCAAGATAAATGTGCTTGGGGTTTAACAGACCTACCTTATATAGTGAGACAAAAATTAAGTTGCTTATTTTAAGGGGAGCCATGGGCCTAGCTTTACATTTTTCTTCTTTACCTAGTTTGACATAAATGTTTGTATGTTTCAGTGCTGACAACACATGGGAACCTGAAGAGAACTTAGATTGTCCAGAGCTAATTGAAGCTTTTCTGAACTCTCAGAAAGCTGGTAAAGAAAAAACAGATGGTGCCAAAAGAAAATCTTTGTCAGATAGTGAATCTGATGATAGTAAATCAAAGAAAAAGCGTGATTCTGTAAGTATATGTTCAGGTGTTAAGTTTTTGTTTCCCTGCATCTCTCCCCTACCTCTCCATCCCCCAAAAATCATATTGTGACTTTGAGAATGAGACTGAACACTGGCTTAAAACTCTAAAAATTCCATAGCATCAGGAGCTGTGGTTTGGAAACCATATACATTGATTGTGGTTAATAAGACTGTCCAAATGGTTAGTAAAGGATGATTGACTGACATGATTAAAAGTTCTTACACTGTCCCATAACATTCACTGAGTAATTGAAAGTAAGACTGGTTAAGAGTTATTAATTAATGGTAGTAAGTGATAGGTTTATATTAGAGCAAAAGGTCCATAAATGGAACAAAGATGAAGTTCTGGTTTGCTACCATATTTAGTATATCATTTTGAATAGGTGAGTGGCAAGATGGCAAAATGTGAAAACCAGTCAGTTACTTAGACTAGGACCAGACCTAATGGTGGAGAAGGAGTAGAAAGGGTGAGTGGAAAAAGCTTACTTTCCCTCAGAGGTAAGGAATTTCTGGATTTCTCCTGCAGTTGAAATGAAATGAGTAGGCAAGTTGACACATTTAGTGCTAAGTACAGAATAATGCACACATAGTAATGTATTCACTAGTTCACATTTTCTTCCATAAACTTTTGGACTAGTGGTTTGAAACCACTGACACTGCCAATCATTTTCATGTACTGAAGATGGTAGGCAGTTGGACATGTGGTTACTGTCAAAAAGGCTGGAAGGCATCAGAAAAAATAGTTCATGAATAATACAAAGAATATTTTGTTTTCTGTATAGAGTCAATTGTTCAGCTTCATCTGGTACAATAGTGTCTCTAAAAGGATATTGTGAACCTATAAAGGAGCTAATGCAGGAAATAGTTGTGATATTTTTTGTTACCAGTGTGATGTCAGTGAGCCAAGAAGAGTTGAGGTGTTCCCCAAGGGTGCAGTTTCATTGTTGGTTTAGCCAACCCAAGCCTGTTGTTTTGCTGAAAAGGATGTGTTTTTTCCACTTCCAGACATGTATTTTTACTTGGCTGCTTTTGTTATTTTTACTGACCATGCTTGTTTGTTTATCTACTGAAATTATTTTAGACCATTTCTTTCATCTATTATATTTTCAGAAATAAATGCTGGAAACATGGATATAAAATCCTTTATTACTACCCTATCTCTAAATGACTTGGCCTGAAGATTGATAATGGAAAAAGTACTATGTAATTATAGATTTGAAGGGTTTTAAAGACTGTATTTTTTCATTCTGATACACAAACAAACTCATATATGTATGTACAAAAATTTGTGTATCTAGTACCAAAATAGAATTTTGTCTTAAACTAGATAACCATCTTCTAACTTACTAGGTTGATAAACCAAGAGGGTTTGCAAGGGGTCTTGATCCTGAGCGGATAATTGGGGCTACGGATAGCAGTGGAGAGCTTATGTTCCTCATGAAATGGTAAGTCTTACATGCACAGTTCTTGTCCATAAAGGGAAGGCAGGCAGCTGCACTTAGGCTAAAGAGACAGCTTCATTTCAGGAGTAAACACAAGCTGGTGGTGTCCTTATTAACCTTGTATTCTTAGAAAAACAAGCTTTGTATATTCAGTTAGAACTTAATCCCACTTCCTTCAAAACCGAAAATACCTTTCATTTCTGTTGGTTCAGTTTTACTTTGAAAGGTAATTTCTGATAAAATAGGGAGAAATTGGCATTTGTATGGAAAAAACTGGATGTTGGTAATGCTCTTGTGGAGGGAATGGCAGGCAGAAATCCAGCTTTATGTGTTTCAATAAGCAGAAGCCAGTTGCTGGTTAGCCAGTTGTTTAACCAAGCATAGTGCCAGCTGTTCTCCATGCATCAAAGTGAAGTTGGAAGCGACTAGGGAAGAAGGCAGAGGTGGAGATGAAGACTGAACAATATGGAGAGGCTTGACATTATGGGCTCGTAAGAGGGGAGAGTGATGTGGGGAGTTTGTGTTGTTGGGAAGGTAAGTAACCAGCTTCATTAGCTACAGTGTTAGGAGGATTTCTTACTTTGTGAACAAGTGGGATAATATTAATGCTTCTTCCCAGTGTTGAGAAAGATATTGAATTGACATTTGCTGAGAGTCAGATTTCTTAAGGTGATGGGACAAGAAGGATGCTTTCCACAGCCTTTGAGGACGGCAGATTTTCAGGATGCAGTCGTGATCAACTGAGTGATCTCCTGAGACATGATTTGTCTTGGGATGTGCCTAGATTGCTGAAGATTGGTGCTGTGGGAGATTGTCTCCCTCCTGCCTTCTCAAATTCTCCATAAATTTTACGTGAAACTTAGAATTGCAAAACAAATATCATGAGTGTTTGAATTTCTGTAGTGATAATTGGCAAAATCAAACACACAGGACTTTTTTTGTGTAGTTCAGTTGCTGTTGATTAGTTTTTCATACTTATGTAACAAACATAGATAAGAATTAGTATGCACAAAGTATGTGTATTATCATATTAGTATGACCAGCAGGCTTGGTTTGTTACCCCAAGACAGTATCAAGAATAACAGTATTAAATATAAGAAGTTACTTACATAAACAGTAAATGTAATTTACATGCAAGTACCAGCTCTTAAGATTGGTCTTACTGATTTTTGTCTTACTTTGAAGTTTTAATTAGTCTTTAAAAGACAAAATTAACCAAGTTTTACTTCTTTCGTTACATACTCCAGTATGTAACCTTATAACTGATTCCCTTTGATTAGTATTTTCCTTTCAAACAGAAGAAAACATGGGAAGGGAAGAACAATGGAGCTATGAAACCTCATCATTACCATTAGCATGGAAAGTCTTGGTAGCTCTGGTGAAAGGTATACTGGAAACTGATTACTAGCTGACATTCTTTTCAGAACTTAGGACTTAACCAAGAGCTGCTAAATGTTTTGAAATAGTGATTGTTAATTTTCTTAAATCCCGCTCTCTTCTACATCAGGAAAGACTCTGATGAGGCAGATCTGGTGCTGGCCAAAGAAGCTAACGTGAAGTGTCCTCAGATCGTAATTGCTTTTTATGAAGAGCGGCTAACTTGGCATTCATGCCCAGAAGATGAAGCACAATAATTGTTTGCATTGCTTTTTTTATATATAAGAATATTAAAACCTGAAATTTGATTTATTAGCAATGTGAGAAGCATACATTCTAACAAGTTTCAAATTTGATATTTTTTTGAAGTAGTATGTTTTGCATCAAGCAAGTAAATAAAAGCTTTCTGCAACTTGTTTCATTTACCACAAGAGAGCATTTGATACTACTACTTCTTCCATATTAGGTAAAAGCTTTTATAAAACATTGATGAACTTCCTTAGTTATTACAGAATCATAATGAATGTCTAAACAAACTCACAGATGTTTTGTAGTCTTCTATACTATTGATGTGCATGTATCTTCTTTACCCAAACCTAGCCCTTTAAACCTGTAAGGTCATTCTTTTTAGTATTTGGGATCACTTGGTCTTAAGAAGACCAGGTGAAAACTAACTTTGTAGTAATTTGAATGTTATCAGACTGTATATTGTTTACTTTATTGTAAATACTGGTGAGCAGTGGTCAATAAAATAGTTTTATATTCTTCCTTTATACTGATAGGCTGTGACTCTTTTGAAGCGGGGTATTTCTCAACTTTTGATATGTTAAACTCAGTTTGTAATATATTTAACTGTAAGTTGTTCTCTTGGGGGGTAGGTTGATTACTGGTATTACCCCACTGCTACTCTTATGACAATACTGGACAAGTACCAGGCTTTGATTATTAGTTGGGTGTTTTTGTGAATACTGCCTAAGACATGGGTTTTTTTCAGTCAGGAAGGGCCTGTAAACTTAATGTGCTTTGGGTACTCCTGTAAGTCACAGATTGCAACCACACGACTTAGGTACAGCAGTTGGTCACAAGGCCAAGTAGCCTCTGCAGGCATACTAGGAAATATTTGACATGTATTGACAGTATTAGCCCTTGCTTTAGATTCAGTTCTTAATAAGAGGCTATAATGTACTCTAGGGCTGGTTCAGATGGAATTATTCTTCAGGAAATCACCTCAAGAATACTTATATAACTCAGCTTTTAAAGTGAAATATTTAAATTAAGTCATACTTGGAACAAAATACTTTCTTTCTATTCCAGATTGAATTTTAAAATTAGTCCTATAATCAGCTGCTTGGATAACACCTTCAGAAGGGTAGAAGTAAAGGGTGGGGAACTCAGGAAGAGTAAAGTTGCCATTCATCTTTTCACTTGCTTTTATCTACACACCATCTTTTCTTTGTGTTTTGACTACCATAGTTATAGTTTGCCTTAAACTGTGCTTATATGTCAATGGCCAAGATTATTTCAGAATTATCCTTAATTTAGAGTTTTGACTAAAAAATATAATCCTGTAGTACATTCTCAGTGTCAGTAGACTCATAGAATGATTTTGGGTTGAAAGGGACCGTGAAGATGATCCAGTTCCAACCTGCCTGCCATAGGGAGGGACACCTTTCACTGGACCAGGTTGTTCAGAGCCCCATCCAACCTGGCCTTGAACACTTGCAGGGATGGGTTGTCAACAACTTCTCTAGGCAACCTGTTCCAGTGTCTCACTGCCCTCAGAGTAAAAAATTTCCTCCTATAATATCTAACCTAACCCTACTCTCAGTTTGAAGCCATTTCCCTTTGTCCTTTAACTACATGGCTTTGTAATTCCTCTCCAGCCTTGTTGTAAGCCTCCTTTGGGTCCTGGAAGGTTCTGTAAGGTCTCATTGGAGCCTTCTCCAGGCTTAACATCCCAACTTTCTCAGCCTGTCTTCACAGGAGAGGTGCTACAGCCCTCTGATCATCTTTGTGGCCCTTATTCAAGGTGAGACAATTGGGATTGCCTGGGTATGCTTTTTCAGAAGATGAAAAAAAGAAAGCCTAGAAACCCTCATATAGTGTACATAGCCTGAAGAGTGAAGGAAGGAATCCAGTCTGTCTTGATGTTCTTTTGATACTGTTTCACAAATCATTACTATAATTATTTGTCCTTTCAATGGTTTCAAAAGCCATTTATATTGTGAAACAAAGCCTGTCACTGTAGAGCACCTACTTAGAGTAAAAACAGCAGTGGCTAAACTTGCTATGTGAACTTTTTCCTAAAGGTTTTTTTATTACTGGTTTTGGGCAGAATTCAATCTCTATTTGTGGCTCTAGGAAAAATCTGATATCCCTGTTAACATGGGGCTCCCTTGAACCAGATAATGCTAATTTCAGCTCTTAACTAACCTCTCTTACCTGTTCCTTAGACAAATCACCCTGACTTTATCACATGTTTAAGCCTTCTACAGAGTTCATGGCTTAATTTTTGAGAGGCCTGTAATAGGAATATTTATAGACCTAGTATATAGGATTCTGAAATCCTTGCTTTTTTTCCCAGTAGTTTGATAAACACATGGGCTAAAGAGGAATTTCAAAGCATCTTGTATTCTGCCATTTTCTTCGGTATGGAGTGCTTTGTAAAGAGTCTTAACACCGTTACTGTACAAGTTGCATTTTACTGCCTGAAACTTTGCGGTTTCTGTAACACATTTCAAGTATGGAAATCAAGTCTGTGTGAAGTTGCTGATTTGAAGCGACATAGGTTAAACAGTTGTTTTTCATTGTCGGTTATTGTTAGTGGTAGACAAAGATTTTTGTTGAGAGGTTGGTTTTCAATTTGTAACTCTTAAAATACAAATTTGTAACTAGATACAGCTTTTTACATTATATTTGGTTCTTCCTTCTGACTTAATAAAAATACACTAAATTCACTTTAAACAACTTTGCAGCTTGTTAGACAATTCTTTAGATTGCTGATTTTTTTTATGTTACAATGGTAAATATGCTGAATGGTATTTGTTTCCTTTTTTTTCTCCTCACTTTGTGTCAAACTGAGTTTTGCTAGTAATGAAATGCAACACTTTAAAGTTACAAGTTATGTAAAGTTATGCTGAATGTGCTGCATACATAGGCAAAAAGTTAACAAATGTTATTAATTTAAAATTAACTGATTAAATAAATGAGATATCTTCTGTAGTTAGTTGAGTTGTGCGGAGGTTTCTCGTCATTGTCTCCTTTATTATACCAAACCAAATGGGTTTCAGGCTGTCATTTTGTGATTGCTCTGTGTTGATGCTGCTGTCCTGAAAAAAAAAAAACACCACACAAACCACAAAAATCCCAGTTGTGCTTGCTCCAATGTCTTTCACTCTGGCTGAAGCAAACACTCAGGTTAAACATAACCGGGTAGTGCTAGGTTATGTAAAATTGAGATTGTGCTCAGTTATGACATCATCCTCTTATAGCCTGGTTCCTGTTTCTTTGTTAGGAAAGAATAAACTCATACTTTATTAATTAGTATTGTATTACTTGCAAGTTAATCAGCTGTTAAGCTGATAATGGCTGTTAAATTGAATAAAACAAATATGGTACCTGCAAAAAAACTATTAGCATTGCAAGTGATTTTTATCAGTTCAACACATGGATTCTGCATGCTTTGTGGTAATTCTAGATTTATGGTGCAGTTCTTAAAACTGTGCGACAGTTTCTTACCAATAGATTATAGTGCATTTAGGACTCAACATATGTTGTCATAACTTGAAATGTAACTAAAACTACATTTTTCCTTTAACTGCAAATTATCTTACTTGCTTACCTGAATTGGGCTCTTGTAGCATAAAAGATTGTACTCCTTTCCTAGTCTAAGACTTTTCTCCAATATTTTGAGCATTTTCCCTGCCATTGGTGTCCTTCTCTTTCTGTTTAATATGTCTTCTCAAAATGCCACCTTTTATTCAGCTCTGGAATTTAGCTGCTTATGTTAAGACATGTCTACTCTGCTGAGAGAGGCTTCTAAACTTGGGCTAGTAGCCAAGCCAGATGCCCCCAGATTTGTTTCTGAGGTGCCTCTCCTGAAATTAAAAGTTGTTGCACAGACCTACTGCACCTTAGAAGCTGAAGTGCAATACCATGGAAGTAGGGCTGTGTGATTCCTGGAACAAAATGGCACAGGATCAAACAGAACCATGTTTTTCCCTCTAGGTTTATAAAGCTATGTCTCTACCAGCTCAAGGAGTTGTACTTTGTTTTGCAGAGTGAATATCCAGACTAGCTCTTGTGGGGTTTACCTGACTGATGTATACTTTCACAAGCAGTTTCCACCTGACAGTGTTTTCCTATTCTCCTAACCTTTCGTTGTGACAACACTTGAGAGCATGCAGCACTGGAGGTAAAAGTGTTTGGTAGAACCTTCATCTCACCAGGACCAGGAAAGAGTTGCAGAAGCTTAGTGCTTCATTCCTGCTGCCTCTTGTTGGCACAATCCCAGCCATCAGTTTGGGTAATAGCACATCCTTTTGAAGTTTAAAAGGACAACTTCCATGTCCCAAAATGTCTGTCAGGGACTCCTGTGAAAGCATTCTGGGCTCTGATTTCAAATAAATGATAGATGGTTTAAGCTAGAAAAACTAATAAGTAATACAAGCAAAATCGAAAGAATTGTCCCAGAAAAAGAGCCTGCAATTGTTCCAGTCTGATGCAAGTAGAAATGGTGCTTTTCTTCCTTGTAGGATGCTGAAGCATTTTTTAACTTGGTGGGAGAATTGGATATGATTCCCAGGGCTCCAGATGGCACCTGCCAGATGGAAGCTCATATTGTCTTAAGATGCTGGCGTTGATGGTATGGTGTTTGAGAATGCAACAACATTTTGTGATGAATTTTCTTACTAGATAAAGTAAGTGGTCAAGCACTTGCATGCATTGCAGTGTCTGCCAAAATATTTTGATCTGGTGAAAAGGTCACCCTTATGGGGATGGGATGGCAGAGTTTGGTTTCTTTTTTTTCCCTGATTGAATGTACAAATCCCTCAGATTTGCTTAGACCAGAGGAGGCATCATTGGCTTCTATATGCAATTTCTCCTTCCCAGGAATGTTTTCCAGGTGCATTGCTCTGCACAGTGTTGCAATTTGAAATGTGTATGTAGTTTTGCTCCAGAATCTTTGTTGAAAAGCACTGGGCCTTGTTGCCTGAGTTTCTATAAGCAGGATCAACAATCAGAAAGTTCTGTCTTTATAAAGAAAAGACATGTTAAAGAAACTTAGAATCAAAGAATCATTTAGATTGGAAAAGACCTTTAAGGTCATAGAGTCCAAAAATTAACCCAGCCCTGCCAAGTCCATTCCTAAACTACATCTCCAAGTGTCACATACACACATCTTTTAAATACCTCTAGGGATGGTGAATCTGCTACTTCCCATGGGCAGCCTGTTCCAATGACTGACAAGCCTTTTAGCAAAAAAAACTTCCTAATATCCAATCTAATCCTCCTCTGGTGCAACTTGAGGCCGTTGCCTCTCAACCTGTAGCCTTGTTTGAGAAAAGAGACTGACCTCAACCTGGCTATAACCTCCTTTCAGGCAGCTGTGGAGAGTGACAAGACCCCTCTGAACCTCCTCTTCTCCAGGCTAAGCAACCCCAGCTCCCTCAGACACTCCACACAGGACTCACTCTCCAGACCCTTCCCCAGCTCTGTTGCCCTTCTCTGGACTCGCTCCAGCACCTCAATGTCTTCCTTGTCATGAGGGGCCCAAAACTGGACACAAGATTCGAAGTGTGTCCTCACCAGTGCTGAGTACAGAGTGACAATCACTGCCCTGGTCCTGCTGGCCACACTAGCCTTGATTCAAGCCGGGCTGCCATTGGCCTTTTTGACCACCTGGGCACACGCTGGGCCCACATTCCCCTGCTGTTGACCAGCACCCCCAGGTCCTTTTCTGCTGGGCCGGTTTTCAGCCACTCTGTCCTAGCCTGTAGCACTGCATGGGATTGTTGTGACCCAAATGCAGGACCCAACATTTTGCCCTGTTGAACCTGAGACCATGGGCCTTGGCCATCGATCCAGCCTGTCCAGATTCCCCTGCAGAGCTTTCCTACCCTCCTGCAGTTCAACACTTCTGCTCACCTTAATGTTGTCCATGAACTGACTGAGGGTGCACTCAATCCCCTCATCTGCATCATCAATAAAGATATGGAACAGGACTGGTCTCAGTGCTGAGCCCTCTGCAACCTCTTGTGACTTACCAACAACTGGATGTAGCACCAGTCATCACCACTCTCTGGTATTAGCCATCCAACCACTTTTTTACCCAGTAAACAGTGCACCTGTCCAAGCCATGAGCAGCTACTTTCTCCAGGAGAATGTTGTGACAAGGATGACAAAGACTTTGCTGAAGTGCAGATGACAAAATCCACAGCCTTTCCTTCTTCACTAAGTGGGTCACAAGGTCACAGGAGATCAGGTTGGTCAACCTGTGCTGGCTGGGCCTAATCCCCTGGTTGTCCTGCACTTGCTGGCACTCAAGATGAGCTGCTCACTAACCTTCCCCAGCACCAAGGTTAGACTGACAATCCTGTAGTTCCCCAAATCCTTCCAGCCCCTCATACAGACGAGTGTCGCATTTGCTGACTTCCAGTCGACTCAGACGTGCCTGGTTAGCAGGGGCTGCTGATAAATTATGGATAGTGGCTTGCTGAGCATTTTCATCAGCTCTCTTTGCACCCTTGGATGGATCTGTTCTGGCCCCACAGATTTGTGTTTGTCTAAGTGGTGTAGCAGGTTGATGACCATTTCTTCTTGGGTTATGGGAGCTTCATTCCGCTACCTGTCCCTGTCTTCCAGCTCAAGAGGCCATGTACTCCAAGAACAGATGGACTTACCATTAAAGTCTGCAGCAAAGGCATTAAGTATCACGGGCTGAGCTCTAGCCAAAGCTATCTGGTTTTTCCAACTGGTTCACCTTTTGCATATGGGGACAGCCTGCTCCTTTGCCTTTAACATTTCCCTGTTGAAGAAGGACCAGCCTTCCTGGCCCCTTTGCCCCTCAGGCATCTCATGGGACAATGTTAATCGGTCTCCTAAACAGGCCAAAGCCTGCCCTCCAGAAGTCCAAGATGCAGTTCTGCTGACCCTCTTTCTTACTTGTCTGGGAATTAAAAACTCTTATCAGTGATCGTTGTATCACAAGATAAGATGTGGAGAATGAAGGCAATGTGGTATCATACAACTGTAAGTGGAGCACCATCACCCATCCAGAGCAAAGATGAATTATGTCTCTTTGGATGGAAGATGAGAAAATTACCTTATTCTCATCTTTAAGATATTTTAAATTCTAGAACTGAGAATATTTTTTTCACACTTTAAAGGCACATGTCTGCTCTGGGAAATCATAATGAAAAGAAGATGGTGGCAATTTTTCTGCTTCTCAATAATTTCTAAATTAAATAATTTCAATCGGGACTAGCCTCTTTCTTTTTTTAAGAAAGTCACTATTTCTTATCATATTCTTCTAGAGTCCACCTTTCCCCTTTTGTGTCCACCTCTGCCCCTGTGTGCTGGAAGGGCCTGGGATGTGCAAAGCAGAGACATGCTGTCCTGGATGGACCCCTCACTTCTACATCAGAGTTTGTCATGCATAATGCTAGGCTTAACACTGCATAACCACTCTATTTTATTCATAGAATCATAGAATGGCCTGAGTTGGAAACCTTAAACAACACCTACTTTGAATTCCCCCCACTGTAGACAGGGGAATTTGTCTTCCTTTCACTGACCAAGTTGCTCAGAGCTCCATCGAACCCGGCCCTAATTGCTTCCAGGGATGGAGCACCCACAACTTCTTGGAGCATTCTATTCCAGTGCCTCCCCACCCTCACAGCTAAGATTTTCTTCTGTTCTATTCTCTTCCCTGAACTCACAATTAGTTGAATAAAAATGACACCATTATTTGCAGGAAATGCCAGGGGTTTGTCAGCTACAAAAACCACTTTCAAGAAGGCAAATCAAAAAAGTTACAAGTGGAAACAGGGTTTTATTTTTCTGAATCTGTTTCAGAGTTGATGCTCACAAGTATCAATGCGCATGTGTGGTCAGGCAGGCTTGTAGCAATTCAGAAATTTCTTGCATTCTTTGCAGGGAGTGTTTATAAATGTGCTGGTGTTAATTAACAATAATGTGTCTAGTCTGGGGGGTTACTTGTTGCATTACTACTTGAATGCAACACTTCACTGATGCTTAATTCCATATTGTTGACAGACCAAAAAAGCATTTTGATCCCAATTTGGTTTAAAGCTCTGTGGATTGAGCAGGTTTTCCCTGCAAAACTCAGGAAAAACAAGAGTTTAAAAAACCTCAGCTAAGGATCACTTAAGGGTACTGTATAGAAGACTGATATTTAGAGACTGATGACAAATCACTCTGGCAATGTTGTTCACATCCTTGAAATGCAGGATGGCTGTTGATCTCTCCCCCCAAAAAGGCTTATTTCTTGAGTGGTCTCCAGAGGAAAAGGGAGAGTCACTGTGTTTGTTGTTGGAGATGTTGCTGTAGGCTGCAGAAGACAGCCCCAGATGGGCTCCTATCTGAAATTAGAAAATTTTTGTGCTTGTTTGAACAAACTGTTCTTTTAGGCACAACACCATTATCCACATTCAAAACAACAGTAGAAAATGCTACTGTCTCTGCCCACTGCTGGAACAAAATGAGCAAAATCACCTCTCAGAAATCACCGGGAAAAAAGTACATACACACAACTACACACATCCAGATCTATCTATATAGCTATATCTATATATATCCACCTAGGTGTCTATATCTGTGTGTGTGTATATATATATATATATATATATGTCTGTACCCATCTGCTGGGTTAGTACAAATAAACCCTGACATGACAGCAGGACTGGTAAGTCCAGCTGAAGGTGTTTGCTGAGGACACCAGTTCAACACAGCAGCACTGCAGCCAAGGCAGAGGGACACAAGCTGGGTGGAACTGCAGCAGCGATGCTATTGCAAGAGGGGAACATAATTAACAGCAGGAAACAGGAGAAGCCATGAAAGGACATGTTGCTGATTCATGCTATATCCTGAGTTGGGTCTCAGGGAAAAGGCATGACCTTCTCCATAATTTTTGCAGGTACTGAATCAGTTTTGTACACGGAGTTGCACACCAGTTCTACATTGCCACAGGAAAGGAGGTGTTACAGAAAATTGGGTGAGGTCTAATGATTCTACCAGACCCCACTGTAATTCAAGACTTTGTGTTCAGTGGATTGTTTACCATCATTTGAAATTATTGACCTGAAACCAAAAAACCCCTGCAAAAAAGCATGTCTTAATGTTTCAGAAAAGCTTGTATTGCTGAAATAATAGATACATAAAATAATCTTCTTTCCATAACAAATAAATTGTAGTTTTATTAATTAATTTTTAATCATATGAACAGAGTTGCAGTTTGGGTTTTCAGTTAATTTTCATTTATTTTATTAATTGAAAAATAAAAAAACAAACAAACAAACAAACAAACACAGACCTACACCTGTAAAACTAGAAAGGTGAAATTTTCCACCAGGGCAAGGGAGTCAATCACCTTATATGCTGAATCTTTAAACTTGATACTCCAACAGTTGTACTAAACCATATATCCTGGGAAGGCAGTAAAATCAGAGATTCAAGGGAGAAACAGCATTTCACATTATTGTCACAGACATTCTGCAGTTGTTGCAGGAACATCACTGTCTCTTACTGAGCAGCATTTCTGATTATTCTCTGTGATTCCATCTACTGCAGCTGATTAATCTGCAGTTTTGGATGTTGTTGCTAAATATTTCTTGATTTTGGCAAGTCACAACATGGTCGATTTTCTAGTAAACGCATTTCTCTGAATTCAGGATTTTGTGTTTGGCAACTCCCCCATTTCTCTCACTGCAGTGTAAAATCCGACAGAGAAATAGGTCAGTGCAACTCTCTGGATGAGGAAATTTAAGGCAGGAGATGCTATAAAGATACATCTGAGACATATGTAAAGGTGAATAAACAGTACTTGCTTCCTTAAGAAATTAGGAATTACACATTTTGATTTTCAGCATAATTCTCAGTGATGTCGGCCCTAATAGACTTAGTTACAAATTTTCAAGTATTCCATAAATGATGTTAGAAAGTCCGATTTTCTTTTCCTTTAATGATAACCAAAAGCTAGTTTAAACTAGATAACTACAGTTAAACACAAACAGGAAAATACTGAGAAATACATAAAAGCAGTTCTCAGCTACAGAGAACAATAACACTTACTACTATAATATTGATTTTTATTGTCTTTTGCTGTTCCATAGGCAATAACAATTTTCTCCTTAGTGTGCACATGCTATGGTCAGCAAGCTAAAAATATCTCTCATTCTTGTGGACAATCTGTTTCAAAAGAAACTAAGAGGATGTCACCAATCAAGATAAATACAGTTATGGAGACTACTATACAGGAGCCAATATGTTCACACAAGCTGGACAACAGAAGGCTGCTAAATGAATTTTATTCTTTCACTGTCTTTATTCAAAGGCTGCTTGAATTTCTGTACTCCTCCTTTTAAATTACCAGTCAAAAGGCAGGCAATGAATTGTGGCTTTGGTTTTACCAGAACCACCAAATGCTCTTTGTATTAAATGTATTGGGAAGGTGAAGAACTGAAAACCAGTTTACTCCTTCAATCACCAAGCACCACAAGAAGCCTGGACAGGACACATTTCTGTTGGACAAAAGCCAGGTGAAACAGTGTGCAGGCAGCATGAGAAATGCTTGTGTCACCTGAGAAATGCTTGTGTCCTGACAGTGTTGATAACCATTGTATTAAGGATCCAGGTGGAGGTGCTTAAAACTTTTGCTTTTACAGAATAATACCTGGTAGTTCTTAGATAAACAGCAGAATTTGTGTGCTTCCCATTGAAATTCTGCCGTGTCTCTAAACTATCACAGATTTACAGGTGGCATGCACACCACTGCTTAGAAATATTCTAAGTATTCTGCACATCACTGCTTAGAAAATGTTTGCTATCCCCTCAATTTAGAAAAGAACCTAGTTAAATCTATCTTTTTTTGAATGGGTTGTTGACTTACAGCTGATTTTACTTTTTCAGGAGAACACAATTGCTAGGTTTACACATTTAAACATGTGGTTAGATATAAAACATAATTTAAATATCTCAGGTGTTGCTGCCTTTATTTCAACTCCGGTGGCTAGATGCCCAAATTGCCGTGGGTAGCAGTGGTGGCGATTCAGTAGGTGGCACTCCAGCCTGGGGTTCGCGCTGGTGCCTGCACCCAGCCCTGTCGGTCCCCAGCAGGTGGAGTGGCCGTGCCACACTGCCCCGGCGGGCACCTGCGGGAGAGGATGGGGAGCGCAGGGGCGCTCTGAAAACACCTGGCTGGGCAGGGTGGGAAGGGCGGCGTGGTCTTGCAGGGAGTCAGTCACCCCTGTGCAGTCCTGCTGTTGACTCTTCCACGAGTTTCATGGCTAAAGGGACCCTAAGCTGTTGTTTTAACAGCAGATTGCTGCAGTCTGTTCCTCCCCTTTCAGAAAGGTGATGTTTGGGTTTCTCCACATAACTGCAAAGAATTAATGGTCTGTGTGCTATTCTCCAATGAAATACCTTTTGTCTGTCCTATACGATGTGTTTTACAGCCTATCAGAATACTAAGGATTGGGGTCAAACTAACAATGTACCCCTTTTTCCATGTTCAGTGCTCCACAGTAAATTTGCTGTTAATGTTCTGGGTGCCCTATTCAAAATACCATGCACCATCTTTCTGACAGACACTAATACTGAACTGTTCTTCAGCCATATTGGCCCTTATCTTGGTGGATGACTTCAAAGAGTTGGAAGATGGGGCTTTGAGCAATGGGGTCTAATGGAAAGTGTCCCTGCCCATGGCAGGGGGGGTGAATTAGGTGATCTTTAAGGTCCCTTCCAGACCAAACCATTCTGTGATTCTATGCCACTGTGACATGACATATGGAGAAGGGGGATCATGAAAGCAGCTGTTTCTGTATGGCCATCTCCTTGTGAAGGCCCACTCAGGATGTGCTAGTCCCAAAGAACTAGAATGGAATGGCAAGCAGTGGACAAAGAATTTCAGAGATGAATGGTGACTTCCCTCAAGATGGTTCCATATATTGACATCTCCTCCAGGAATCTAATTATGCTCGTTGCTTTCTAGTGGCTGATCTATTTGCTGCCAGTAGATCAGCAGTCAGAGCCCCTGTCATGAAGATTAGTGCCTCCATTAAGGGGATGTTGTGATCATTTAGAGGGAAGTAAGTGAACCAGGGGAATAAAGATAGTAACATAAGTCTTCGATATGAACTGCTTAGGTCTGGGTCAAGGCTTGAATAATGAGATTTTGATTTTCTTTATCTCATGGCAGATATGCAAGATCCATGCTGAATTTTGTAAATGCATTTTTAGGATGAATGACAAATCTTAAACTTAAATTCAATAGATATGTAAAATGACACAGATTAGAACTTTAAATCCCTTACCAAAGACATTGTAAAGGACTATTTCAAACTACCAACAATTCTGATGAAAAAGAACAGCTTCTCAAGCTCATTTTGGGGGAGTCATGGTTGCCTTCCTGCTTGTGATTTCATGGCTGCCTGTCACACTGGTGGTGGTGTGATGTCCGAAATATATGACTTATTTTGCTTTATTAGCTTACAAATGGCCTCATTGAACATTTGGGCAGGAGGCAGAAGTTGTTTAACTTCATGCA
The DNA here is from genome assembly GCA_013396995.1 of Dicaeum eximium. NCBI lineage: Eukaryota > Metazoa > Chordata > Aves > Passeriformes > Dicaeidae > Dicaeum > Dicaeum eximium. The sequence goes on along the minus strand of VWZP01016764.1, from coordinate 532,270 downwards.
GGACAGGTGTGGAGTGGCAGGAGAGAGCAGATATGGAGGAATGCAGACCAGCTGTACACAGCCATGTGCAGTTTGCCTGCTGTGCATATGTGCAAGAGCAACAGAAGAACCAGAGCAAATGGTGATAAACAGAGATTTGGGAAACGTCTCAACAGCTGGGAAGTGTTGCCTCTGCAAAATGTGAATATTTCAAATTGGTTAAAAGACTATGCATTGATAAATCATTATCTTGCCAAGAAAGCTGTAGTGCTAAAACGGCCTTTTAGGTAGCACCAACCAAAACATTCCTGTTCCTTTTGCAGTAACACCCCTCACACACTACAACATGTAAATGCTGGACTAGACTCACAGAGCTGACCTGCCAATGCAAGGCTGAGGATGCAGCAAAGCACCTGAATAAGAACAGTGAAAATAAATGAGAGCACTTTACCCATATGGATAGAATGATTGAGTATATACTGGGGATGTTATGTGAAAACAAAAGACATAGAGCATTTTTTTACACAGTTGCAAGAAACCTCTAACAATGACATCACAGGCTTGATTCCTAGTCCTTCTCTCTTTCCCATGATGAATATAAATTTCTCTCAAAATAAGCAATGGTGTATTTTTTAAAAAGAGGCTAATTTATTTGATATTGCTTGAAAAAGCAAAACTGAAGTTTAAGGCAATACTAAAGCTTGAATTAGCAGAGGATGATGTATGCACCTGAAGACATCAGCAATCAAGTAGATTTCAACAACAGATACAATCTTAAGAGATACTCTCTCTTAGTGGAGAAATAAGGTTCAAACATTTGAACCAAAACTGAGGTTCAGAAACCCTTCTCTTGCTTATCACCCTTCATATTCCTTGCCATCTGAAGCTGCTCAATTAGAATGGCTACAGACAGCCCACTGCTTGTGTCTGTTTTGAATAAGCACAAAACCAGATCCAAGTTCACCTTTTTGTGTCTGACCCAGCCACATGTCGTTATTAAGACAATTTGGCAGGGTCTCACTTGAAATTTGCATGCCTCTTTCCTGTAGTTAGTGAGAAATTAATTCTGTAGTTGCTAAGGCTGGTCTGAGTAGATGTCAGTATATCAAGGTTTGGACATTGCAGATATGAATGAATACATGCTCTGCAAAGGCAGGTGAGTAAAGAGTTGTTTATGTAGTCCCTTGAAATCTCATTTCTCCCTGTTCCCCAGATATTACACAATGTTTCTGTTACCAAACTACAATTGCTATAATGGCAACAGCAAGCCCAGCTACCACGCTCTCCATTCACACAGGCAAAATGTTTCTTTGTTATTCCGTTTTGCTTTGGCTTAGCAATGCAAAAACTTTCTGGGAAAAGAAATAAATAATTGCAAAAATGCTTCTGGTTTCTTGTTTAACTGTGCTAATGAAGTGAGAGAACGCAGCACAGTACAGCATGGACATAATTGCATGAAATCACAGCAAGTGCATAGTAGAGTCCCACATCCCAAACTGAGATGAGACAGGAGGCATTACAAATCTCCCTAGGAGTATTGCAATGTCAACAAATCTGAAGGTCAGACAATGAATTTTGTAAAAATTTAACTAAGAAATTCTTACCACTCTTCCCACATGATGTTATTATCCAACATTGGTAATTTACAACATAATTAAAAAACAAACCCAAGTGTTTTAAAATTTGGAGTCAGAAAGAGGAAACCAAGCCACAGGTAGAAACTAGAATCAATCAAATGCCTAAAGCTATGTCTAATTAAGTAACATATCTCAGATAGATCTTGGCATTAGCTTTTTTTGGCCATGTAATATAATTTCAAAACCTCACACAAGGACATTAACAGCAGACAAAGCAATGATCTGCACCACAGGACTTGTCTACACAGGAAAGAGCTAAGAATAACCACTGCAGAGCATCTGTTCTGCAACAGCTTTCCACAGGGTCAATTTTTTTTTTTTTTGCATTAAGTATGCATTCGTGTGGTTTAGCTGACCATGAGAAGTGAGCTGTGTTAAAAGCAAACAAAAGCATCCATCATGGAAAATAAGAGCATCTTCTTTAGGAACTGGTATACCACAGCTTCTGGGCTCTCAGTTCTGCACTTCAGATTGTTTCCCAGTAACCACCTTACATGGATCAATCCAAAGTGCACTACTCCTTCACTGTAAATGTACAACATGAAGGAAATGGAACAACAGACCTCATGGATTCATGATGAAGTAATAGTCAGAAGCTGCTTGTGATGCTGAGCTACTGCTGCAACTCACACATGTAGCCTCACAAAGCTCAGGCTGCCAACTGCAAAGAAGCAACAATAGTCCAGCACCACTCACGCCCTACAACATTTTTTTGGCTGTAAATGACATTGCAGATGTTTCTCAGACAATCAAGAAGCTGTTTCAAATATACCAGTGCATACAGTGTAATTCATTTTGTAAGTTCAAATATTACACAGATGTGACTGCTTATTCCATGTACATTTTAGACCGAGTCTGAAAAAAGTAGCAGCTTTTCTTCACTGTAATAACTTCAAGACAATGGATACACTCTTCTAAAAGGAATAGAATATGTGGGAAACAGGGAGGAAAAAACCTGTCTCATGTGCCAGGCAGCAGAAGGCATCTGATGCATCTGACTTACTATTAAAAGAACTAAGCAAAACTTCCTAAAACACAAGAGGTGATCCTGAACAGCTGATAGTTTTGCTTGCCTGTCTCCTTTGCTGACCAAACCAGTTGGTTCAGTAGATTTTAACCGCATGTACTTGTAAAATTTATTCACAGCAATGAGGTTTTGATATAACTAAAAGTTACAGCCATTGACATGTTAAATGCTGGAGGTACAGGTTGCCTATGGGAATCTTATCACCACATGAGAGTAGCCTCAGTCTAATTATGCAGGTTTGCCTAAAATAATAAAGCCTTGCCAAATAGTTCACTAAATTGGCATTTGGAGGGTATATGCTTATGCCTGGGCTGAGGAAGAGACTGAGTTACACAGAGGTAATATAGCTTTAAATCAGCTTAATCCATTAATACTAAGAATTGTACCAATATATTTATTTTGGAAAAAAAAAAAAAAAGCCACCCTAAATGGCTCCTACACCAGCACAAACCCTGCATGTAACCAGGCTATGCAGCCAAGGCAGGGGTAGTGGCAGGAGTCCACCACAGGAGCAGGCTCCCATCGCTCCTCAGCCTGGTGAGATCCATCCTCAGGCAGCATCTCAGAGCACTGGGAAAGACAGGTGACAGCCTTTATCTTAAACCTCTCCTGTTCCCTGCTAAATGAGATTGTATGACCTGGCATTTACATGAACCAACAGCAGAGTCACTGAAACTCAGCTGGTGCACAGGAACTTGTTCAGCTGCCACATCTTCAGCAGAGGTGCAAGCCCTGAGACTTTGCTGTCAAAGTACCAATGGGAGAGGCTTGTTCTGGGTGTGACTAGGATGTTAGAATGTCTTTGGATATTAGAAAAAGGGGTCCATTCTCCAGTACCCTAACCACTGTCAGTAATGCTAGACCCTGTAAACCTTCTAATTTCCAAGCCAGCTTCTCCCAATTGCATCTCTGCTTTTCTGGGTCTTCTAACTCCATTGGTAGCCACGTGGCTGCAGCTTGTCTTAAAATATTCACCACTAACTTGACACCTCCCATCTTGCTCATCTCAGACAAAAACTATCAGTCTAAATACCTTTCAAAATTACTGATTTCTCCCAGCCTCTTGATTGTCACACCTGGTTCCCATTGCTGGTACTCCCACTTCCTTCTGCCTGAAGGGAACAAAAAGTTACCTTATCAAGCCATTGCACAGACACCGTCTAGAAGTAACTGCAGAGGTCTCACTCACCTCACCAGGTGAGACCCACCTGCCCTTCAGGTTTGGGGTCCCATCAGCAGAAGAAGCAAGTTTCCAAGGATTCAGGAGTGTGGTGAGAACTGGGGTGGGGTAATCTGCCAAAAGAAAGAGATGCTCATTTGGAAATACACATGTGCAACCTGCTTAAAGCAGGGCTCCATCTAAAGTTTATGAAGAATGGCTAATTTTTAAAGTTTTATTTTGTTTTTTCCAAATCTGGAATAAATGGCACATGACAGTTTATTACTGGTTTCTTCTTGTCAAAAGAAAAACCAGAAAGGTTGGTACCAACTGAGAGTATTCGGACTGAAAATATCACAAGCCTCTTCTTATTCTACCTCTTTTTAGGAATGCATCAGTGGGCAGTACACAGTAATCCACATAGGCACTGCCTTTTATAGGACATGCACATTTTCTGTGCTAACCAAATGGCAGCTCACAGCCAAGCCTCTGGAAACTTACAGAAAAAGCTATGACTTAATAGCCAGTCTGACCCAGACATCTCCCACTTGAGGTATAGAATTGCCATCAGCTGCTGCTCTGGACCCTGGGGGCACAGGTGTTTTCAGAGGACCAATTAAATCCTGGGCAATCTGAATTATCTGAAGATGTTTGTATCTGCCTTGACTACAAACATCTCAGTAAGCTGTATAAGCAGGGAAAATAGGGCAGCCAGCTGCTTGGCTTTGGTGCCTTGCATCCCAGTAGAAAGGGACACAAAGAGGGAAGACAGTAAAGATGGAAAAAAACCACTTATCCGGAGTCCCCTTCAAGAACAAGATTGTTTTGGTCTCACATTCTGCAAGAAACCAGCACACAGCCAATAAGAAACTGCAGATTGAAAACCAGTTTATGAGGCTCTTCCAGTCAACCACTGCTTTACAATATTATAACCTTCTCTGAGATAGTCATAAATATCAAGCCAAATTTTAGGACTGTATCTTTTTAGAATTTGCCCTGGATGTTGATTTTAGTTGATCAGTCTGGTGTATTCATGCAAATAGACAGTGGCTCTATGCTATTTTATTTAACCTGGCTTTGAGAAACAAAACTAAGCAGAATAAAAATTGCCTAGATAGAAAGGGAGGAAACAATAAAAACTTTTTAAGAAGCAAACTTAGGGGAGAAAAAGGAAAAGAAATTCTGTATTACTTTGCTTCTATCAAACATGTAAAGAAGGAGTCCCTTTAAAAATATTAATGTTTCTTTCATCTTTGTTTATTTTTTTCTTGCAGAGTATCATGCAAGTCCAGCAGGTTGACTAGACAACGCTGTGCAAAACCAAGTGTGTGGCAATGAACCATAGCTCTTTCTGATGGTTTTCAGTTTTTAATAAGGCTCTTGGCTTCAGCTCAAGTTGAAAAGATGGCAAAGGAATTTCATTAATAATCCTTTTCTTGTCAGTTGATAATTTTCTTCTTCTTCGCACTAAAACCATCGAGGCCTTCCATTTGACCTTGCCTTCAGATCAGATATAATATGGAAAACTGGAATTACTTATCAGTAAAAAAAGAAAAAAAAAAGGAAACAAAATAAACAGTCCTTTTTCATATTACATGCAAATCCAAATAATCCTCTCCCTCCCACAGTCTGACCCAATTTTGCTTGGGCAGACTTTGTGCTTCTAAGCCCAGCACTTTTGAGAGTGCAATTTAGCAGATACTACTGAATGTGAGAGCACAGCACTTGCAAAAGCCAAGTCTAAAGATACTGCACTCCTTGCACTAAAATATCCAGGATCCTGGCACTTGCTTGTTGTAACCAGAAGTCCTCCCTTAGCCACAGTCACATAAATGGACAGGCTAAAGCTGAGAGTTTCATTCCTTCAGCAGTTTTAGATAGAAGAACATTTTCCCAAGCTGCATGAGGGAACATCCTATTTGCAGGTGGGAGTATTTAAATATGTTCATCTGCTTATTGCCATACATACCTGGAAAAAGGATACAAATTAGTAGCTAGACACTGGAAATGTGCTGATTTCAAGCTTTATTGCAAATAAGCTACAAAGAAATCCCTCCTTATCAAACATGACACCATAGTTGAGGGACAGTTGCTGTTTTCCACGACAGAACACAAACCAGTAAGGGGAAACATTTGCAGATGTCCTTATTTTATTCATCTCACTCTTTTCTTAATCCTTACACCTTCCACAAGATGAAAACACTGAGCATCTTTGCCAAGCATTATTCAGACCTGCAATCATTGACATACTCCATACATTGACATACAACTCCTCTCATTTTTTATTAATGCTTTCTAAGACTAATGCCTAAGAATCCCACTGCAGCCTAAAGCTGCATGATTTCCTCCTCTTCAGCTATGCAAAGGAAATTATGGGAAAGTCTTAAAAATAATGTTTTAATTTGTGTTCATAATATCCCACATTTCTTTGTTCTTTAATTATTTAGTTCAAAGCACTGCATTTTGCAAATGTAAGACTCTTCCTTTTTATTTGGAATTTTTCATGATAATGATCAAGCAGGATCCAGTCCCATAACATTCTCTGGATGCAGAAATTTATTCAACTCGAATGAAATAATTGAGGGATTATAAACATGGGTAATAAAATCAGCATTGTAATCACTCTGTGACTTAGGCTGGGTCTACATTAGCAAGCAGCAGGATTCCAACAGGAAAAGCTCAGCAGTGCAAACCAGGTTATGTGGAGGATGTAACCTTCTTCCTCGGTGTGCTCTGGAGGATTTGTTCTAGGCTGGCTCCATCAGTGGTTGGAAGGCAGCTTTTGTCATGTTTCAGGTGGAACATTTCTTACTCTGTATTTTGACACAAAAATGAACCAAAATGAACCACAAAATGAACAAAAGAGCAGGAAGGGATGATAACCAGAGATTTGTTTCAAAAAAATACATACCTCACCTAAAACAAAATGTCAATATAGATGAATGCACACTTAAGTTCACCCTTATGAATAAATGGATGGCCATATCTGTGGCAGATTTAATCTGAAATAAATCAAACTGATGGAAAGACGGCAGAATAAAATCTTTTTTCTGTAGAAATTTTAGGGAGGAGCTGTTGTGGAATAAAGTTCCCTCTTCTTTTTGTTGTTGAAACATGGAAAAATACTTCACATGGATTTGATAACTCCCTGAAGCACAATAAGTTTATCATAGCATTGAGGGGGAAGTTCTTGGCATAGGGAAAGAAGTCCCCTGAGACCAGCAGGTCTGCAATGCCAGCAGCAGGCCCCATCACCCATTCCAGCATGACAGCTGCACCCTGAGAAACACTTGGACATCATGTCAGGACACAATGCCACTGGCAGAAGAAAACTGGACAAAAATACCATGAGGACTTCACAAAAAATGCACAGGAATTTCCTTGACACAAATTTTTATCTATCAACAGAACTAAATTGGTAACACCAATTTTTAAAATCTCCCCCTTGCCCTGATTTCTATCCCTTTCCTCAGGAAATCAATCTCCTTTTTTCAGTCCTTTAGTCTTTTTCTCCTTCATATTTCCTGTTTTTTTCCTAGGATGTTATACTTGGTTTTTTTTTTATCAGCTGTAATAATCTTGAAGTTTGCTGTTGAGCTGAAAGCTGGTTCCACTTCAGTAGATCTGGTGGTAGATGTTTTGAGAAGTAACCAACTTCTGAATCTTTCACCAGACAGTTTTATACAGATCAAGGCAAACTGAGAGCCTGTTTTGCTGGCAAAAGGAGGAAGGAGGAAGAGCAGTTGGAGTATACAGCCCTCATCATCCATGAATAAATGGAGAGAAGAACATAAAATAAGAAACATCATGAAGGTGACTTAGATTAGGAAAATTTTGTCCATGCTAACAAAAACTGGGTACATTGACCAAACTAGGTTATGGAAAGAGAAGCCCACCCCTGTGAGGAAATCCATCAAGAAGGGCTTGGACAGATCTTCCACTTGAGAACCAGAAAATGTGAATATTATGATGATTGGCATCTGGTCCTCCTGATGCAAGCTTTCCTATAAAAATAGGAAGGAAGAAAAATTCTGTAGGGGCATCATTCACATTTTCATTCTGCTGCTTGTCACAGTCATCTTAGTAAGGTCTTTCATTTTCCATTCTTTCCTGGAATATATCTGCACACCACAGCCTTATGAAAGGCAATTATTCACTACAGCACTGAAGCGGGACAGAACAAAAAAAGTCTGGAAAATGAATGAAGGATTGAAATCCTACAAATAAGCAGTTTGGAAGTTTGAACAGGCCTTCTCCAAAAGAAAAAACTATTACTTGTCATAATTGTTCTTTATTCCATTAAGAACACTTGCCTGTACAGTCTCTTTTTGCTAAATTTAAATATAGCTAATTATGATTTTTTTTGGTGGCAAAATTGTGTGGCTGACAGGTAGCACTATTTCACATTTATGCAAAGATAGCCAAGGTTTATAAATCTCAATTATATTAATTTTTGAATGCTAGAATATAAGAAAAAATGAATTTCTGAAAGTAAGTTTATACTGGCAATCGCACAGAGAGCTATTTCATTCTTTATTATTAATTAATTTATTCATTATTTAATTATTTATTATTAGTTATGACTAATTATATTAGTCTCATTCTTTCCTTTAATTTCAGCCTTTTCCTATTCTGGCCATCCTTTGTGAATCCTTTCTTGGGCAGGGTGGTTGCTCAGAGCCACTGCTCAGCACAGCATCTGACAGCAATGGCAAGAAAGGTGATGTTCAGCCTTTAGGGGCTTTCACCATCCTACCACAAAATTTGCCACTAGAGGACAAGTGACACTTGGAGCCCTGTCTACACCCACGTGGGGTCTCCACTGCCAGCCATGGTGAGCCACCATTGCCAGATATTTTGTGGAAAAGACTGATGCAGACACTCCATGTAGCATCCCTGTAATTCTCTGTACTCTGTGTTCCAGTAGTTGTTTATCTTGATCTCGACCTGCCTCTGCAGTGTTTTGCTTAAGAGCTCTTACTGGATAAAAGTTCTGGAGTACTCAAGACAAATTAATAATTATTTTCTTTGAGAATTTTTATCCCAGAACTTGCTTCATATTTTGATGTATTATGGGAAAAATTAGACCACGGTTTACAGAAAAAAGCTAAGAAAAGAAAGTATTATCGCTTTTTCAGTATTTAGGAATTAAGTAAATATGTATAATGGTACTGAAATTATTTCTCTTTTTCAAAATAGGAGAAGTTGCTCAGGTCCTCTGAGGATTCTTATCAGTACTGAGATAAGTAAAGATCATTCAAGCTCTTCAGAAGCAGAAACCCTTAACCCTTCTTATGGCAACAGAAAATTAACTCTTTTCCTTCCACTCTCATCAGTAGATATTTTGCAAGCTGCTTTCATTTATTACTCTTAAATTTCAGCACAAAACAAAAGCCTCAACTGCAAGAGACAAGCACGATCACAGATAAATTATTTCCCCCAGCTTGCCAAGCTCTTTTTCAGAAGACAGATTCCAAAACCCAGGAATCCAAGGTTTCAGAGTTGTGGCATAAACACTATTACCAAGAAAATCTCCAAGTGATAGCACACAACATTAATAATGTATTTTAAATCCCTCTTGGAATTTTAACACCTAGCCAGTGAGGAAACAAAATTACTAGAACATTGATTTCCTGAGAAACCAAGTAAAGCTGAAAATAAGCCTTCAAGAGATACTTTATTCACCTTTTAAAAACTAGTTAATTTATCAATCACAGAAAAACAGAACCATTTAGGTTGTAAAATACCACAAAGATAATAAAATTCAACCTTTGCCCTATCACCACCTTGTCAACTAGACCATAGCATTAACTCCTGTTAATGCTATGTAAGTAATTTCTTGTAAAACTCCAGGGATAATTTTAATTTATTTTTTCCCCCCTTCTTAACTAAAAGGCTTTTAAAAAACTCCCGGTAAACCTGAACTCCCGGTTCAGTCTGAGCAAGATGTGTACTTAGGGCGCAATCTCATAAAGCACATGGGGCGCCTGCAGCCGAGGTGTTACAAGTTCTAAACACCAAAGAGCCCAACTCAATCAAGCTGACTCGACCACGGGACGCAGATTTGACAAGGATGCAGATTTGATCAGGATGCAGATTTGATCAGGATGCAGATTTGACAAGGTGCAGATTTGACAACGATGCAGATTTGATAAGGATGCAGATTTGACAAGGATGCATATTTGACCAGGACGCAGATTTCACAAGGATGCAGATTTGATAAGGATGCAGATCTGATCAGGATGCAGATTTGATAAGGATGCAGATTTGACAAGGATGCATATTTGACCAGGACGCAGATTTCACAAGGATGCAGATTTGATAAGGATGCAGATCTGATCGGGACGCAGATTTGATAAGGATGCAGATTTGACAAGGATGCATATTTGACCAGGACGCAGATTTCACAAGGATGCAGATTTGATAAGGATGCAGATCTGATCAGGATGCAGATTTGATAAGGATGCAGATTTGACAAGGATGCATATTTGACCAGGACGCAGATTTCACAAGGATGCAGATTTGATAAGGATGCAGATCTGATCGGGACGCAGATTTGATAAGGATGCAGATTTGACAAGGATGCATATTTGACCAGGACGCAGATTTCACAAGGATGCAGATTTGATAAGGATGCAGATCTGATCAGGATGCAGATTTGATAAGGATGCAGATTTGACAAGGATGCATATTTGACCAGGACGCAGATTTCACAAGGATGCAGATTTGATAAGGATGCAGATCTGATCGGGACGCAGATTTGATAAGGATGCATATTTGACAAGGATGCAGATTTGACCAGGACGCAGATTTCACAAGGATGCAGATTTGATAAGGATGCAGATCTGATCAGGATGCAGATTTGATAAGGATGCAGATTTGACAAGGATGCATATTTGACCAGGACGCAGATTTCACAAGGATGCAGATTTGATAAGGATGCAGATCTGATCGGGACGCAGGTCACAGGACACCTCCATGCCCGCTCTGCTCCGCAGGCGCGGCCCCAGGGCTCAGCCTCCTGCCCCTCCCAGGTGTCTGGGGCTGTCACTCCCCTGTTCGCGGTGCCGCTCTCGGCACCTCTGGCTCTCCGGGACCCAGGCGGGGCGGGAGCGCGGCCCCGCCCGCTCTCGGTGACGCGCCGGCTTCTCCCGGCTCAGGGCGGCGGCGGCGGCGGGTGAGGCGTGCGGGAACGGCATCGGGAGCGGGATCGGGAACGGCATCGGGAGCGGGAATGGGAGCGGGGGGAGTCAGACCCTCCGGACTGCCGGGGGCCACCGGAGCGGGCGGGGCGGGTGTCCGGGGCCGTGCTGTGGGGCGGGAGCGGCGGGCTCGGCGTGCGGGCCGTGCCCCGGGCTGCGGTGACGGAGGCGCTGCCGGGCTCGGTGGCACCGGCCGCGCTCCAGGGGCGGCTCGGCCAGCCCTGACCCAGCTGCCAGCCCTGGCCCAGCTGCCAGCCCTGGCCCAGCTGCCAGCCCTGGCCCAGCTGCCAGCCCTGGCCCAGCTGCCAGCCCCACGGTCCGGCTGCCCCGGCTCCCGCCGGCCCTTCGGAGTGTTTTCCCCCCGATCTTTGATTGAGGGCTCCGCCGCGGTTTACGGCGCGGTAAATGACTGCCCTTAGCAATGATTAACGCCCGGCAGGGAGAAGGTTTGGTTTAAGCAACTACTAATCTTGTTTTGGTCCACTCCTCTTTGTTTTGCTGTAGCAAATCCATCGCCTTTGGCAACTGTGATCTGAAGATCACAGGGATGTGCAAAAGCTCTGTGTGTATATGTACACATATTGTTATTGTTGTGTATATACATTATATAACATGCAATGTACTATACAAATACATAGAGTATATCATAGCATGCTTTTATACAGTCTATTCGATGTACTATTCTGTTAGTCAGGATATGTTATTTTTAAATTCTGTGTTGTCTAAGTTAAGCAGCATGAGAAATTTTTAGGTACGTATGAAGACAGCCTATGAAAACACAGCATGCAATTAAAACTAACTGATTTATAAATCAAAGGAAGTTCCAGTGACTGAGGGTTGCTGGGTTTGCCTCGGGTCCTGTTCTGGAGTCAGGCACAAAGACACAGGGGCAGCTTTTCCTTGAGGTGCCCGTGTTTGCTGCTCATCTCACACTTGCTGGGATCACACTCCTGGAGACACAGTCGCCATCAGATCAGGACAACTGGCTGGGTGCTCTCACAGCCCTTCAAGGATATGGCAGTTCTAAGGAAATATTGCCTAATTCTGCTAGCATTGTCCAGGGGATAAAGGCAGGTGGAAGTGTGGAGCCAAGCTCTTGAGGATCAGGATCTGGCCCACTCGGGTGTGTTTGAGGTGCCCACCTGGCACATGCCCACATCGCCCATGACCCAAGGGAAACTGCAGCTGGAGTTTTCATTGCCCACTCTGCTTCTCACATTGACAGAAATAGCCCAAGTGAAGGGAAAGGTTTTCCTATTTGTGCTAGGGGCAACTGAAACTGAAAGTAATGCAAGGCAGGGCTTTCCTGAATGACACAATACCGGACTTTCTTTAGAAAAGTGGAAATACCAATGTTTTCTTTGTGTAGAAGATGCAAATAATAATTATGCCTGACTCAGCCTAGGGTATTATTTATGATGCTTGACTTGAAATCCAGAAACCTCTTGTTTATAATGTATATTTTGTGTTGAATCTAAGGAGTATTTGCCTTTTAATGAATTTAAAGACCTTGCATTGGTACACCACAGTTGTATTCATAGAAATACTTGTACCTTTATTATAGATGCCGATGATTATTGTTTTAAATTTTATTAAGGAGATAATTATACTTAATTTTTTTTAAAGGAGGGAAATATTTTGAAAATATTACTACTAAGGATTTGTGCTCTTCTACCATTGCAAAACAGCTGTGGTTTTCCACGTTAACTCCTGAAGAACAGCTGCTCTGGAGGTTAGCCAGCCGTGGTGTAGCTGCTTGGGCTAATTCTGTGATCTCTGCATGCCCACAGTGACGAGATGCTTTTAGCATAGGTGCAGTGTACAGGTCTCACATGAGTGTCCTGAGGTTTCCCTTCCCAAGCACTATGCCATACTGAGCAAAAACTACTGAGGATTTGGGTCAAACTGAGAAATTCTCAGGCATAAGAACGAGTGGAGCATTGGATCAAGCCCTCAGTTGGTGAACATGGGGTGACCTCTTGGTGGACTGTGACCACTGAGCCAGGACTGGTGACCTGACTGGTGCAAGACACTTCAGTGCTGCCACTGAACAGATGGGGAGCAGAACATAACCAGGGTGAAGGCTCTGTTCACAGGCATTTTAGGATAGCTTTTTCCACCCAGACACAGGCCATGGCAGTCATCAGTTTGAACACACCTAGCTAAGCAACCCTAGAGCACCTTTCCTTGATGCTTCCTTCCTTCATTCCTTCCCCTGGCAGCTTATTGCCCCTGCGACAGAGCAGCGTTGCCTTTGGCCTGCTGGGCTGACCTGCAGGTCAGGCATTGCTTCAGTGTGATGTTCCCCTCCAACCATCTTCTCCTGGGGAAGGAAGGAGTGATACTGTCATGGGTACCAAGGCAGAATTTGGGGCCTTTCTGACCATAAAGGGCTGAATCAGTCTTGTGATTTTAGTCAGTTTTTGCTCTGTGTGTTTTCTAACTGCCATCGTTTCAGGCAACTGCAATTTCTCTGCTTTTATTATGCAATTTTGTAACTTCTCCATGTGAAAGAAGGAAGTGCTCCTCTGGCAGGTTGATTTAAAAAGGAAATGCAAACAAAAACCCAAAAATTCCAACAGAACAAAACCCACGCTATGATAATCACAAAGCAAAAATCACAAAGCAAAAAAGTTGTGAACATTTACTCAGCAGCATGGACTGCTGGGGTTGTTTCTTGCTTCCTGGAAGTAGGTAGTTAGTGTAAGACAGGTGACAACTTTGGTGTATCACATCTCTGCAATGTGTCACACGGATCTTATTTCCATGCGTGTGGTGTGTAGTATGCATAAGGTTTTGGCTTTTGTAAACAGAGAACTAAAAGAGATCTCGATAATTTAGGATATTGTGTTTTTTCTTTCTTCTCATTAAACATTTTGCATATTTTTATTATCTAAAAAAAAACCCCAAACCCTCAGGAACTTTTTTGTTCTGAGAAAAGAGAAAAGCACAGCTCTGTGTCCTACAGGAATTTCCCAACTTCTTGGCAAGATAAGTCTTGGAAAAGAGAAGCAAATCATGTGTCATGTCTACAGAGAGCTACATGCACAAGTTTCCTGCATAGTGTTTGGCTCTGGATCTTTGTATCATTGCTTGCTAAATCCCTACACAAAACTTAAGAACAGAAACACCTTTCGTAAGCATTCTTCTTCCCCAGCTTGGAGGGGAAAAAAGAAACTCAGAAGAATCCTTGATTAGTATGTTTACAAAACATTCATGTTTTGTATACAGACATTGAAAGACAGGAAGGCAAAAATAAAAAGCTTGTCATGCAGCTTCATTGGTGGCTGCAGGTGTGACCTCTCCACCCACAGAAAGCGGACTGCCATCACGATTTCCTTGTTGGCAGAAGCTCCAGCTGAATTGCTGAGAGCTTGGTCAGCAGCTCTCTGTGCTGTTAAAATCAAGCATCTGTGGGAGGGAAAGAAGAAGCAGAGAGACTGCAAAGGCAGCTTGGAGCTGAAACCACTTGCAGCAGCCCTGGCACAGACAAACCCTCGCGGTGGGGGATGTTGCAGAAGGAGCAGGATCCATCTACGGTGCCCGTAGCACCAAGGTGGTGCCTGTGCAGCATCCAGCAGTTTGGGCACGGGTCAGTGGCCTGATGTATGTGACTGGTGCCTTTTAAGGTGACTGTCCAGAGGGATCCAAAACACTTGTTTGAGGCTGGCACATGACCTGCAGTTGATTCACTCTCTTCTTGAGCAGCAGCTGAAGAGTAAGTAGGACACCTTGTGAGCATTCACAAAGACACCAAACATCTAAGTTTAGCTGTCTGAATCCTGCTTGTCCAGATTTCTGTGGAGCAGGCAGAACAGTGGGAGTTTTAATGCAGCATAATCCAATGATGAAATCACAAATGGTTCTGCAATTCCCACAGTGCTCCCCCAGGGATCCTCTTTCAACTTGGAGAGATTCAAACCGTATTTTTCTTCTTGAGGCCTAATTAGTGAAATGTCTTCACAGAACCCTTAAATGTCCTCAGGGCTCATGGTTTCAGTTTCCTTTCTGATTTTGTTGGGCCTGTTCTCCACAGAGAAAGGAGCCCACACTGTCTGCCAGCCTTTGCACTGGCCCTTGACTTGCTCCGTGGCACACTTACTCCTTCAGTACTTAGGGGACAGACATAAATAACATACATACTACGTTCTTACTTGTTTTCTTCAGCTTTGCTGAAAGTCTGCAGTTACACAGGGTATGTCTCTGGATCGATGCTGTGCAGGTGTAGCTCAAAGTGTCCACAGTACACCAGCACTGCTCATTGTCCCACTGGCACCTCAGCATGACTTATGTCAGACTGTCTCCTGGTATGGCAGGTGAATTCATCAATAGATATGAAAAATTCATCAATAGACTTGAAATGATTATTACAAAAAGCATCACCCTGTGGGCCTGGCCTGAAAGGAAGTACTTGAAGGATTGAAGGTAGTTTCTCTTTGCTCCAGCATCTTTGTGTGCTTGGTGTTACAGGTTGTCACAGAGCTGAGGGGCAGGATGCACACCAGCGAGTTCCATTTGTTTGAGAAAGGTAAACCAGCAATGATTTTATTATGGATCTTCTCTCTTGTGTATAAAAAGAGGAAGCAATTTACCCTCCATACCTGGTTTTTTGTGGTGGGAAGGAATTCCCGTTTCCTGATATTGAAAGGATTTGTGGCTTAAGAAAATTACTTCTTCCTTTCCCTTTCTTCTCTACCAGAGATGTCTAGGAAGGTGCGCTCACTTATAGGTAAAACCACGTTTCAAAGCCAAATGCTTTACTCCTGTAATAAAGCATCTATTTTACTGTAGAATTGACAATGAGTAATTTACTCTGACCTCTGTTTGTGTGCTGCCCACGCATCCTTCACGTTCCTGCTCCTCCTTTCCCTCAGGGAGGCCCCAGCTTCTCACCTACCTTGCTTCTTGTGTACAGCAGCAGTCACCAGGTTGTAAGTTTTGCCTTCTAACAGTCTCATTGTTTTAATTATGTAATGGTGATGTGTGGCTTTAAATTAGTCATAACTTTAGCTTCTGTTTTAATGAGATCTTCCGTTGTCTTCCCAGAGGGGAAGGCTTTGTTTTCTCAGGAGCAGTGTGTCTTTTCCCAGAAGAAATGAATTTCTGCTAATGACATATGAAAAGGTGAGGTGGCAGTGGAGGTGTTGGGGAGTGATTATGGGAAGAAGGGACGCATCTGCAAGTCTCAGGCACTGAAGAACATCTTGATAATGCCAGAGCCTGTGACGTGCCAGGCCCTCGTGTATAAATAGTCACGTTGGCACACAGCGTCATTGCAGTCGTGCTTTGGGAACAGCTGAGCCTGACAGCCTTGTCTCTCATGCACAGCCCAAAGACACCCTCACATGTCTTCAGACATGTGAAATGATAATACTGGTGTCTAATGGCTGAGACACAAGTTGTTGTGCTCCCCAAGGATTTAGGAGCACATGGCATTTGTTAGATCTGTCTGGCCACTGGTTGCAGGTATGACTGTTTGGAGTTGGGGTGGCAGGAGGGCAAATGACTCATTCCAGGTGAGAGAAATCCCCCTGTCTCCCCATCTCTGGGTGGATGAAGATGAATTACAGAATATGCCAAGCTTGAAGATCTGTTTGACCTGCTGGCTGGGAAAAAGATGTCAACAGTAGGTATGTAATCCAGTGCTAAACCTTAGAGTAGAAATGCAAGATCCTCTCCTAGCTGAGGCCTTTTTTTGTGAGCATTCCACAGCAGAATCGCAAGGGTTTAATGCAAACCATGGTAGGTTGGTGTTAACAGTCCAGGTCAGCTTGCCAAGAAAGCACCTTGATTTTCTCAGGAAAACTATCCATCAGTATTTGCACCAAACCTTGTAACTAATGCAAGATAACCAGAAAGATAATTTGAAGTCCTGTGAACTGTCTTTAAGAAAACATGAGGCAATCTTTAGGCTTCAGTCAGACTGGGAAAATAATACCCTGTAGTATGGCATATGTGCATAAGCAATGATTTCCTTTCAAAAAGGGATTCTTTCATTTTCTCTAGGGTTTCCAGTCATAGATCCTTTGGACCAAGGCGAGTTGTAAACATTAAATATCTTTTCTTGGAGTAATAGGTTTGCTTGGAAAAATAAGGCTTTGAGAGGTACAGCATCTAAACAACACTGTGTAAACACTAGTTGACACTCCAGAATTATTTTGACCACCCGAGGATCACTAGAGCTTCTGTCATTCCAGCCTTGGGTGGTAACTGATTTGTCTTAGACATCTGAAATAGAAGTTTGTTAGCAGTATGGAAAAATCATGTGGGTTCATGTATATGCTTGCCCTTTCCCTGGATTTCTAGCAAAGCTCAGTTCTGAGAAGTGCTGCCTTTTCTTCATAAGCTTGGCTAAGCTAGATAACTTTCCAACCTTAAATAGCCTTATTCTCCCTTTAATGTAGATGAAATTCTGGATTTCAGTGGTCAGTTAATAATTAGCTTTTACAGCTGCAAAACACAGCAGTTGTGTTGTTTTTAGTCTAGATGAGCAAAACCTCCTAACCATTCTCCTTCCTGTTCTCCTTCTAGAACAATAATACAGACCCTGTCAAGGACAGTTCTATCTTTACAGAGTGCTTCCCGAGTATGTGAAACACTTGCTGTGCATAATGTGCTGCAGGATTTGAAACTCACCAATAAAGGGGAAATCCCTCCTCAGTAATGGTTGTTTACATCTCCGGTGGCACTAAATGACCTAATCGTGTCAGTCCTGTAGAAAAGCTACAGACAGTGAGGTGCAGGCTGGATAGCTGCATTGGGGCTTTCCTCTGGGGGCTTCCAGCTGCAGGGGATGGGTGGTGGCTGGTGCCTTCTGCTCCTGCTTGGTCTGGGCCCTTGGTTGCACTGAGGTGCTGTGATTGTGGTTTTGTTCTGAGAGCTGCGCGTAGTTCTGGGCCAAAAAGCCACTGTCCCTGCAACATCCCTTTTGTGTTTCTACAAACCAGTAAAGCTGGAGAGGATCTCTTGATGGTTATCAGAGATAACCTATCCTACCAGCCATGTGATGGACATTTAGTATGGGTTTAACTGTAGGACCCCAAAGTAGTTCCTCTAATACCATTCATGACGTGTAGGTTTCAACTGGTTTAGTTAAAGGTGTGGTTGTATGAATTGACACTTGTTCTGTTTTAACACTGGAGTGTGCTTTTTTTGGCCTGAAGTAAATATATTTGAGTGAACTTGGAATAAGTATTATTTGACACAAACCAGTTTCCTCTCCATCCACTGTTTTCCCATAGGCTTGCCATACGGATCTCTGCATTCTGCTCATTTTGGCAGCACATGCTCTGTGAGTGTGAAATCTTCCTCCTACTGAAGGCAGAAGTTGTTGTTCAGACCACTTAGTGGTCTACTTGAATTCATTGCTGGAAAAATATCATATGGGTTTGGGCACTGTGAAAGCAAGCTGTGAGCTGTACTTGTCCTGCAAGCACTGTCTTCTATGTCTGCTTCTCTTATCACTTTATAGTGAACAGTGTTTGTTCCAGGCTGACCAGCAACTTCTTTACTTGGCTGTGATGGCAGAGCAGTCAAACACAAGTGCTGCTTTTCTTCTCTCCCTCCCATTTTTCTGTATTTGCTGTGCTTCCTGCTGTTCTCTCACAACTTTGTAAAGAAGTTTGCCACATCACAGGTGAGCCTCCTGAGCCAGGAGCTGGCCAAAAGCTGATACCAATCTTATAAAGTCAGGGTGCAGCAGTGGAGTGAAAGCAACAAAAATCACATCTTAATGTTCAGTAGGCACAAAATAAATGAGAAGTAGAAAATTCAGGTATATGGATAAACCATATATTCAAATATATGAATGATTTTCAGCTTGTTTTTCTCACTGGTCAGTCTCATGAGAAGTTTCACGTGCCAAGTGCTGTTTGTTTCTCAGAACTGCCTGCTTTAGTAATAAGTAACACTATTTAGAAGCTATTTGCTTCCAAAATACTGTTTTCATGCCACTGGCACAGTCCATCATCTAGCAAGGCAACAAAGCCTGTTGAACAGTGAACTGCCCAGTCAAATTCACTGTTAATGCATTCTTTAATAGTTAATTTGATGATTGATATACCCAGCCCACAAACTAGTGCAGTATGTACATGCAGCTACACAAATGTGACAGCAGTAAGGTTTTGTGTCAATGATGGGCCATCAGATGCATTCTTCAGGGGAAGAGAGCCCAAAGAGTGAATTGCCATGGTGTGAAAGGCTGGACTCTGATCCAGCGAGCTGTTGGTCAACTTAAAAGACAGAAAGGGCTTGGTCAGCTTAAAAGACAGAAGAGACACAACAATTTGAAGAGAGTTGATCAAAATGCTTTGTGGGCACACTGTATTGACTGCAGTATTTCCTGTCTTACCCACTGTTTTGAGCTGCAGTAATAGAGACTACTCAGGATCAATCTGTCTCATGATGTTACTGCTGAGCTGATCATTTCATTTTTTACTATATCTGTGCTGGGTCTTCCCCAGCCATCTCCCAAGACCCATGTGATGAGACTGGGACTTCTAATTCTGTGGTTGCAGCCAAAACTGTAACTTTTGCTTTACTTTCCTCTCTGGGTACAAGGCCAAACACTAACATTTCCTGGAGTGGAGCAGGTAACACATCACAAAAATAGATGCTTTGATAGCATAAGGAAATCCACAGCAGGAAAAAAGCCAAGCTCAAACATGTAGTGCTAAGTAACAACAAGCAACAGACAAAATTTGTATCATAAATTAAAATATTTTGAAATAAGAGAAATTTCTGGCACATGAGATTCAAAGTGTTCCAGCGGGCGAGTCAGGAAGGAAAGGGTCAGGTGATGGCAGCCTCTGCATCTGAGAGGCAGAGAAGGAAATGTATTGATAAGACTGCATAGTATTTGCTGGCTTTTGCTCTGCTTACTCAGCAGCAAAGACACAGCTTCCATCAGCCCTTCTCTTCCTGTGATAAGTAAAAATTAATTACAGAGATACCTTGAGAAACATACTATTTTTAAGGCAAGTTAATTTGCAATTAATAATGCAGTGAAATACTTAATTCCTGAAAAAACCCATGATTTTTGAAAGAAAGACATACACATTCTCTGAACTTTCCTTCAGAAGCAGCATTTAATTTTTTTCTTAGGAATTTAATCTGTGTTCTGAAATGCTGAGACATTAGTCTCTCTTTACAACCCCCACCTTGTTGGTTTCTAAGAATAACAGGTGTTGTCTGAGGTGTTGTTTGTAACTTGCATCATGTAAAAAGTACCTAGGGGTGGCTTATCTGTCTCTCTTGGACAGGTGTATGGTTTATGAGTGCACAGTGTGTACGTCCTCACTCATCACTTCTGCAACTGTGCAAAGTACACAGTGCTATTCAGCAAGTGGTTTAGCCTGGAAATTACTTGCTTCTTTCTCTTCTCAGAGGTAGTCTCAGTGCCAGTGGTGTGCCTGTTCTGCCCGAGTACCAATAAGAAGCCTAGTGCCTGTCCAATGTTTTCCATGTCAACATGTCAGCACAGCTGAAAAGATGGTTGAATTTGCCGGCTTGCCAAGGTTGCTGTTTCTTCTGAAATTGATTTCTCCTAGCTCAAGGGATCTTAAAAGCTCCCTGGAGCAAGCACACTTCCTGAAACTTTACCTTGAAGGTCACCAATGCTTCCTTCAAAGACTGCCTTATCTCTTTGTCAGCCTACTGAAAATGTCCTAGCAGCAAAACCTGTGGTTCTGTATGCCACAAAAATAATTTTGCGTAGTTGAAAAGAGTAGCAAAGGCAGGCTCACATGGCAGAGCAGCTTGACAGGCTGCCTGTAAAACACATGGGAGCTGGAGCTGCAGGAAAGTTTTGAGTGGTCCCCTGGTTGTCTGCAGAAGCAGTGGCAAGCATTAGCCCTGGGTAACAAATCATTACCATGACCAGCTCTGGCATGTACTCCTCTTTCAGTGACTTGACCCACAATTCCTGTTCTGTAGTCCTTACCTAAAAACCCAAGATGCCAGTGTCAGCTTTACCAGTAGTTTCTATTATGAGAAAACCAAAGTAATAGTTTCTCCGAGATCAGCAACCCACTGAAACTGCAGAATATCCATGAAGTCCTTTGGTGGTGTGTAAATCTACAATTTGAGCCTGAAAAACAAACAAACAAACAAAAAAAACCCAAACAGAACCTCCTTCCCCCAAAAAACCAACCCAACAACAACAATAACAACAAAAAGAGGGGAATGGGGAAACATCTGCTGCTCTGTCCTACTATGAACAGATTTCTTGGTACTTCTTCCTTGTTTATCTTTAGGCTTTTAGAGGTTTCAGAAAGGCTTGGCACATAAGTCATGCTGCTGTCCAGCAATATGGTATTAACTTGAAGCAATTCAAAGCATGGTATAATACCACTGTAATTGGAAATCCCTGACCCACATCTGACACTGTAATCCTTGTGATGTATTTATTTTGGAGGGCAGAGGGAAATTAGTATTTTTCATTAACTCTTTGATTCTCAAGTTCCTCTAAAACAAATGAAAATTTCTTGTATATTGTCTTTTTTTTTCTTTTTTTAATGATCCAGATTTATTCTTCTGATAAAACATGTCTTAATAGTAAGGAAGATTGCAGGACAAGGGAATGGCTGACTGGGGCGAAATGCTAATGTAATGGTTAAGGTTATACCTCGTGGCCATAAAAAAAGTGTTTAGAAAACAAATTGAGTGAAATCCCATAGGAAGGAGTAGTTAACTAAGCATCTTGGCAACATTGCCTGGGAATTTCAAGTGCAGCCACAAAGGCAAGATATTTGGCAGTGCCTTTCTACATTGCATTGTGGTGGAAAGGAAGGTGTGTGAATTCTGTCAGTGGTTTGGGAAGCTCTTTTTCTTTTAAAAGCTCTTTAGGCAGTGTGCTTGTTTTTTGCTCAGCAGTGAAGTGATTGTGCTCCTACTGTGATACAACACTGATTAAACAGGTACCTTGATCCTGGGAAGTGAGAAGGATTTGCTCAAGGGGTACTTCATTTTGTTGACTTCAGTAAGCAGGCTGCAGACCCCTGACTGTGGAGTTTAGATGAAAATGATGATGTCTTTCATACTCTTTTCACTTCTGACCAAGATCCTTACAGTTATTTGCTGAGGGTGGGGCAAATAACCATCAGGATAGATGAAAGGAGGAAATGTGCTCTGTGACCTGCACAGTCTGGACTTTCAGTCCTCACCATCTGGTTCATGGACAGTGAGGAGCAGAAGTGAATTCATGACTGAGTCATGAGTTGGGTACAGTTGGGTTGACCCCAGGTGTTAAGGTGAAACAGGTGAAGTAGAAGGCATTAGTTTATGCTGAGTTTGAGTTATTCTGGATTGACTGAAAGTCCCTGCTTGAGGAACAGCATTTGAATAAGATTTTTCCCATTAACAAGAGCAGTAGTTCTGTGATAGCCATGTACCCGATTGCTGTAAATGCCAAGCTGTGTTAGGATGTGGTCAATTTGGCAACACAGAATGGTGTGTTTTTATAGGTTAAGGGTTTTTTTTAACTCTCCAGAGCTTCTCTGATTTATTCTTCCTATTACTTCTCCTCCCACCATCACCCCTGCATGTGTATTTTCCTTACAAATCCACACAGATCACTTGCCTTTCAGGAAGATAGTGTGGCCAGGTGCCCATGGGCATGTTCTTTGACAGTGAACTCCAGGTATGGATGCAGCTGAACTTTGTACAGGCTGTAAATGAAAATCATTATGACTTTGTTTGAGTCTTAAGGTGAGCAAAACACAAAATACGGGAAAGACTTATAAGCATTTAGAGATTAAATTTCTCTCTCTTTCTCTTTCTCTCTCTTTCTCTCTCTCTCTCTCTCTCTCCGTCATATTGAAGCCTTGAATGAAAATTTCATTTGATACTGATGGTGGGAACAACCTTGAAAGCACAGATGATGACTTCGCTTGTGACTGGATAGAACTTTCAATCATCACCAAGGTCTAAAACTAAATCACACTTCCCCATTAAAGCCTGAAGGTGGTAATTTAGTTATATGATTAGAAATAACCAAAGGTGGATGGATGGATGAGCTGACTACCAGCATTTATCCTTGAGAGGAAACACTGACCACATGGAATGCGTGAGCACTCCCAGAACAGATAGGGATATTGCATGGGCCACTGCCCAGTAATGAGTGAAATTGTAAAATTTCAGTGCAGCTAAATACAACTACTGGTGAGGCAGCCGGGAGGGCTTTCATTTTTTCATGCTGTACTTAGGGCAAGTTGATGTGGTTTTTGTGTGTGCTACTGTTTGAGTTTTCATCTTTCAGTTTGGTAACGCTGGGGAGAAATCACTTCCTCCTTTAGGAGCAGTCCATCTACATGATAAAAGGGTATTTCCCTAGTTATGTTAGATTATCTGTTCTAATTTAGATTTTAAAATAGAAGCTAATCTCTAAAGTACGAAATAAAATATAATACTTGATAATATTTATCTGTTACCCTTAAGAAGAGCATTGCAGTATATTTGTTTTCTCTAAGAAAAGTACTGCAGTACTTGTGTTTTTTCCTCCCTCTTCTTCCTGATTCTTTTTTAGGCACAGGAAGTATGGCAATTCATCCTACGTAATCTTTTTGCTTTTGAGTGGTTGCTGTTAGCAGTTGTGGAGCTGTTCCCTGGCAGTTTTGTTGGTTATGCAATTATGAACCATAAAAAATATGTACTGCAAGAAGCAGTTAATACAGTAAATAAATGAAACTAATAAAGGAAAAAGGAAGTCTTCAGACGGTTAATGGATCAGAAGCAGAACAAAAACTTACCTAAAGCAGTGTGGGGGGGTTTTCCCAGTCTCATCAGGAAATGTCTTAACAAAACTAGAGATCAACCACTGGCTTTTTTGATTCTGTTTCCCAGCACTTGTTCACCTCCTTGTCAGAGGAAATTTTGTTTAGAGTAAAAAAGACCAAATCCCTTCTGTTTGTCTTCTGATGGCTGCTTTTCTCCATCACTGGTATTTTGGGTAGTTTTTTCTCAAGATAAAAGGATAACTTCTTAAGCAGAAGTTTCACTGGCTTCACTGTGTGTTCTGCTTCACTGGCTTCTCTATGTGTTTCAGAAGTCCCAAATATATACCTTGCTACCAGACAGAATATTGCATTCAGTATATTTGCAAGTGGCTGCAGCATGACTGGGCAATCTCACTGTAATCAGTTTAAAAAGGCAGCTTTGGGGGGCTTGCGTCTCCATTATTGATTTTTTTTTCCCCCAAATTACTTGATGAAAAACTGATGTATTTTAAATATTTTAGGAAGCTTTTTGGTGTTGAAATATTAATTTTTTGCCATTAAATATTTAAAATTGTGGCAGCTGTTTGGAATTTAAGCTGCTCTAGCTAACCTGCACCAACACATAATTTGGTCATTAGAAAAACATGACAAAACGAAATGTGCTATTTCAGCCTTGTCATTCTCTAGCAGTGCTAGGAATGAGATATTTTGGGCTTGCATAATTTCTCACTTAAATCAGTTTAGAGACAGGAGAGAAACACGCTGCAGAATTTGATGGGATAAAGATTCATAACTGGAAGAAAATTTTGAATTGCCATTTTGAAGAAAAACCACAGCACATTCAACCAGATCAGAAAGGGGGGAAAATAACATCAAACTATATAGGTTTACAACTATACTCAGTGGGGAGAGATAGCAGAAAGAATCTTTCAAACAGCTTGAACCCAACATAGTATTTTTTTTGTCTGTACTCAGCACTTGTGAGGCTGCAACTCGAGTCCCGTGTCCAGTTCTGTCTAGTGGCAGAATATATACTTAGGCATAAATAAAAGGAGTTAAAAAAAAAAAAATTGGGTGTGTTTTTGATATGTCTACTTTTTCAGTACCATTCTAGCTATAGAAGTGAAATGATGGCCTTATCTTTATGGAGATGAGAGCTGGACAATGGCAGCCTTTAGGATGAAGTCTTATGTATGGTCATTTTTACTTGGAAACAGAGTATCCTATTTTGATATGACTGACCCTATAAAAATTTGACAACAAAGTGTTAGTTCCAGAATAATTTCCTGGTCAAAGAAATGTGTGTGTGCTTATCTTTGTGCCCTCTTTTATTAAAATGGGTGGAGTTTGTAATTTGAAAGTGTTTGTAAGAGGCATTGGGCAGGGGTGGGGTGTTCAGCACTCCTTGGCTGGGATTGACCTAAATATGTAGTTATATAATAACAAGAGCAACTTCAAGCTCTGTATCACTAAACAGGAGGTGGTGTGTATATAAGCTAGCAAGTAAATAAAGCTGTCCTGTTCTTCCCATGTGGGTACCTGTCCTGAGCAAACTGTCCAGTTTATTGGACTGCAGACACAGTTAAAATTTTATTGGGATTTTCAGTGAAAGAGTAGATTTAAAATGTAAGTTAATGACAGGACCTTTCAATTTGGTCTGATTATACCCTTCCCTACATGGAGGTTTGAAAACATGGATGATGTGAAATTTAGCCTGAGTTTTAGCTCTCCTGCAGGATCCAACCAGTTCGTCTCCAGTTCTCTGAGTTTCAGGAAAATCCTTGAGACAGGCATTTAATTTTTTTGACTCAGATGTTTTAGAGTCTCTGGGCACCTGGGGGAGAGGCACAGGCAGCACTGCCTCAGCTGTGTTTGTGCACTGGGAATGCTGCCTGAGCAGAGCTGTTGGGAGGTGGGCACAAGGATGAGCCCTGAGATGGCTCTTGGAGCAGAGAAGAAAAGAACTGGCTTCCAGAGATGAACTGGACTGTCAAGTATGACAAATATGTAGAGAAGGGGACTAGCCCAGTGCTTCTAAAAAGGGATTATTTTTAAAATTAATCAATTCTGAGATACAGGTAATGTAAACAGGTTTTCTGCTATATATGGCACTAAGCCTGGCTTTTTCTTTTCCCCCTGTCTACTAATAAAGAGAAAAAGTGGTTATGACCTTTAAGTAACTACTAATAATATTGTAGTTAAATAACTACAGTCTGATGTCTATTCTGGTTTTGTTTTTCAGGCTGATTTTTTTTTTACTACAAACCAGTGAAGATGACACCAAAACATGAAAAACAGGTAAGTCATATCTAAGCTTTAACAAAAAAGGATTCAAGTTGTGGACTGAATTTCATGAAGGTTCACATGGATCAGGGAAGATTGGTTGTATTCTTCATACTTTTAGTTGCCAGGATACAGAATATTCTGGAATGATGCAGTGCCAGTTCCTTCTGTTAAAGTCTGATAGAAGAATCAGATATTCATTCAGAGGAAGTGACTGTGCATAAGGGGCTCAGACACTGAGACAGGAGAGAAGGATTTGGATGGAGTCTTATTTTTATCAGTTGTAGATATTTTATAGGACTAATGGTTGGACTGGGTCTGAACTCTGATTACCAGCTGCATGGACCACAAGAATCCCACTTGCATGTTCTCTTCTGCTCTGTCCAATGAACATTAAAAGTTTCAACAAATTATTTTGTCTCAGCTCTTTGTCTCTTATCAGCCTTACTACACAGCATGTGTAGTGTGAAGATGCCAACACCCACGGCATGAAAAGTCCCATGTGCTTTGTGGTTGATCCTTTTAATAACAGGCAACCTGATGGGATATGCTATTTTTCTTGGAAGCTTTGAGGAAAATTACTCTTCAGGGGTTATTGACTAATCAGATGTGTAATAGGAGCACAAGCTCATCACCTGATACAGTCCTGAGTACAGACATTTGAATTAAAATGTAGCTGAAATGATTAATACAAATAATCAACCAATGTGAGATTGTTTGTATTCCTCCTTCTTGTGGTAGATTTTCCCCTCATATTAAAAATAGATATTTCCATGTCAGATTTCCTATTTTTGTAGTAGGAAAATGTTAGAGATTTCTGAAAAAGGCACATTTTTGTGGTCAAATTCTGTATAGTAAGGCTTCTGCCTTATTCTTTTCTCTGAGAAATCTATTGCATTACGCAGAAATACAAAACAAAAGAAAAGAGAGAAGGGGAAGAAAAAAGAAAGCTAAAAATTAAAAGAGAAAGCTTTCTTGTGTTTGCTTCAGCTGCCTTTATGGGTTGTTTTTCCTTTTTGAGGCAGATCCAAATGGAATATTTTGTTTTTCCATGCTTGTGTCTGTGTGACCTCAGTGTTGGCCTTTTAGTCTCCTGTCAACACTCATGTTCTTTGCATAGATCTGTAACCATGAGGGAGTAGGTGTAGTCCAGGTTTGGGTGTTACTTTGGCTGTTTTGTCATTTATGTGTGACCCTGTCTACTTGGACTGCTCCTGGCCTTGAGGACAAGGTAGCAAAATGCCACCAGTGCCATGCTTAAACTTCCTGGCTTAAATTCCTTTAGCCTGGAATTAAAAGGCAAATCCAATCAGAGAAACTGCTCTGCAATTCCTGCTTGTTAAGTAGTTATGACTACTTTTGGGGCAGATTGGAAGATTCTGAATATTCATGAGGATGTTTAGGTCAGTGTGGCTGCTGGGATCCATATCAAAGCTGTAGCTTTAGCAGTTTGGACAGAAAATGGTTTGCCTCTGAATTTAGCAGTTTCCAGAGAGAAGGAATAAATGGAAATGCCACATCTTCCAGTAGCTTTCTCTTGAGTATATGCTGTTCCCAGTGCAAGAGGCCTCCTTGCCCGAGCCTGGACACTTTTAACTGTCAGCAGCAAATTTTGGTTTTGAGAGAATTGTTGCTCTGAAGCGTAACAGGACACATATTCTTGAATGCATTGATATAAATGTGTTGTGCCCCTCAATTAAAAAAACTCCAACAACGCAACCAAGGAAAAAAAAAAAGAAAAAAACTGAAAATATGTGTAATGTGACATAATAGCTAGATCTGCAGTTCTGGAAAAACCAGCAGCACTGTTCGGGGGAGGAAGACACCTTGTACAGCATTGCAGCTGGCAAAAGTAAAAAGTCCCTGAAACCTTGGCTGTCTTTGTGCTGATTCTCCCACGTTGTACAGCTGGACTGCAATACAGTTTTGTGACAAATGGTTAAGTTAGGCTTCAAGTGGTCTGTGGGAGGGAGAGGTCAGCATCACCTCCCCCAGGTGGACAGTGGGAATAGACATGTCTCTTGAGAGTATCCTCAGTTTTATAGCAAAATGGGGAGGGAGTGGAATGCAGTGGAATACAGAGGAGAAAAGCAGATATTACCCAGTACTGCTGTAATCTCCTGATTGTTTGTGACCAGTGAATGCAGGATGGACTGAGCATGTAACAGCAATCTCGCAGAGGAGTGAGTATTCTGCCACCTAACTCTGCTTGGACCATAATGTAGCCTGTATGTGAATATTGGCCTTTAGGGATGCAAAAGCATAGGCACCTTTTCTGGCAATGCATCATCATCACTTATACTGGGTGGTTAGGTCTGCTTTGATTAGAGCAGTGCTGTTTTCCCAGCATTTGGGATCTTGTATTCTGGAGAAGACTTAAAGGCCAAAAGAGAAGGAGCAGTTGTATGTGCAATGTCACTGTTTCAGAACAGCACTCTGTAATGGGAATAACACTTCCTGGATTCAAGAGATGAATAGGGGAAGTAACCCTACATCTTGAGAAAGGCTGTACATTTTTATTTTTCATTTCTAGTTGCTTACTAATTATCTTGCTTCATTCTAAACTCAGTATTGTCATTTTTTTCGGTAAATGAAGGGGAGAAAAAAGCAACACCCAGTCTTCTGTTGAAATCCCAGTGTTTCAAATCAAAGCTGACAGTGACTGTGCGTGAGGGCTGCATTTTGCTGAGGTGCTCTGCTGTTCTGCACATCATTTTTCCTCTTGGCTCAGTTCTTTACTGCTTAGACACTGCCTGCCACAGCATATACCTGCCATAGCAGGTCTCATTTCTTTGCTAGGTAGATTCTGAAGGGTTTTAACTTCCTCCTTGTTGAAACTCAGTGACTAGTTAATTGCAAAATTAAGTGTACAGACGTTTTCCAACGTAAATCTTGTGATCCGGAATGATTTGCAAGGTAAGCCATAGCTAACTGACAGTATATCCAATAGCACATATTTAGTATTTAGTCACAATATTTTGGTATTATAAACGTTTGAAAGAAGTATTTTACTTTGAAGATTACTTTGATTCTGTACAAAGGAGAGGGTTATGGAAGGTTATTTGGAAATGGGGTAATCTGGGGAACCTGGCCAAAAGGAAAGTCAAGAAGCTGATACAGCAGTAGATGAGAGGAAGGAGACTGAGGTCAGGTTATGAGCAGGCTGCCTGAGGTTGTGAATCCTGTGCTGCAGCAGTTGAAGGGAAGACCAGTGCAGTGTCCTGTTCGAAGCTTCCTGGCATAATTTGTCTTCTTCCACTTGCAGGCCTGATGCATTTAGCACTCAGCAAAGGAAAGAAAGTATGTTGAGAAGTGGTGGCAGCTTTAGAGAAGATTGGGACACAGGGAAATAGGAATTTGGGGAAGACAAAAACTTGTGACATAAAAAAGATGGTACAGTGGGTCTGAAAGTCTGCTCTATCTATCTACCTACATGCCTATGTATGGTAAATATTATAGACAGTGAGGCAGGTGGAGAAAAACAACCAAAGAAATGGTGTCCTCTCCAAAATGTTCAGCAAATTGCTGAATATCTTCTCCAGAGCAGAAATAACTTCCTCATGTGTCCACCAGTGTTTTCATTAAAGGCATGACCCTCAGCTGGTAGAAATGATTAAAGCTCTGTTCATTTGTTCCTCTTGTGTCATGCTGGTTAAAAAGCTGCAGGGGAGAATTGGCCCTCTGCTGCTCTTCAGTGAGGAAAGAAGCAGCAGAGGTGGCAGGAGCCTTTCTAATGTGCTTGCTTTGGCAAGGTGTTCAGGATACTCCCCAGAAGGGTAACCACCAACTACACAGAAAACACCCCTGGGACCAGGAGCTGGGCTAAATGATACAAAACCAAAAGCTGTGTCCAGCCATCAGGCCACAGGCTCCCCATCTCTGAAGCAGTAACACCTGGAAATCAGGGAGGAAAATGATTTAATCCAGACCCTGAATGTTTCCCTGCTATGTACAGACTGCAATGGCTGTTCAGGAAAAAGGGTATCTTCACCTTCCAAGGTTGTTATTGTTCTCCTGTCAGTCCCCTGAAGGTTTGCAGTGGTGGAACATGCAAGTGTGTGTTAGGGGAGAATACTTGGCTGAAGAGTTTTATTTCTGATGTCTTTGGTTTGGGCATAGGAAGACACATTTTGAGAGCTTTCTAGTTCAAGATTTTTTTATTTATGCAAATATGTACTAAAAAAAGCATGTTTTTTACCAGAGACGCTGTCATTCCTCCCACAGTTGATTCCTGTACCTGTAGATCTTGCGCAGTGCCTTCCTCTCAGGGGGAATATATCTACAGCTTAAAGTGATACACTTTTCTCTAAGTCTTTGCTAAGTGGTTGGCTTAGTTTTTGGGTTGAATAGCTTATTTAACCAACTGGAGTAGGGCAGCCTGTACATGTGCTCCAGAAGTAGCAGGTATTTAAGCACACTTTTGACCTTTGTATTTTAAAGGAATATTTTCCATCCTAGCATGAATATACAGATTTATCAGGATTTTAGGGTTTGGTTTGGTTTGTTCTTTTCCTACAACAAAATTTTGATCATTAGCTGAGAGTATTGAGAAACATTTAATTCTTCAGTCTCTTCCAATTCCCATTAGTGATGCCCAGTTACATTACAGTAACATCCACAGAACCTCTCTCTCTCTCTTTTGGGATCCCTCTAAATTATTATGCAAATGTAGAAATTACAAGGAAGTAAGCTAGATATGACAACTTCTACAACAAATACTCTATATTATTGTCCCTTCAAAATGGGGAATTCTGCTGTGCAGTGTAGCTGTGTTGCTTCCTTGGGCAGGTTGATGGGCAGATTGGAATAGAGATGCCCCAGTGCCACATCTTCAGCTGTACTCTTTGTCAGTACTGATTACAAATGTGGGAGAAGCCTGAAATACCTGCCTCATTCTCCTTTACATGTGTAACTTTGAATGTTTGGGTTTTAGTTTGTCACTACCAAGACCTCATCTCCCATGTGTGAAACGTATATGACTTTTCACAGTGCTACTTAATCTGAAATACTCCTTTTCAGCTAGCAGTTTGGCAGGGACTTTCCCAGACATGGGGTGTAGCTCAGATGATTCATTGCCTTTATGCTTCCCCATTTATAGGGTTGCAAAATTCAATAAAACAGCAGTTCAGCTTTTAATCTGACTCAGTAGTTTGTGGAACAGCAGAACAATCAAGAGAGTCTTGAAGGCTGCCTTTGTCTTCTGAAATTAATTGCCTGATTTTTATTATGCACTTACAGGAATTTGTAACTGTCTTGGTGCGAGACCCCAGGATACAGAAAGAAGACTCGTGGCATTCTTACGTAGACTATGAGATATTTATTCACGTAAGTATAAAAATGTGAGAACAGATTCTTCCGGCTCTTCTGGCTGTTTCTGTCCAAGCCAGGGTTGTCTTTGAGATATAAATGGAATTTTTGCTTTGGGGATGCTGGAGGCTATTATTCTCTCTTTAACAACTGGGATGCAGTGGAACAGGTAAAGTGGGTTTGCCAATGGCCATGGGTAGGTCTGGCAGAGCTGGGGTTGAACCTAATTTATTCACATGTGCATTCCACAGTGTCTTGCAACAGACAACCCTTAGCTTTACTTATCAACTAGAAGACTGTTAAAGTCAGTGATATCTTACCATTGTAGAAGAATGTTGATGTTCAGGTATTCATCATAAAACAACTTTCTTTTTAAGTAATTATCTGGTTATTTGTACCTTAAATTCTCCTCAGTTCTTTTTGCCAACTTACTTGGTTGCTGCAGTGTGGTTGTTTTCAGTGTACCTTGACATTCATATTATGCTAATTTAGTGGTGCTTGAAGTACTTGCATTTGGGTTTGTGATCGTAGTCCACCATATGTTAATGGGAGTGCACTTGGCATTATGGTGCTTTTGTGCCTTAAACCTGTCCTATACATAATTTTGTTTTCATGATTGTTCTTTGGTGGATGACATATGGAAGGTGTTATCCTATTTTGCCAAATCTAGATCCAAGGATTTTAATTGCAGTGTAAAATACAGGTGTTTGAGAGCACCAAGTTACATTGTTAATGCTTGGCACAAGGCCAAAAGCATTTTCTTCCTGTGTGGAAGAGTTAAGCAGTTAGTGTATGAGAGCAAGCAGTCAAATGATGACATATTAAATGTCTGTGTCACAACTACTTCTCTCCTGTGTGGCAGTCAGAGTTGTGAAACTTTTAAATTTGCAATGCGTTTCAAGTACTGCTTCCAAAGCAATTATAATTTTCATTTCTGGTAAATAGAAATTCTGTAGATTTGGCAGGGTGGGTGCTATATTACTGTTTCACAGACATAAATGCCTCTGAATAAAAGTATATTAAGGCTTTCTCAGTGACTGCTGAGTTGGGGAGATGTTGTTTGGACCCAATGTGTCTTCATTTAACTCCAGCCAGCAACTAAGAACCACACAGCTGCTTGCTCACATCCCCTCTGGCCCACCAGCAGGATGGAGGGAGGAGAATTCGGGAGATGAAAGACAGAAAACATGGGTTGGGATAAGAACAGTTTATTAATCGAGATGTTGTAATAACATTAATAATAGTATTAAATAATAATAATATTTAATAGTAATAATAACAATACTAATAAAGAAAACAGAAAAAATATATAAAACTGTAGAAAGACAAGTGATACAAATGAAAACAGATACTCAGCACCAAGTAACCGATGCCCAGCCAGTCCCTCAGTGGCTGTCCCTAGCCAACCTCCACCCTAGTTTATTGTTGAGCATGATGCCATATGATATGGAACATCCCTTTGGTCAGTTGGGATCAGCTGTCCCAGCTGTGTTTCCTCCCAGTTTCCCATGCACCCCCAGCCTGCTCACTGGTGAGGTGGGGTGAGGAGCAGAAAAGGCCTGGCTCTGTGCAAGCACTGCTCAGCAGTAACTAAAACATCCCTGTGTTACCAGCACTGTTTTCAGCACAGATCCAAAACACAGCCCCAGCTACTGTGAAGAAAATTAACTCTCCCCCAGCCAAGCCCAGCATACAGTGATCTATGATCCATCACTCGGCATCTCTGAAGATATTAAGCATCAACTCAGCTTGCTGCCACCACAGTGCCAGGGCTTTTGGAGACCAAGTCCCTGCCTTGGGTCAGTCCTACCATCCAGACTTCTCAGTGGACTCAAAGTGTTGTGTCTGCCTGGCTTTTAGGCCAGCTGAGTTCCCCTTCTACCCAGCTCTTGGAGCATTTATCTTCTTAAACTGTGTGGTATCCTGCGTGTGCTCTGTTCCAGAAGGCTGCTATCGTTGTGCTCTACAGTCTGCATCCTGTGGCTGTCTGGGGTTACAGCTCCTGGCAGGCAGGGAGAGTGGGCTGGACTGCAGTCAGTTTTCTAATGGAGTCCTGTTTAGTATGTGGGATTTCATCTAAATGTATGCTCCTTGGGGAAATTTGGCAAAAGTATTTAATTTCCACAAATTGTTTCTCTTTTGATGAATTGGCATTTTCCTAGTGAACTAGTATTGTTCTGTGGGAAAATTTCCAAATGCTGCTACTTGCAGAGAGCAGTCACACTGGTTTCTTGGGTTTGATCTAAGTGGGACTGCACACTGGAAAAACCCTGTGTACCTGTTTGCAGGATTGTAACTAGAATAGCTAAAGATCTTTTTTTCCCCTGCAAAGATTGACATTATCTACTGAAACCTTTTTCTGAGGTCTGTTTTTCCTGTTACTGTAAGTTGTACTGTAATCCAAATCTCTTGCTTTTAAAAAGAAAGCAATGAAAAATATTTCCCTGAGAAGCAGTAGAAACTGTCACCAGTCCTGCCCGAGGTAAAGCACAGTCCTTAACATAAACTGAATTAATGTCAAGCTTCCCATTGGTGTCTCGGGCATTAGTATAACATCTTGGATGTGTTGTTAATACCATACCTGCACTTTAGCTTAAGCTGATTTGCAAAGTAAATGTTTTTTATTTCCCAACAGACAAACAGTATATGCTTTACAAGGAAAACATCCTGTGTTAGACGACGCTATCGAGAATTTGTTTGGCTCCGGCAGAGGCTTCAGAGCAATGCAGTGCTTATGTGAGCAACTTTATATATGGCTGCTTAATAATCTGTCAATCATGGAGAGAAGGGTTGTTTCATCTTCATTCAGAGTATCCTGTGTTTCTCACTAGCATAGGTTTATTCTGTAGAATGCATTTTATTTGCTTTAAATCCAGAAGAATGTGGTTTGTACTTACAGCCTTTTTTTGGTGAGGTCCCCTCTAATTTGTAAGAGACTTGATCTGTATTTTCGTTTGCTATGCACAAGTAGCAGAAATGACAGTCTAGTGTAGGTGTTTGTACCTCCTCTTTGTTCTTCTCTCATGTGCTTAGGTCTTGCAAGCAGCATAAGAGACCCAGCCAGACATGGATGCAGGCTTAACAACTGGACCAGAAAAATCAGATTAATTTATTTTCCCCTTTGAGGTGTGTGAGAAGCCCTTCAGTTTCTCAACCTTGTGTTCCCAAATTGATTTCAAGAGCTTCTGGAACATAACCCATAATTTTTACATGCCTGGTGTTGGCATTTGCTTTCTGCATTTTTCTCTGCTGTTTCACATTTGGTTTTAACTGTGTATTTTTTTCCTGTTTATAAAGACAGCTACCTGAACTGCCATCCAAAACTCCTTTTTTCAATATGAACAATCCTAATCACGTGGACCATCGCCGTCAGGGTCTGCAAGAATTCCTGGAAAAGTGAGTACAGCCTATCCAGAGGTGTTGGAATTTTTATGAGGTCATCAATTTCTGGTTTAAAATAGCTCATCTCTGGTACTTGAGAGCCACCATGTGGTCATCTGTACATGCTACATGTTTAGTTATATTTTTTTACTTGCACTGTCGTAATTCATACACGTGACTTCAGCTCTATTGGTTGGTTATAAGGAGACTTCAGCTGGGGCTTTTCCATTGTGTTTCATTGCACTGATCATAGATAATAGGCTTAGATTTAAACCACTTTGCAATTGCATACTAAGTTTGGGAGATCTTTCACTGTGATGTCTATTTCTAGCTTTCAGTAAGAAGCTGGATATTCTTGTACAAAGAAGAAAGGCCCCCCCCCCTTTATGTTAATGAAAAATCAGTGTCTGTGGGCTCAACCCCTGTGAGCCTGGGAAAATTCTCTAGTGACAATATATATATGAGAATATATAGCTTATCTATAAGGCAAATTACTTTGTTTACCAGTCCCACTAAGATAAGCAAGCTCTAGCAGCTGTGACCATTTTCAGTGCAGCTGCAATCTGAATAAAATCATTCATCAGGTTTAGCTAGACCCTGACCTGCATTACAAGGGAGTAGTGTATGAGTTTCAGTACTGCATCCCTCAGTCCCACTGCTATGACCACTTCACCTTCTGCAGCGGCTGAGCCCCTCTTGGTGTAATTTTCTGCTTTTTCTCTGCCCTTCTTGTCGAGCCTGGTGCTGCTGGCGTGAGAGCAGGCTGCTCACAGCTGCTGGGGCAGGAGCTGTGTGTACCTCTGCTGCCTGCCTTTAGCTGCTGCTCGGGGTAAGGGCATGGTGAAACACTGCAAGTAGAGACCATTAATCTTCTTTCCAGTCAGTGTATTATAAGCCTCCCTAACAGACAACAAATCATTGGTCCCGAGGTATATTTGTTAGGCTTAGCAGCTGAAGGCAGGGACAGCTAACTGCTGCAGGAATAATATTCTGCATGCAGTTATATGGGATCTGTGGCCAAAAGGTCAGCCAATAAATACTGGCTGAAGGCATGTGAGACAGGGAAGAGAAAGCAGAAAAGGATTAGAGGGTATTTTTACACCTCAGGAAAGAAAAGCAGTGAAATGGAAGGGCTGTGCTCCTAGAAGCATGTCAGTGATAATATGAAGAGTGTGGTAGCTCAGGTTCCAGGGTCTGAGCAGTTCTGTCTTAGCTGTGCTGCCCCATGGAGTAGTGCATTTCAAAAAACACTCTCATTTTAAAATGGCAAAAAGGCCAGTCTGGTAACAAGGTATATCAGCATCAGAAATATTTAGAACTGCTGTCTGCACTTGCCAAACAGAAAGGTGGATTATCTAAAAAGACATCCTCATGCTCCAATTTTGTGGATGACTGTAGCTTAAATGAGTACTGACAGCAGAAAATGACAGCATGTGGAGCATTTCACCATGCTGCTGTTAGTCCAGGAGTGGGAAAAGAGGCAACTCAATTGTAAGGTAATGATTTAAATGCTTGAACTCGAGTGCAAGAAAAGTGTCAGCTTTCTCTCAGCCCTGGGTAGGAGTTGGAAGGAATTTTCAGAGGTTGTGTTGGGATGCACTGGCCTGGCACCTTGTGTGCTGTACCATTGCCCTCTGCTGGCTGGCCCTGCTGTGCTGCTGCTGCTCACAGAAGGCATCTTCCTCTTGGTTGGCTCAGCTGCCATGATGCTTTCTCCCCCCCTCATTTATGACTCTGAACCAAAGGTTATGATTCTTTCTCTGAAATTGAATTTGTGGAATCTCCCTAACGAGAATTAGTATATATATATGTATATATACACACACCCCTATGTATAATATATAGGTATAATACACATATAAATGTAAAATACACACATATATTCTGTATATATGTATGTTCTATATGTACAATATGCATATATGTACAATATACATGTGTTACATAGATATTCCATATAATATACAAACTTGACTTTACTGAAGCTCTGGGTCTGGATGCTGCAGACCCAGCAGCAATGGGGGGCAATGCCAGGTGAAGCAGAACCTTTCTGATACATTAGAAAGGTGGAACCCTAACCCAAAACTGCTAAGCTGAGAGCTCCATTCACCTCAGCAATGACAGAAGTCGCTGTGCACAAGATCACAATCACTGATGTTTCTTTGTGGCAGTGGGAAGAAATTAGATTCGAGCCTGTGTGGACCTGTCTGGGGAGAGGTTTGCAGATAACATTTTAAAATGCCTGCCTGTGATGCAGGAATCCCAGGTGTTACCAGGATCCAAGACATCTCTGAAGAGGGGGTTTAGATCTTTCAAAGTCTTGGTTTGTGCCCTGTGCCTGTATGACCAGGTTGCTGTAGTGCCTGCCTGTGCAGGAGCCACGTGCCCGAGGAGCCAGGATTGAGCAGCTGGAGGCTCTCTAGTGCTCAGCTTCTGGCCCTGGGAACACTTCCATACTGCCTGTATGTGGATGGCTACAGAGATCCGTTGTCCTTCCTCACTTCCCACTCCAGGGTGAGTTAGCACAGGGCACAGTGTGTACTTAGAGCCTTTGTGAAGCCTCTCCGTGCTGAGCACAGTAGCGTAAGAATGAGGCCAACAGCTGGGAAGTTTAAGCACTAGACTTTGGTGAAATCTGGGAACAGGTGTCCCATTTTGATTTGGTTTTACTGCACACATGCAGGGTAAGATCTACTTGTCTTACAGGTTATTATCTCTGAGTGATGAAGAGCTGTAAAGCTCACTTCTTGTCTGGGCATAATTTAATATTTCAAGAGGCCATTTGCATTAACGGAAGTCAGCTAGCCCCTTTTCAATTATGAATTACTTTGTAAGAATAAGGAAAATTATGTGTTTTTCCTGCTAAGTATCCTCATCCTTTGAGGATGCCTGTGAATTCACAGAAAAGTTTATTCCTAACTAGAAGTCAGAATTAAAACACTATCTTATTTTAGTTTCTATAAGATCCTCTTTGCTATCATCCATTTATAGCTGTGCAGGTCTAACTTTGGGATTTAGATTACCCTCAGAGAAGATCACTTAGGTTTACTCATGAGAAAACTAGTTAACAAAGTGATTTTGAATGAAGTTGAGTTCAATTGATGACTTTTTTACTTTTTTTTTTTTTTTTAATTGAATATAGTCACATCCCAAATGTGATTTAGAGAGAAGGATTACTCTTCAATTGCTTTTTGGACATGCAGTTTATGATGGGGTGGAAGACACTGAGAGTTTTGAGAAATGAAATGCATGGATCCACAGGGAACAGAGGGCATCCACTGTGTCACTGCTGCAGAGGGCCATGCACTGGGCTTGCTGGGTGCCAGAGTAAGGAAACCACCCAAAATTCATCTGCCTAAAGCAGAGCCATTGTCTGAAGGTGCTTGGTGTTTTACCCTTTTCCTCCCACCTCCTTGCCTTTTCCACTGCATTCCCATAAGCTGCTGCTGGTGCAGGTTTAGAGGTCTCTTGTGGAGGTGTCTCCACTGGGTACCGTCTGAAGGATGTGGAAGGCGGGAGACTGGCTCCTAAAGGGATGGATGCCAGCTTGCCCCTGCCAGAGGCTCAGGCAGGAGCATTGACGGTTGTGGGGCAGGTGGAACCACCTTGGGCAAGCTGCCTCTCTCCAGTGAAACCTTGCTGGTATTTCCTATCTGTAGAGGGAATAATGTGTGGCAGGCACGTGTGGCTTAATCTTCTCCTAACCGCACGCATTATCACATACCCAACAGTTGCTCCACAGTTGCTTGATATTATTTAACATTTCCTCCCTTCCAAAAAGTGAAGGAGGAAACACAGTCAGCTTTTTCAAAGAGGAAACTGGGGCTTTGTTTGGTTGGGCTGGGGCTGAGGGGCTGGATGCTCAATAGAGGGCACCACAGCACAGGCTGTCATCCCCCGCCTCTCAGCTCCTCGGGTTTTTTCCCTTGGTCTCGTGATCTGATGTAAATAGGCAGAGTAAATTTGTCGAAAACAAAATCGGAGTGTTAACCTTCCACACACATTCAAGTATGCATCTGTCATTGTATTAGGTTACAGTAGATACAGGAAATCTTTAGTTAGGATTAAGTTGTACTGTTCAGCCATATGTTGTTTTTCTCCAGCAGAACAGTGCATAATATACATAATAAAATCATGTTGAAGAAAACCAGATTTTGGACCTTGTCCAAATAAGAAAAAACATGCGCTTTTTTCTTTTGTAAATATTTTTGCCATAACACAGGAAAAGAAAAATATTCCTCATATAGTATCCAGCATTTCCTCAAAAATGACATTATTTCTTCTGCTTGTGATATTTTTCAGTCTTGCTTGTTTAAAGGTCTAGAGATCACGAGCATTTACTGAAAGCTTACAAACAAAGATTCACATGGCTGTGAATAAAAAATTATTTTATTATCTCTAATTCTAATGTAGAGCCTTATCTTGCAGCCCCCTTAATCACATAAGTAGTCATTATGCACGCGAGCAATCTGGCCAAGAGGAGTGAAATCTCTGACAAGTAATGACTACTGATGGGATCAAGACTTGCAGGCTTTAGCCTTTCGTTCTTCTTGCAGGCGTGCATAGAAGGTCTGTTGTTCTCTTCAATATGCTCAGCCAGTTTATAGGAATTATTACCATGAGCCATGACTCCTGCAGCAGCGAGTGCTGATTTACATCACGGTGAGCACAGCCCTGCCTGGCACGGGCTGCAGCGCGAGTGTTGGAGCAGCGCTGGGAGCGCTGCCTGCTGTGTCGGGACTGCGCACGCGTCCGGCTGCCGCGACGACATCCCAGTGTTAATGCTGTGACACTCCTCCCTTCCTCCTGCCTTTTTCATTTGTTAGGTATTTTCATTTTTTAAGTCCTTGAAGCCAAGTCTACTTTTTAAATGTCAAGCCCTTCACACGGTGAGCCCCCAGGACAGCAAAAGCCCCCAGAGAGCAACTGCTATACCAGCACTTAATACTACTAGTACTGTCTGGTGACAAATGTGTGGGTATTCCCTGGAAGAAAGAGTATTTTGTACAGGAAAGCACAACACTTACGGGTAGTGCAGAATTTATTTTTCATTTTGATTGCTTGAAGCATGCAATTAAAAAGCATTCTGACCTGTTGGCTCAGATGGGGTGGGAAAAACAGCAGTTATTTTTTAATTAAGAGAAAACAAAAATTTGTCGAGGATACAGCCAGGTAAAAGGTGTCTGTATATCTGCTTTCAGGATGGTTTTAAATGGCTTGCAAAATGCATTGAGTGTTTGGTCTCAATGTGAACACACACACACACACACACATATATGAGTATATGAGTGTGGGTGTGATTAGCTTTATGAACATCTTTCAGTTTCTGCACTTTGGTTTCTCTTCACTCCCTTCACCTCCAGATGGCACTATGAAGCAGAAAAGAAAATTACTGTGAAATAATGAGTCCAATGTAAAGTAAAATTGGAAATTGAATTATAGCTGCAGAAAAAGGACAGTAGCCTTGAGGTCCTGATCAGTCTGTACTCTTATCACTTTTGTTTGCTGTTCCATGTGTTAGGTTACTGCCGAGTTAATAATAGTGCTTTAGCAGTTCAAGGCTTAGCAGAATTGTACTGGACATGAAATAAAGCTAAAATGAATTTGTGTCCAATATCATTGACATTAGTGCTCATTACTTCTCTGGTGTAATGCCTCAAACCATCTAAAATCAATTTTAAAGATTACCCGTTATTTTATAAAGAAAATAAAATACATTTCAAACAGCAACAGAGCTGTAAGTGTAGTGTAATCTCATGAACAGTTAGTTACTCGTGTTTTCACTAGCTGGCAGGAAACTTTTGAAGGTACAGCAAGAGGAAAATCTAAGAAACTAAATGCCATTCACAGAATTTAATGCCTTGGCTTTTTGCTGTGTTACTTGGCATTAGACACGCAAATGTTAGAATTGCAGAAATGTGCATCCCCTGACTGTGCCTGGGAAAAACAGAAACTGTAGGTACTCTACAGGAAACTCCCACACATTATTTTTCTTTTGTTTTTCTTCTTTTGTTTTTTATTTTTAAGAGCAATAGAAGGAGAATATTTACTCTCCCGATTGCATAAACTATAAAAGTGGATTTATTGTCTGGAATGATACCTCTACTTTTTGTTGCAATGTTTGTCTTTGTTTGGAATGTGGGTTTATCAAGAGTCAAGGCTGAAATCCTCTTTCAGTGGCTGCTGAATGATGGCTTTTCAAACTGTAATCATGAAGCTGTTGCTGTCAAGGTGTGCGGACCTGTAAATTCTGGTTGGAGTAATTTTCACACAGCCTTTGCTGGATTTTAGACTACAAATAAGTTTTTCTGTCTATTAATACATTAGACACACTGATTTTACAGATGTCTATTTGCTATTAAAAATGCAAGAATTCAGATTGGATTGAAAAGGCTTTCTCTGCGTATCCGAGTGTGCCTGTTTTGAACTTCAGCAAAATCTGGTCTTTCTGAGACGCCATTTCACCCACACCTGGTAGATCATTAGGGTCATTGGAGACATTTCCTCACTGGAAGGTGTCAGAGTTGGAGTTGTTTGGTTGAGACTGCGTGTTCACCTAGGCAAGTGAAATGTGCATGCACACAATGTAGATATCTCTTACTACTTAGTTTAATTTGACAGATTTTTATGGGCTTGAATGAAGCCAGAAATCCTTTTGTGTGTTTATTAAATGTTATTGTAATCTTGGCCGCTTTAGAGATCAGTTTTCAGAATGTATTTGTGTTTAAAACATTACAGTCCAAACACACCATTAATCTTATTCAAGAGAAGGAACTAATCAGTTACACTTTTCATTTTAGTCAGAGTACCTTTAAAATGCATTATTTCTTTCTGCTCTTACTAGTTCTTACATTAATGTTATCCCTTGTTTCCTGTTGCACAGCAATGACTTTTTTTGGTAAAAACTGTAGCCTAAACTGGTATAAATAGGTAAGTATTGACTCAGAGTAGCTTTGAGTTGTTTAAAGATATTTTAATAATTTTCTGTGGAGCATTCTTTGGTGTGGTCATGGCCTCTGATGTCTTTATTACGTGAGTAAAACGATACACACAAACTGAAGAAGTTTCTTGTTAATCATTCTAGGATTTGTATAATAAAGAATTCCTTCTTTAAAGAAATGTTGAAGAAAAGTTGTGTATCTTTTCTGTACAAATAGCGATGATGATCCTCAATTCTCAGGCCTTGAAAAAGTCTCTCTACAACTTTCTGTGTTACTGAAATGTATTGTATTTTGTTTATTTTCATGTGTTTTAAGTAAATACTCTTGCTAAATTTATTTGGAGACTTAATGTAAAATATATATAAACCAAATTTTAAAACCAAGTTTTGAAAACAATAGCTGTAATTAAATAAAATTTAAGAGTCCCTGAAAACAGTGTAAATAATTTTGGCTAGTGTTGGCTCAGTTGTTGGCAGTTAT
Organism: Dicaeum eximium; assembly: GCA_013396995.1. Taxonomy (NCBI): domain Eukaryota; kingdom Metazoa; phylum Chordata; class Aves; order Passeriformes; family Dicaeidae; genus Dicaeum; species Dicaeum eximium. The sequence continues at coordinate 490,161 of VWZP01016764.1, read as the reverse complement.
TCCAGAGTCCTGATGTTGCACATGTATGAAGTCTGTTCTGCCTACTCAATGTCCTTCCAAACACTTCTTTACTCCATCAAACAAATCTGTGACTTGTAATTTTTATAAAAGTTTGACTATTAAAAAAAAAAAAAGAGACCAAATTTTTGTAAATATATGCCTCCAACTGCCTAAAAATCATTAATTGATCCATGTGGTAATAGCAGATGGTTAAATGGAAGAAATGTCCTTGAAGTTATTCTAATAGCAGATGTGCCTAACTATTAGCTTCATGTTTTTACTCACCTAAATTTCCAAATAATGTAATAAGAAAGTAACACGCACCTAATCATTTTAATATGTTCATTGCCTTCTGTTACTGATTTAGGATTCATCTGAAAACTTTAAAAGCAGGACACCACTTAGAACTTGTTCTGGGAAAACATTTTTGCTTGTGTATGTGTGTGTGTGTGTGTCTGTGTGCAGGTTATATATAAACATTTGCCTTTTTTTCCTTTTCCAGGATCCTACAAGATGCATTATTGCTCTCAGATAGTAGGCTTCACCTCTTCTTACAGACTCAGCTAAGCCCAGAAGATATGGAGGCCTGTGTGTCTGGGCAGACCAAATACTCTGTTGCTGATGCGATTCTCAGTTTCGCCTCTCTGAACAGACGTTTTCCTGTAGAAGATGAAGAGAGCAAAAAAGGAAAAAATGATGCAGACTCGGATTCAGAGAGGTGATTTCTGTATATCCTTACTTTCTGAGATTATATATCCATACATACGCACGCACATGCTTCACTTTTTTGTTGATGTAATACTAAGATAATGAAAAAATTAATTGACTGAGATTTTATTGAGCTGTGACAGCTCATCATAGAAGTCTTCACACACACCTCCACACTGAATTAATGAATGCAGTAGAAATTCAATTATCTGCATTCTGATTATGTGAATTTCATTTAGTCAGACTTGAATTATTCGCGTTTAAATTATCTTGCTAAAAAAATATCCAACTGCACTCCAAATGGCTAATTAAAAGTCCAAATTTCCTGTCTCTCTTTGTGACTGGAGATAATTAAAGTTCTCCTCTGTTACTCAGGCTTTGAGTGTGTTGTGAAAACCAATTTCCTCCTTTTATTTTTTTTTCCTCCCCCCCTCTCCCCTTTTCTGCAGTTCATCCTCCGGGCTTGGACCTAGTGATGACAGCATTTCATGTGGATGTAAAGCAAGCCCAGCTTCTGAAGAATCATGAAAAATCATTCCTGTATTGCTACCTTAAGGACAGTACAGAGCAGTTTCTGCTTTGTTTACTGGTTATGTGTACCACACAAACAGGGCTGTCTGGTAACGTGTACCTAAAAGACCCATCCTTAATGCAACCATATGTCCTTACAAAATACTCAAAACAGACCTTGATATGATCTTTTTGGTGATTTTTTTTAATGTATCTTGGTGCAGGTCTACATGCCACCTATTTATGTTTTTGTGACTATTAAAATCTCAATATTGGGTAGGTCATGCTCTTCTGACATATGTGGCAGTTAAAATAATTCCCTCAGTGAGTGCATGTCTTGGATTTGAAAACGAAAGATAACTTAATTCCTCATCTTAAAAGTTGGTATATCATATTAAACATATTCAAAGCATCTTTTAGTCATTTGCATCAGAGAAGTTTCATCTTTAGAAGTCATTTGACATTGGTGATGAAATTACACACCCCACCAAGGTACTCACTTTTTAAAGTAGCTCAGCAACATCAGCAAAACAACATTTGTACAAACTATATGCTGCTGACAATTTGAGATATAAATACACCTTCCTCTGGTCCTGCTGCAATGTTTATGGAAAGACTGGTTTTATCATGCGTAAGTACTGAAGGCAAAAATTCTTGACCATGGTTGCTTAGAAGTTTAGAAATATAAATAAAAATTACATCATTTCTAGGCTTGCTGGAGATTCTTGGCTCCCAAGGAATTATGGATACTCATTCCCAGTGAAAATCCTGGATGAGGTCTATCAAAACCACTGGCTGAATTTTGCATTGACCTCACTAGGGCCAGGATTTCACCCAACACATTTAACTTCAGGCATCTATATTTGAAGGTGCTGGTAGTTTTAGTTCAGCAGCTGAAATGGGGAGTATCTCTCTCTGTGAGATGATGATAATCACATAGCTGTAACACCCTGCATGTACGTGGCTCTCTCCACTCTCCCTGACTAACAGGAGCTGCTGGTTTCATTGTGGCTGTAGTTACCATGTTGGAATATTGACTTTTTCACAAACAAAAGGCAGGCTTGAACACAACTTCTTAACCACCAACACTTATTTTGATTAAATGTCAGTTTTGCTCTTTATTGTTCACAGCAGCTGCGTAGTGTCTTGTCCCAGATTCTGTCAAAGGAGTATGTTTCACTGTGGTGTTGTATTTATATTTGACATTTAACTGCTATTAAAAAGAGCTAGGGGGTCTGATCACCCTAGCAAAGGTCCCATTAACTTCAGTGTGGTAGTTACCGGCCTAGAAACGGATGTAAATATGTGCCCTTTTTTTTTTCCTTTTTTCCTTTTTAAAGAAACCTGTGGTTACTTTCAAAGAAGGAGCATTTTAAACCTTTGAATTACAGAAACAATAGATTATTAAATAGACAGTTAGTAAGGGGTAGCATAAACATGTGTGGGCACGTTTTTTTAAAGCATCCAGCTGGGAATCTGTGTAATTTTAGAAACAGGTTTTAGTAGCCTGAGAATAACATCTCTTAGGTAGCTACTTTAAGCCAGTGTATTTTGTTGATGGTAGCACTTTGTGAGATAAATATCCATGTTTCTTTTTGCTCGGTCTTACTGAATTGCACAAATGTATCTATTCAAGGTCTCAGCTTGTGTGTGACTTAGCAGCAACACTATTTTTAATTTAAAGTGATAATGTTTAATTAAAGCAACAAGTTATCACTAAAAGTAGCTTAAAAATAGCTGTTACTGCCAGTCAGAGATTTTGATTACTTGATTTTTTTTTTCTATGTTTTTTTTAAGATGGCACATTACAAAAAAATTGTTTAGCAAATTTATTTAAAAGGTGGGAAGGATTTAAAAACAAAACCTGGAATAATGTTGAGAAGAATATTACCCTTTTTATTTAAGACATTGTAGGTTTTTCTTTTGATTTAAAAGATTTAGCTAAACTCTTGAAGCACTTTACAGTTCTGGCTTACTAACACATTCACAGTACCTGACAAAAATTACAGAAGCACAAGGTTTGGAGAGCCTCTGTGGCTAGTTCTATTTTTTAATTCTAGGAGCGTATCAGTACACCAGCAAGTATTTTCCAAATGAAGATGTTTCTGAAATAAATATTTGTTTTCTAATAGCTCTATTGTTATTCTCTTATTTTCTTTGTCATTCTGTTAAAAAAATCTGAGACTACTATAACTTTCTTCTCAGCTTTGACAGAAATTTGTTCAAATATTTATCCTTTGAATGTTGTTTATGTAGCTAGTGGAATTTTTCTTCGTAATGGGGGAGGGAAAGTACTCCATGCTCTCTAGTATGTTTCCTTCATGTTTCAGCTGTATATAATCACATATAAAGGCTTTAGGCATTTTGTTTCATTGGCACATTAAATGTAATTTTTACAAATGTAAATGTTAATCAAAAAATAATTTTAATGTCTTTTTTTACTTTAATGATTTGGTAATTTTTCAACACTATGACATAGTTTGATCAGTTGTCACTGGTATTTTTTGGTTTTGAATAATGCTGACATTTCCTGCTAGCTTTTTTTTAAAAAACAGGATAATACCAAATTTATAAATTAGAAGTAGTAATCAGATTACATTATATCTAATTGCAATAATTCTGCATTCAAAAGCTTTTCTTCATCTTTTGCTTATAGCTTTACATCCTCATTTTTATGATGATTTCTTAAAAGCTTTTAAGTAATTAAATAAAACAAGTTACTACTTTCTAGCTCATGTTTAAACCTGGCAGTGAGGTTTCCTTTATTTCAATATCAATATCCTAATCACTTTATTACTTGCCATGTGTAATTTACTCTTTAGTTATTTTTGTAATATGAGTATACATATTACATATACAAATATGTAATATGTGTATACATACACATACACAAATATATGTATACATATATATTATATATATGTGTGTAGATACATATACACACTGTGTAGACACATAACACTCTGTTGTGTTTGGGTTTTCACTTCTTTACATTTTCTACAAAAAGAATAGCAAAGGAACTCTACAAAGATGGTGTATTTGGAGTAAAAATTGTTTACATCGCAATGTATTTCTATAAGCACGGAGGGAAATTTATACTCTAATCCCACACTGTAGAACAGTGCAAACTTCGGTGTCCATGTCTTTTTTTGACAGGTGACATACTGAATTTGTCTTCAAGATGAATATTTAAATTTTATACAATGACTATGAATTACTTAAAAAAAAAATGTTTGTGATTTGCTCTGTTATACACTGTATGGATCAGAAGAAGAATAAACCTTGTATAGTCCTGTGTCGTTTCTCTGTAACTGCAGGACTAGGCTCAGGGTTGAGGACCGGGGGCTTTACTTTTCTTCCCTAGCTTTTACAGGGTGGCAAAAATGTAAATAATAATTTCCAGTCTCAGGCTGATTCTTTTCACGAAAGGCCTAAACGCTTTAGGAAACTATTACACAATTATTCTCTGCTTCGGTGTTCAAAATGCGCCGTAACGGGTTAAGTCGCTTCTTTGCCTTCTGGAACAAAACCTCCTTAGAAATTAATTCGAGTGGCCTTGTAAAACAGAAGTGGAGCTGTGGCCTTCGGGCTGGCTTTAGGCTCGCCGTGGATGCTCCGCCGCCGCCGCCGCGGGTGTGGGAGCGCTCCGGCTGCCCGCGGGGCTGCTACGAGCGGCGAGCGGCGGCAGGACTTGAAAAACGGGGAGAAGGGAAAAAAACAACAAAACAACCAACGTGGGGGAAAAGGGAAAAGGGCCGGCAGCATCCCGGATCGCGCTCCCCGCTGCGCCCCGGCCCGGCCCTTCCTCGCCCAGCCCAGCCTTGCCCCGGGGCCGCGGAGCGGAGCGGGCGAGAGCCTTACCTGGGGCCGCCGCGCTCTCCGCCCCGCTCCGCCCCGCGCCCGCTGCTCAGGGAGCGGGGCCGCCCGGCCTCCATCCGGTAACTCGTGGCAACCGCAGCCCATGGCAACGGCGGAGGGGGAGCCGGGGCGGGGGCGGCCGCCCGCGCTGCCGCAGCGNGCGTTTTTGGGTTATTTCTGGGTTTTCCTGCTCCCCACCGGCTCCCCCCATCCCTGAGCTCCTCCCGCAGCCGCGCAGCTCCTCAGCCGGGCGACGCAGGGAGGCGCGCACCGCGCCGGGGATGGGCGCAGCCGGCGTAGCGGGGCCGGCACCTGCCGCCCCACGGGAGAGCCCCCGCCGCCCCCCACGCACCGACCCCCACGGCTCCGCCGTATTTTGAAAGCACATGTTACTGTTTATTAATTAATTTCTTTATGTTTTCGTACAAAAGCATTCAGGGCCCAGCGCGGAAGCCAGGCGTGACATCTGGCGGCCTCGGTGGCAGGCAGGCCGCTCCTAAATGGAGGCCTTTCTGCGGAACAGCGAGAGCCGAAAGGCCTTGTGTCACCCAGTTATGTAAGACACAATCTCGCCTGAAAATGCACAATGAATCGGGAAGGATTTATGTAATTAATTGACCAGTCTTAACCTGTTATCGTGATGTAAGGAATTTGGAACTCATTAATTTGGGCCCTGACAGATTTCATATTAGAGCTGGCAAATATGGATTGAGCCTCTTATTCTTGTAGCAGCTGGAATTTCCATGACAGTGAGGATTAGTGAAGAAGACCTATTGCTCAAGTCAAACTGCCTCTTTTGTAATCAGCAGCCCTGCTCTGCATTAAAGGGGTAATGGGAAAGAGAAAAAAAATACAGAGAGGAAAAAAAGGAGAAATGTATTCATGTATGGAGCAGAGCAAGGGAGGGAGAAGGGGGATGTATCCTGGACAGCACAGCCACCAGAGTGGGGTTTTCCCAGCTCCCTGGCAATGAAAATGCCACAAAGGCAGCCCTGGGGTGATGGAAAGGGGAAGTGCCTGGAGGACAGGTCTGTGCCATCACCATGGCCTTGCTGGCTCAGCTGACCTTCAGATGGACTCTCCCAGGAGCCACTGAGCACCTGGGGCCGCAGTGTCAGAGGTTCTGGGAATGGGGTCTGGGCTGCCAAGAGCTGAAGGGACTTAGGAAAAGAAGGGTTTGGGTCATGATGCTGGGGAAGACAGGACTGGAAGGTACCTGTCTTTCAGCCTGGACTGGGACACCCTCCTTCATGGGGAAAAGGATACTCAGGGTGGGTGAGAGAGCCAAGGACAAGGACAGGCCTCCATGCAGCCATGGCACGGGTGACTGCACGTGATATGCCTCAACTTCCCCAGTACAAAGACAAGAAAGAGTAAGAAAAGTCCCTTTGTCTGCTGCTTTGTGACAACCTCTCAGTTCGGATTTTGATGGTGCCTGGCTGGGGAGTGCCTTCATCCCATTATCATTTCTTGGCATTGATGTGGTAGTTACAACATTGAGTGCAATCTGTATGAAAACAGTCTAGGAGCTTATATTTTCTCTCCTGGCAACCTGTTAATGACTGCCCTGGTAGTGAATACAGTTGTTAGCAATGACATTAAAAGGTTTTCATGAGGCCTCATCGTATTTCTACATGCTAAGTGTTTGCCTACTCGTGTGATAAATGCCATGCAGAAGTGGAGGAGTGCTTTTCCTTTTCTCATTTTTTCCTTGCTTTATGCCATTTGGCAGTTGAACATTTCCTCTTCACAGTTGCTTAGATCCACCATTTGCTGCTGTGAGAAGGGAAAAGTCATAAAATGGGTATGGACAGTAAAACCACAATTGTTTGCAAAGACTGTAAAGTCAAATGCAGATTAAAAAACCCACAGCTAATAAGGCATATGTGGCTCTTTTCCTCTGGACATCTTCGACCATATACATGTTGGCTTTGATGTCCATCATTGTGTAGGGATAATTTATGAAACCTGGCACTAAAATGTATTCAGTTCTAAATTTGGGCCGATAATCTGAATCATAGCTTTGATCTTCTTGATACTAAAAAAAAAGAAAAAAAAATCAGACCAATAGATTGCAATTGGATTGTTCTCCTTCAAAGAATGTATTTTGTCTTACTGTCTCCTGATACATTAAAAAATATCCACATATGTCAACTATCTCATATTTTCCCACAGGTAGGGAATAATTTACCGTTTTTGACAGTATCCCCAAATCAACCATTGAATCACTTAGTTTATCTTTGCTTTTCTGATGATCAGGAGCAGCAAACCACCCAGGTACTGCTGCAGTTGTAGGTTTTGTCCAAATGTTCTTGTTAAAATGTTGATCAGGTACATCTAATTTCCATGTTAAATGTGCCAGCATATGTCTGTTTAGAATTATTTCAAACAGAAATAAAAAAACATTTTAAAGTTTAAATGGATACTGTAATTACAAGTATTTGCATGTTCTCTGATTTCTTCCCATGGTTATATTTAAAATATGCGTGAGTGGTAGAACTTTCCTGTGATACTCATGATTTTGAGTGCTTGCAAAATTACTTGTCTGCTCTTTTTTTTTTGGTTTGTAGATAAGAAAACAGTCATCAGACAAGATGAACCTTTTGTCTGATTCTTACACTATTTTTTATTCTTTGATGGTTAATCAGAAAGCAAGGAAAAAAATTATACAAAAAAAGCCCCACAGTTAAGCCTTCTGAACAAAAATATATTTGCTTCAGATATTTGTTTCAGATATTTTGAACAATACCAGAGTTTAGTTTTTGTGCAAATACTAACTGCAAATTTCACAGTAAAAGTCATTAAAACGTATCAAGCACTGATTCAGTTAAGTCAATGGTAAAAAATTTGTGCTGCTTGTGTGTGGGTTAAAAAATTCTGATTTCTGAATGATGCTGAGATTAAAAATTACATTCTTGTTGGAACTAATAGGTGGCCTTTTTGAATGTGCTGTAGTAAATTTTTTTCCTGAAAACAAAAAAATGTTTGCTTTGAAATAGAGAACATCTTAAACAGTCATTTTCAAATACAGTGATTTTTCTTTTATTTGTTTCTGAAAGAAAATATATAGACGAACTTCTGGATTTATTTCCTATTTCTGGTGTACTTATGTTAAGTCATGGGTCTTCATAGGCTCATAGAATGGGTTGGGTTGGAAGAAACAAAGTTCCAAACCCCCTGCCATGGATAAGGACACCTCCCTCTAGACCAGCTTGCTAAAAGCCCCTTCCAACCTGGCCTTGAAAACTCCCACAGATGGGTTGTCCACAACTTGTCTGGGCAACCTGTTCCAGTGTTTCACCAACCTCACAGTAAAGAATATCTTCCTAATATTTAATCTTAACCCTCCCTCTTTCAGTTTAAAGCCATTTCCTTTGTCCTACGGGATCAATAATAGTGATGATAAAGTGGACTACAAAGCCTATCCTTTCCTTTTTCATGTTCATGCTTTCAAAATGCCATATATTTCCAGCTTCTAAGACCTCTCGTAAGTTCTTATTTCCTGTTATTTCACAGTTAATGAAAACGGTTTCAAAAGAACAGTATCTCCTTGTGCTTCAGAAAGACAGTACTTGTGATTTTTCTGAAGTCACTCCTCTGAGCCAAGTGCCAGAAATCTTGATTCTGTTTTATTTCCCATATAAGCAATACATTCTTAAAAGGTTTCTGCAAGGAAAAGGCAGTCAGCAGCCATAGGTGGCCAAGCTTCTTAAAAGCCTGGGTCAGATGAGCGTGTTAAGAACCTGAAAATGCAGCCCTGAGTTATTCATAACACTTAAATAACACATAAATGTGTATAAATGTATTCATAACACTTAAATAACACATAACACATAAATGCAGCCCTGAGTTATTCATAACACATATTCATTCACTTACACCTGGATGAAGTATTTTAGCAGCTTATTCTTTGACCTATGCATTTCTGGACACATGGTTATTTTTTGGAGTTGGTTGGTTTTTGATAAACTTTGGGCTTGTGTTTTTATCTCTGTGTGTGGATAAGAACAGCCAGTGTAGGGCTGAGAGCTGGGCAGGTCTCGTAGGAGAGAGGCACCGTCATATTTCTGTATGGCCTCTGCAATCTACTATCAGCATTTGCTGGCAGCCCCTATCCAAGGGCAGATTCAGAGTCCCAGGACCTGCTGGTTTGACCCACTTCTTACTTTTCTTGAAGGCATTGGCTGTCAGGCAGTAATGTAGAACTTGGTGTGGACCAGCACTTATCCCATGAAACTGGGCTTTAATTAGAATCCTCATTGTGGGGCAGGAGTTCACCCACAATGTTCAGTGTTCCTGTGTTCCCATTTGTGTCTCCAGAACACTTCTTACTTTCGATGGTCATCTGAGAGCTTTGTGTGTTGAACTATGAGACTGAGGTACTAAAAGTGCAGGGGTAGCTTTTCTTAGAAGCTAATACTGACCTAGGGAGTTTGGTTCCTAAATTAATTTAGTTACTCTGACTCACTCTCTGAAGCCCATCACTCCCCTGATGTGCAAGAGCCTTGGGAGACCTGCTCCTAGGACAGAAAAGTAACCATATGAATGTCTACCTTGGGACATTCTTGTAGCCCCAAGAAATAACTTTCTTGGAAAAGTAACCTCTTTATATAAGATGGCTTCTTAATTTTTGGCAAGAAATGCCCTCTTAAGTGCTGTTTATATTAATCTTCTCCTTTATTACTATTTCCTGATCTCTAAAAGGCTCAAGACTCTTGCTGCTTTTAATGATCTAAGGCATTGGGAGAGGAGGTGGGATATGAGTGTTTGTCCATAAAAATGCTGCCAATTTGATCACACACAAAAAGAAGTCTAAAAGCAAGTTTGGCTCCTGGATGATTTGAGTTTTGCTGGGAAATCAACATCCACCTTGGCACCAGAGTCCACACATCATGGGCTGGATATAGGAAGTTAATAATTTGTCTGTGTTTATGATAAAGCTTTCCTGTCCAAAGTCTCAAAGTCTTTTGCAATGAGGAATTAATTCAGCCTTACAATAAACAGGATCTACCATTTTACGGCTGAGGAAACTGAGGAACAGTAAGGTGACCACAATGTTGTACAGGACATTTCTCTCAAATGAGGGAGGAACAGTGTTCCTCCTGCTGCTGGGTTCCACTTGCTGGGAGGGACAAAGTGCCACGCTCCTTCTGAAAATCTCACCCCCAGCTGTAAGCACAAAGCACTCCAAAGAAATAGCAGAGGGTCCCAGTTTTTGATGTTTGACTTGAAACACCTGAAAGAGATTTTCTTTTTGCTTCCCAGCACTGTGCACTCTGGCACTTGGAAACCAAACTCCCTCTGGCATTTATTGCATTTGTAAATTTTGGGCTAATTATCTTTTGGGTTGCAGCATTCATAACAGAGATTCATGTCTATTTTGGAAAAACAGAGTTACTCACTCTTCTCACTAATTAAAAAAACAGGAAGTGAGAAGAGAGAGGTAATTAGGGTACCTTGTTTAGCTTGGTTAAATAAGCAGGTCTGACAGGATTTTCTCTGAGGGACACTTGCAGAAGTGCTGCAGTCTTGTTGATTTTAGATGGTGTTATCACTGGAACTGGACTGAAGGAAGCAGAGCTGATGTTGACTAAAAAGTATACAAAAGATTGATTTTGGCCAGATCTTTCAGTCTTTACTCATCCATCCGTGACAATAGTTACTAAAACAATTTGGGACTGCTAGCATGAGTAAAGACCATTGGTGTGAGCACTGCAAACTTCCCTTTCCAAAGTTGTGTTGCCTGTTCAGCTGATTTTAGCAGACCTTCTCTCCATGTGAGTTTATTTTGCTGGTGGGATGTATCACCTGGCCTTTCATAAGTAAAAACAATTCTCAAAAATTGACATGAAATGCAAGCACTATAGGTAAATATAATTTTCTAGATTACTACAACCCATTTAATTAAATCCAAGCAGAATCTTTTAAGGTTCATATTTTGCTTTCTGACCAGATTTTTTTTTCTTGGGGTAGTGACCAAGACACTTCACCAGAAGACTCTGTAAGCTTATCCTTAATTCTGTATTGTTTGTAGAAAGTGACGATGACTTCTGAGCAGGAGATGAAGACCGTGCCAAGGACAGGGCATTGTGCTGTTCCTGGAGCTCGGCTGGCTCTTCCCTCCCACTTTGTTCCTTACTAATCACAGTGGCTTCCTACAACACATTTATCAGGGCAGGCCACTGCCTGTAAATAAGAGAGTTTTTGTCCTTTCCAAAAGCCAGAAGTACAATGTTATCTTTCCTCTTTCCCACAGAGGAGAGCCATTAGGAAATTCCTTGGTTTAGTTTGTCCCTCCTTGTTCCTGGATGATGTTGGAGCCATTGTAAAAAGATGAGGCTTATGTTTCCTTCTGAAAATGGCCAACTCATTGATGCTTTGGATTGATGAGCTGAATGTTCTCTGATGCATTGCGTCCTGTAGGATGAGTATTCTGTGCTACTTCAGGATTTAGGAGTCCAAAAGGAATTTTGCTGGTCTGAGAACTGAGTACTTGGTATTTTTCTGGGTGCAACGCAAGGAAGCAGAGATCTGAATGTTAGTTTAGTGAAACATGATTTGGGGAGACAGATCATGGCAGTGGTGGTGATGTGCTTGCACTAATTCATAACCATCAACCTCAATGCCTCCTGAAATTTCTTAGGAGGCAGGACCCCAAATTCCCCTGTGGGAACAACTCAAGAAGGAGACCTTAAAGATTTGCGTTTGTAAAGTGAATTGCTGTTCCTACAGAAGGTTCCTCTGGCAGTTCTCAGTTTCTCTGTCTGCCATAGCAGGGAGGACAGGAAGAGGCCCTTGGCTAAAGCTCTCCTGACCCAACAAGGGCTCTGGATAATCCTTGTTGTCAGGGATGTCAGCAGCAGGAGAGTCACCTCTCTTGCTCATTCCTTGGTTTTTAATGTGGTTTTGCCCTGCCTTAATCTTCCCCCATAAAATGGTGCTTTGGAGTCTGCTGAGAAATGTATGCTGAGCTCTGCCACTTGAATGCATGATGGTTTTTGCAGCTCCCCTGATAGATCTGAGAAGTTCAAGCTTCCCTCTCAGTTATGCAGGTATTAATACTGTGCACATGCAGAAGCTCTACAGACAGATAAAAGATTTTACTTCTCACGAGTCACAGATTAAAAACCAAACCATCCTCACTTACAGAAGTCATCCCCTGGGGTTAGAAGAACCATTTGTGTTAGCAAGAGAGGTGAGACCTCCCAAGATGTGCCAAAATCATCCTGAGATGAAATTGCTCCGCTCTTCCCGGGAGGGCCCACAGCATCTCTCAGGGTCAGGTCCATAAATTGTATGTTCTTCAGGGCAAGGACCTTGCCCTCCGATTTGTCTGGGAAGAATGTGTTTGGTGTGCTATACCACAAATGATAAATAACTGCTTTGGCCGCTGGCTGGGCGTGGGATTATGAGTCAATTCTCCCTCCTGATTAATTTCTTGTTCTGAGATACCAGCAAGGCAATTTCACTGGAGTATGTCAGTGCTGGTGTTAGTCCCCTGCTCTTCCCTTGCTCATGGTAAGGCAACTGTCATCTCCTGTCTGCAGCATACTTCACAGCACTGAGGAAGAATATTAATAAGATTTCCAATAGGCTTGCTGCCACTTTGGGTGGAAAGGTTTCCTGCAAAGAATGTGCAGCAAAACTCCCAGGAGAAGGACAGAGAAAACCCTCCCACCGAGAAGAGCTGGTGTCATCCAATTTCATTGTGTCTGTGTCACTGCAACACCCCTGTGACTCTGAAACACTGCTCTGTGCTGCCCTAGCTTCTGCAGTTCAATGTAATTTCCTTGGTTAAACATCTTTATTTTAAAATTGTAACAAGGTATTAACTAGTTTCCCTATGCCTAACTGTTGGCTGTTTGCTGTTTAAATAACTGTCTTTCCTGTTCAGGTCAGCTAGGTTTTTGCTTTTACCATTTGATTTTGCATCACATTAAAAAAAACAAACAAACAAACAAACAAAAACCAAAACCAAAACCAACCAACCAACCAAACAAAACAACCTTATATGTCATATTTCCATGCAGATCAAGGGTTCAGGATCTCAAAAGTTCATGTAACAAGGAAACCAGAAATACCCCTCGTCAGTGAGTAACAAACACATGTAGCCCAGCAGTCGAGAAAAGAAGGACATAGACATAGAGAAGCCCAATATTAGCCGATGAGGCCTGAGGTTTACTAGCTCTTCCTTCTGGGGGAGCTGGCAGAAGTCAGTGTTAGGATGAGATTTCTAGGAGTGCCCTCTGAAAAGCAGTGGGCAGCCCTGTTGTGGTTTCTTAGCTGTGTCTCACTTGCTGCCATTGCACCTAAGCCGGTGCTGGGAGGTCCTGAGTGTGTCTGCCCCTGCCCTGCTCCAGCAGGACACTCTGTGGTCCCACTGCCCCTTGCCAGGGGACACCTTCCTCTCCATGAGCAGCTCTGGCAGGGTGCAGCTCTGCCAGAGGCACCTCGTCAGGGTGTGCCTGCTATCAGCAATCAGGGGACAGGCTGCCTTTTGTAGGTCTGCTCCTGAGAACACCCCTTAAATGCAATCTGGTCATCCTCATAAGCATAAGGGACATAAGCAGGGCTGCTTTCTAAATTAAGGGATAAAGTGCAAAGAAAGAAGGCTTTTATTGTAGGAAACCCCATGATGTTAGTCTTTGAAGAGCTCCCATTAGATGCTGGCAACCTCAAGCCAACCCAGCAGCTGCATTTGCAGATCTTGACCTTTGTTATTTTCATCTTCTTTGGATTCAGGGAGGCAACTCTTAAATGGAATTAGGAGTCTGTGAGCTGGCTCTGTTCATCGGCTTGACCAACAGTTTGCCTTACTTTGTATTGCTCATTTATGCATCGTGTAGATATATTTATATAGTTGAACAAGTGTAATACTTTACAAAGTTTGACTAATATATCAATTGCATCATCCAGACATAAATTTTCCACATGGAGCAGTGATATTGCTTTGTGTATTCAAATAACATATCCCTAACTACTGCATAAGGCACACTGAGGTTTTGTTTCATTTTGGTTTCAGATTGAAACCAGGAAGCTAATGTACATGAGTTGGCCTATTCTGAATCTTTGTCATCTTAGACAGCCCTGCTTATTGCCAGCTCATTTCACAGAGATCTATTTCAAATCAACTCATAAATTATTAATAGTACATGTGTAGGTCACAGAGACGCTAACCCTGACAATCACACCCTAATATTCTCTCTTTAGCATCAGAAATAAGAAAGGAGATGTGAATAATCAATATTCAACAACCATGGTACATCTCATACAGATATGGTATATGCACTTAGAAAAAAAAAAACCCACATCTTTGCAAAACCTGTCAGGCTGGCATTAATCTTGCATGATGAATAATGTGGCAATCTATGAATTTTTAACACCTTTAAAATGATAAAATTGTGGAATGTGATATCCAAAAGTAAATTTGTTCAAATTGGAGAATATTTTTGATCAAATGGAGATATTGAATAATGTGTAGAGAAATATTTAAACATCAATTTAAATTGCACAGCAGGCAAGACAGTTTGTACGGGTTTGTGACTGGGAGCAGCTTTCCGTCACAAATAATTCGCCTGCAGATTTAATTATAACTCAGAGCTTAAGTAGTAGCTCTTCTGGGAAGAACCCTAACTCTGGAGGCCCTGAGCAGTTCCTGGGGCTCTCTGGCAGCACAGGAAAGGCCACACAGTTCTTTGCCTTGCCTGGTTCCTGCTGCGCAATGCCCTCTACAGAAAACCCCACCAAACCTGGAGTAGGTACATCCAGAGAGGATGTAACACAGCAGCAGAAAGGGGCAGGAGCAGAATTGCACCTTTTATTTGCAGCACAGCTCCTCAGTGAGCAGGATCAGGTCCTTGCTCAGCTGAATGTGCTTGGTGGGAGAGGGCAAGCTCAGGTTTTCAGTCTGGAAAAAAATGAACCGCTAATATATAGGAAATAATGGGATGGATGCTGTCCTGCTTGAAGTTCAGTACAAATTTGTTGTTGACATTCATGGAAACAGGATCAGACTTTACATTTGAAGTCACCTCCCTCTGACAAACTGCCTGACAAACACTAAACCAAAATGCTTCATTTAGAAACTGTCAAAAGGGAATTACTAACCTTTTATACTTGTTAGAATTGCTATGTGTGTTCCTGTAAAGGGACTAGAGAGCAGCTGGACATTTTAATTTTCACTCTATACAAAATAAAAATGACACTCAAGAACTTCACCTATTTTTTTTAATCCTTCTAATGAAAGCATTTTATTTTATTCCATTTTTATTGAACGGAAAATAAAATGTGTTTGTTTCCCCAGATTTGAGGAGAATTAACATGTATCTGATTGTTAATATTTGATCCTTCTTTAATTATTTATGGTATCAAGGAATGAATCTGTCAAGTAAATAATGAAATGCGTACATGCAGCATATGTAATTAGGTTAGGTGCATAAATCCAAAGTGCTCACTTTATAGTTGTCAGTGCAAAATTTATTAATAATGAGAAATGCTAAGTGAAGAAAATTCCTAACAGTCTACTCATTAGTGTAGGTTAGAGCAGTTGCTGAAAAGGGAAGTTATCATTCCTCTCCTACTGTATTTCATAATTTCAGAATGTTAGTAAATCGCTATATATTTTCCTCATCTCTGTTTTAAATGTGTAAGAAGAGCAGTCTTTAAGTTGTGCTAGGAAGGTGCACTTTGTCATCACTCTGCAAACAGACAGCTATCAAAGTAGAGAGGTTTTGCAGCTTTGGGTAGTTTAAAGCCAATGTTATACCCTACTCTTGCTTTCCTTAGGACACAGGAGTTCCCAAGTGTTTAAAAGGGATGAACTGCACTGTATTTATCCCCTGGCATTTTAGGATTGAAGGTGACATATGAATGCCTATGCACAAGCACAGAAATGACCGTACATGTGTCGGGGGGTAGGACACAGGCGGCACAAAATGGTGGGTGATGGTGGGCCTGTGTTTGCTCGAGCTGTGTGTCATGTCCTGCCCTAGCAGAAGTCACACAGACACAATCTTCACACAATGCATGTCTGCCTGGGGCAGGCACATGTGTATTAGAAAAGCTCTTTAGAGGCCCAAGTTTATAGCCAGGTGTAACAACCACCACTATCTATTTTGAGTGGAGCGGTGCATCTGAATATTTCTTGGGCCGTGGGTGAGTTGGTCCACACGAACACAAACCTTAATGTATTGCCAAGGGTGGTGTCCTGAACGAGGAGTTGTGTGGCTGTGCCTGGACCCAGGAGTATATGGGCCAGACTAATAGGCTTTAAAAGTGGGGCTATGTCCCATGTCACTTTTACCACTCCTTCACCTTAGCTTGCCATTACATTGTTTCTGCTTTTTGCAAATTAAAGCGAAAATTGTTCTAGTTAATAAAAAACAAAACAAAATTACTCTGTGAGTTTACGTCTTCTGGGGTCTGAGAAGAATGTGTGAGAGAGATGAAACACCTGTTTGAGACAGAGAAGTGTTGTTGTGGGACCACAAAAAATCTTTCTCAATCCCAAAAGGTATTTTTCAAAGCTCCCTCTCTGAAAGAAGATTTGATTGCTAAAAGCATATTTAAAACAATATTTCAATATAATTTTGAAGCTTATCATTATCATAAGCACTTCATGGGCTAATTCTCTATATCCAAGGATAAGCATTCACCCCAGCTCACTTTTGCTGTGGAAAATTAGATATCTAGTCTGAATTAGTCATCTGGGTTCCATTCACAATCATTGAGATTCATCCCAGCCTGAAACTGGTGCTCGAGGCTAAGCCTAAGTTACAGGAGGTGAATCACTCTCTGGAGATGCTGACTGGCTGTCTTCTTGGGATGCAGAAAGCTGATACTGGAAGCCTAACTTTTAGTCTGCTCAATGAGATGAGCTGAATCCCACACTATGCATCTGGATCTGACTTTAGCTGAGGATCTTTCAGGGAAGGTCATCAAATGATGACCCTAAGGTAGCTGAAGCTCTGGGAGACTGACCACACAACCATAGCAAAGTGCTTATGCTGGCTGTGCCTTATTTTCCCAAAATATTAAAATAAAGAGAACTGGATTTGCTGATCAGCAAAGGCTGACCTAAGCCTGGGCTGTCACTGAGAGCCCCCAGCCTGAAGCTGCATAGCTGTATCCGTATCCCTTGCTTCTGCTGGCCTCAGCAGCCACACAGCACAGCAGGCAGATGCTTTGGGAGCTGATTTGGCTGAGCACAAGTCTTTGGGGGGAGTCACAGTGTAACTTTTCATTTTTAGAGATCTAGCTGACCAGGCAGCCCCACAGTCACTAGTGCTGGCACAAGGGAGAAAGATGGGAAGGCAGTGATTGCCAATGTTGTGATGTGGCAGGGCTGCTGCTGCTGGTGGCGGTGCAAAATCAAACAGATTGTGAAATTGAGCCCAGAGCAAAAGGATGCTGACACCCATTCATTCAATTTTGTATCCTGCTGTTAGATTTTAATCACAACATTTTGGGTCAGAATCACAAATCCTCTTATTTGCCATGAGAACTTCTTTCAAGCTTAACATTTTTATGCTCCGTGTAGGACGCAACAATATTCATCTCTGCTAGCCAAGCTTAGAAATGCATTAAACTGTCCAAGCAGAAAATCAGGAACAGACATTTAGTGATGCAAAATGGTCATTCTGCAACCTAATGCCTAAGGGACAGATCAGTCATCACAGACTCCCACTTCTGCCTGAAAAGACCAATTAGGTGACTCTGTCTATTCAACTATCGATACAGGATTGTTCCCAACAGTATATTCCCCCGTGCTTTACCCACTCTAATTTTAAATTACTCAAGTGCCAAGACTTCTATCACTTCCCTGGGGTGACTATTGCACAATTGAAAGCCTCACTGTGAGGAAATGTTTCCTGATATTCTGCCACAATTTTCCTATGCTTAGACTCATGCCTTTTTACATAGTTACATGTTCTTGTACAGCTCTACCTTCTTTTACAGCCACATCATTGCAAAATATAATGACAGTTACCACCCCCCTCACCTTTTTTTTTTTTTTTTGTCTAATGATTCCTAGGCAGTAAACACATAAAGGAAAAGTCAATTATTTCAGCCACTGGTTATCATTATTGGTGGTGTGCCAGTGCTGATGTTCCCTGATCATTCTGCATTGAACAAAGTTGGTCCAAGAGGAAAGGTTTTCCGCACACATCCTTTGAGGAAGAATGATAAAGGCTGAACAAAAGAAAGTCTAGGAAAAAACCCCACAAACTTTTCAGGTGGTACGTACTACTATGGAAAGAGGAGTTTGCTACTCACCCATGAGAGTCCCCTAACAACAAATAATTAGGGTAAAGCTCCCTACAAGAAGAGCTTAAGGCTTACTCTGTATTTTCAGGTAGGTAGGTACATAGTAGAGCCCAGTGGGTTGTGACTAGTTCAGGCAAGAGGCAGCAGAACTGTGCCACAACCCAGGGCTCTCAGGCACTCTCAGACACCCTTGCTTCAGGAAATAATACTTGGATGCATCTTGTACAGCAGGAAAAGACTTATCTCCAAATATCTTGGGCAAGTGAATGGCAGACCTCATCCTAAATAGTCTCTTCATGTTCAATAAAGGGGCAATAATACTATATTCCTGCTCCTTTCATCTGAACCAATGCCACCGTGAATTTTGGGTCAGGTGCACTGAGAATGAGCTTTCCCAAAGTCATTGCAGGACCTTTCAGCCTGCTGCAGGTAGGATTTATTTTTTAATTTTTCCCCCACCCAGTGAGTGTCGTATAGTCAAACCGTTCATCTGTTTTATCAGACAAGCAGAACTGGGAGTCTGATATCTTTTAAAAAAAGATACAGTTCTCTGATTAACTGAAGAGTAATAGCATGAAATTCTAGTCTCCAATAAGTAACATATTGATGCTTATGTCTAATTTAATCAGCATCAGGGGGGACGGGGGTGCCCATTCCTTCACCATCAGTTATACAGCAGTTCAAGGTGATAAATCCTATCTGCAGAATGATATTCCGTCGACATTTCTATAATATTAATTAGATCACCGTGTCAGGCTGTAGGAAATTTGCTTAACATTCATTAGAAATTTCTTATAGATAGATAGGCATCCCTCCCTCCTTCTCCCCTCGCTTTCTTTCTTCTGTGATTGACAGATGAGGTCAAGCCGGAGACAGCCCCCCTTCTCTCACCGTGCCTGAAGAGCCAGGTCACCGGACTCCATAATGCATGGGGAGTGGGAGGGGAGGATTATGCCTTGAAGAGATATCCTATTAAATTGGACAAAAGCTCGTTTGCCTCCAGGCTCCATTGCCAGGTCTTTTCAGCCCGCAGCCAGCACGGAGAACGCAGGCGAGTGTACGACGCAAAAGCCATTTGCATTACCCTGCAGTCATTTTTATATGTGGAGGTAATGAAGTTGTCAGCGGAGCCTCGAGTGTGGCAGAGCCTGATATTCAAATAGACCTGCCAGCTCTCCCCTCTCCTCACCACCGCCCTCTGCTCTCCCCCCATCCCCACAGCTGATCTACGGACTCCCTGCATTACTGCTTCTCCGCTTCGCCGCCTCCCACCGTGCTTGCACTCTTGCCCCTGTCAAGTGCTTTTGTTTCCAAGCCAGGGAGCAGCACCCCCAGCCTGGCTCACACCGCTGCCAGCCCTCTCACATGCCCTGCACACCCGCGCTGCCCACACGGGATGTCACACGGGATGTCACACGGGATGTCACACGGGATGTCACACAGGATGTCACACGGGATGTCACGGGCTCGCTGAAGTGCCTGCACAGTTGCACCATGACCCTGCCTGCAGCCAGCCTGCAGCAGCAGTCCTGCCAAGCTTGCGAGGAAAGCTCCCAAGACACCACATTAATCCCAGGTTGAACGTCTGGGGCACTTTGTTGTGGTCAAACAGAAGAGAAGGGTTTCACATTTCTGTCGATTTTCGAGGTGAGGTGGCCTGTTCGTGCTTGGTGTGCCCACCACGTCCTTTTGCTGTGGAGCAGCAGAACGTGGTGCAAATTGTGCATAGAGCTGGGAGAGAGGCAGCTACCAAGTGGTTCCCAACACTCATGTTCACCAGGATCCAGGGGATGCTGGCAAAGGGCATTGCAGAAATACCTTGTCCTCATAAAAGGAACCACAGGATCATAAGTAAGAAGGCAGTCAGAACTGGCCTTTGGTAAATTTGAAATCCATTTTAGGAGGAAAAGAATTTAAAAATTCCCTGTGGCAAAGCTGCCTGGTAAGCAAAAGGTCTGAATCAACCCCATTAGCCTCGGAAACCAGCTTTTACTAAATATGGGGCCAGGCTGTCAGCTGGTGTTAATTGGCACAAACCTACTGAAGTCAATGGAATGACAGTGATTTATACCAGGATGAAGACTTGGGGGATGGATACTGAACAGGAAGGCTGTCTTTTCTCTGTTTCCAGTTACTGGACCCACTTGTGGTCACAAATCATAGCTTCTAGGTGTGATGGGCAGATGTCACTAGGTAGATAGACATCTGCAGGTTGTCAAATACACATTGCAAAATGGAAAACCAATTTAAAAAATTCATCACCCTGGTAAATATTTAGCTGCCTCAATAGTCTCATTTTTGGATCAGCAACTCATTCATTTTTTGCAGAAAAGGATACTTTCAGTGGTCTTATGAAAATGATCAATGATTCTTTAGCACAGAAGGCCCCTGGGATTAATTTATTTTGTAAGCAGCATGCTAAAAAGACTGGTTCAAGCATTTTTTAAAAACTTACAGGAGGGTCAAAACCACAAAGGTTTCAGCAGCAGCATTTTTTGGCCTTTGTTCTTACACTGAGATTTTGAAAGATTCCCTAGAACCCCAGCAAGCTACAAATTTTCACGGCATGATACATCATTGTGCCACTGGAATTCATATGCCTTCAGGAGCTCCTTTTGGAGAACCCAAAATTTATTTAAGAAAGTGAACTTTATGTTTACAGTACAACAGCCTACAAGAATTTCCAGTATACAGGGTTACTCTAAATGCACCAACCTGCAGATTAAAGGCTCCCTGAGTATAAATTGGCATGATGCACTGTAAATGATTCACAAATGGAGGAGTCCCTAGGTGTGCATTGACTCGCTACACCATAACGTCTCCTACAGAGATTTTACAGCATCGTATGCCAATGATCCATGGATTAAGGGCTCCCTAAGTGCACATTGACACGATAGACTGGAGCTGTTTTGGTCTATCGTGTCAATGATCCGGTGATAATGACAGTGTCTTGTGCAGATCCACTGAGACCAGAGTTGTTGTGGTTCCTAACGGAAAAGCTAAAATTGTCCCACTTAAGTCATATTGACTGTTTTGGGTGCTACAGGAACGTGGACAAAGTTTTCTCAACGTTCTCCTCCTTCATATCAGTTGAGGAATGTCTTCAGTGGTGCAATTTTGTAGTCTGGGTGGCTTCTTCTTGTGTATGTACATGCATATGCAGGTTCATATGGAAAAAAGGGGACAAGTGCACTCTTATACATTTTATATGCATAAATCTTTCTTCATAGAGAGGCAAACTGGCACACTAAAATTTTGTCACTGTCATTTAGGATACCAAGACTCAAACTGAGGAAGAGTCATTCTAGATACAGATTGACTTCCTATGCAAAAGAGCATAGTTCTCCCTACTATAGAGCAGGATAAGAAGGGGAAATGAGAACCCAAACCATAATAATGCCTAGTTATTCTGTTTACTTGCATCTTAGAAAATGCCTCTGCAACAGTTGTAAACCTCCCCTTGCACAAATGGGAATATTGGTAAGTAACAAGTTTAATGTGGTAAATCTGTGACCACAGTGCAACTATGACCAAAATACAGCCTTTTCCAATATGTGTCTAACCCAACAGCAGAGGTTCAACACGTTGAAAATAATATTGTCTAGTCCTTGTACTGTTTCTGAGGAGACAGGAGAGAAGAAGTCAGAAAGACAGAGATAGGTAAGAAGAGTGCTAGCAAGTGTTTGTCATCCAGAAATTGTCTGGCATTTGCAGCATCCTGGGTCAGCATTTTCACCTTCAGCTATTCAAGCTTTGGAATTGCTATGGTGGAGGAAAAGTTAAGATGTCAAAAAATCAGGTTGCAAATGAAACAGCAGGAGAAGCAGAGTCAAAAACATTAACAAAACAATTTTGGAGGATTGAAACAAAAATATAAAATTTTAAACATACAATTAAAACTGGAATTCCATCAACCTCCACAGAGCTATCTCAGAAGAAACGCATAATACTCTGAATACATCTAATTGAAAAAAGGGAGAAGGTATTTGACTGTGATTACAATATAAACAAATACATTATACATTGACAACTGGATTCTTTGATGAAATGCTGCTTATAGATGCATTATATTGGCTTTTCAGGTCCACTGACATTCATTATAAAAATTTCCATTATAATATACCATCTTCTGAAATGTTCAAATTCCTTGACTCCTGACAGTCAGGAAAAAAGGTACATATTAAGAATTTTAAGAGTATTTCCATCTTCTACATAATTTTACCTTCACAGAAAGTGAAGTCTGATCTCCATTTTCTCTTCAGAGGTAAAATACGTGCTACTGAGAAAACTGAGAAAAGTCCACGGGTCATCACTGATGTTTGGTAGCTTAAATTCCAAATAGCTTTCACTGTTTATATTCCAGAAATTAGAAATTTCATTAAGTTTGCCATTTAATGGAAGATATCACTTTACAGCATACATACAACTACTGTAATCATGTTTAAGAGGATGAATTCCTTTATATCAAAATGTATGAGGTAAAAGTTTCTCTTCCTAGGATATTGCTAGCTGATTTTCAGGAGTAAACTACTCCAGTTTCAAGTTCCCTTTCTGTGGAGGTCTGATAATTTTTGATGACAGGTTTGGAGATTTTGAGAAACAAAAAACCCACCAAAACCCCACCCCCCAAAAAACCCCAAACTGCCCACAGTATTTACTGCTTAAAAAGTAATTGTATAATTGTTTTGATAAACTAACCAGAACCTTTTGCATATCTTGCTCTGAGGCACTTTTGCTAATTCCTGGTGTATGTAGAAATTAACTAAAAATTTCACCCAAGATGACTAAACTACAAGGTGTCATTATAGTTCAGTGGGGCTGGGGTAAAGCACAACAAATGGTACCTGTTTCTGTTAAGAAAGATGAAGAATGAAGGCAGAAGGAAGACGTTTCCACACTGATCTGCCATGGCTCTAACCTTCTGCCATTGTCCAGAGAGTTTATTCCCAGTAAGAGATCTATGAATACACACACACACACACACAATTTTACAGCAAATTCCTATTTTTCTGAAAATGCTCCATGCAGAAATGCTTGGTATGCTTTCAGTAGCACCATATAATGTCTGAACAAGGCTGAATCTGTCCTCATCAGTAGCAGCAGGATA
This sequence comes from Dicaeum eximium, assembly GCA_013396995.1. Classification (NCBI taxonomy): domain Eukaryota; kingdom Metazoa; phylum Chordata; class Aves; order Passeriformes; family Dicaeidae; genus Dicaeum; species Dicaeum eximium. The sequence continues at coordinate 466,712 of VWZP01016764.1, read as the reverse complement.
CCCTGGGGACAGCCACTATCAATCTCCTGCTGAGGTTGCTCCTAGACATACTGCACACTTCAGCCAATTTGAGAGAGAATACTGCTTTTCTTTCCAATATTAATGGGAAATGATGCAAAAGTGTAAAACCTAACCTGGATCTGATGCATTCAGAAGTTGAAAGGCTGGAATAATAATTATATTATCTCATCTTCTTGAGAAACCTAACCAATGCCAGTTACTACTGTGCTCAAAATCATGCTGCAAATTAGACCCCCAACTCTCAAATTAAAGAATAAAAGGATATGGCCACAGTCCTTATATATGTGGAGGAATGCAAAGTCTAAGTAGGAAATAGATGGAGAAATGAAGAGAAAAGGGAAAGTTCTTGGTTGATTTCAGCTTGGCAGTCAGGATATAAGTGGATCTGAGAGAGTCAGGTCAGGGAAGGATTTGAGGCTCATTTTTCCACAGAAGTGGGGAAGAAGAAAAGGAAAAGATTGGGCATTCAGGAAAGAATGCAAGAAGTCCGTGTCTCAGAAGTGCTTTTTTTTTTGCCTTTTTTTTTTCCCCCCTCAGATGTTAAGACCTACTTTTCAGTGGGTATCTGGAAAGAAGAGCTCCCCAGGGTCTGGGGACACCTCCTGACACACTCACACATAAAGGTGCATGAGATTTGTGTGAAGATGATGGATGGGCTGAATCTCAGTTATCTATACAGGGTTGCCTCCTCCCATTGGAGATGTCCTTAGCCACTTCAGGGGTCTGTTCAGGCTGGGTGGGGTGACACAGGATCTGTGGGAGACCTGTGCCCATCTATAGTGGCAGCTGAAGCCTATCCCAGCTGTCCAGGGGCATCTCAGGTGACATGAGCCCCCTTGTCTGGGTAACAGATTCAGTCCCATAAAAAATGCAGGTCTTGTTGCAAAACTGGTGCTTTGCATGTGCAATTTATAGCTGCCCTGAGAACCTTTAAGTCCTGTGGACATGCCTGAGATAAATATACCCTGAAAAATACTCTTCTGGGTTTTTTTAAACTTCCAGATTTTGACATTTGTATTTAATTTTGAGATGAAAGGAACCTGGCTTTTTATACAGATGAAAAGTACACTAAACTTTTCCTTTATGAAAGATCTTTCAAACATTACCTGAATAATATTTGCCCATTTGACCATCTGAGTAATTACTTTAGAATGTCCTCTCCTGTACTGCTTTGCTAGCAGTCAGGCTTCTGTAATAAAATATTATGCTCAAAATATATTTTAGAAGAAAGGTATATAATCCTATTAATGGATTTCTTTAAATTCACTATATGTGTTTTGCAATGAAATAAGCATATCTGTAGCAATATCTAAAGTTCTGCTTCAGGATTTATGCACTCTTAATGGATGGAGATTATTTCTTTGGATAATATAAATATCCCAAAGATTTAATGAAGCCATAAAGACATTCATTAGACTTCTGTAATTAGAATTATAGCTACAAAGGCTTCAGAGTCCTAAATATACATGCAGTATTTACTTGTTTCAAGCTTTCAGTAAACAGCTTTCATCCAGGGGAAGAACTCGGAGCTGTGGAGGAGGAATTCACGTCCAAACTGGTGAGGGGGCTGTGAGTGTCAAACAGGGCAAATAACCCACAAAATTACATTTTTGGAGACCAGCTCCTCTAAACTACCTGCAAACTTCTAAGGTCCTCTCTTTGGGGGCTGCTGTGGAGCATGTCTCAACTAAATGTCACCTCCAGCTTGCAACAAAGGCTCAGATAGATCTCTGATTTCTCAGCCTGATGTTTTCTTCATGTCAGATGAGGATCACAGGTATGTTTTGGAAATTGCTTGGAGGCCTTGCACAACCATGTGTGTGAATGTTGGGATTGAATCTGGCCCTGACTTCTCTCTGTAAGTGGAGCAAGGTAACACTTTTTAATGTCACAAATCCAGTAATTCCTCCAGTTCTGTGGTTTGCTCAGGCCACTTCACTCTCATGCAAATGTTTTCTCTGTTTTCTATGCAAAGAACAGCAAGACACAGAGCCCAGTGATGATGTCTCAGAATCCAATCAGAAAACCTGCATAAAGATGAAAGGTCTTACCAATGAGAAGTGAGCTTGCTAAACTACACCTTTCAATGAATTCAGACAAAACTGAAAAATGTTGTTGATATCAGATCCTTAGGCTGATTACTGAAGCGTTCGATTTTTCAGCATGTCAATTCATCACTGTCTACCTGGTTATATTTAACACTTTCTCCTGTTTCCATCCTGCCTGCTGAGATAGGCAATCTCTGTCACACGGTATCTGCTTCACCAGAAGGTCAATAGACCATTGTGGAGGCCCATGAGTCCTGTTCCCAAGTCACCTTGATTGTCTTCACGATATTGCTGACAGCAGGTGGAGCTTCCATGGCTTGTGGCATCTAAAATATTAATGAGATTAGAGCTTGCATCCTTCAAGGAGTTCAGTGCTTCCTTTTCGGTGCTTTGCAATTTTGCATCCAGTCCATGGAATGCAAAACCTCTGCACCGATGGTTGCTGGCCTGTGCTGGTATTGCCAAAATTGGTTACTCCAGTGTTCATTTTCTTTGAGAAAGTGCCAGTTTGCATTTTAAGCTAGCCATAAGTTCAAAATTTTTGTGGAGGATAGTAAGCTTTGGGTAACTCAGCCTGAAGCTGAGAGGTTTGGATGTACATAAAGAGTTTATGTTTGGTTACAGCTCATTACACAGTCCTGGCCAAATGATGCAAAATATACATAAGGAAATGGTGGGTCACAACTTCCATGTGCATCAGTCTGCTTTTGGGGTTATTTGGGAGGAGTTCCTAGGCTTCCACAAGCCTGACAGAGGCTACCTGTGATACCAGAACTGTGGTGTGGGACTGGTGAGGATTAAACAACCTCCTCTTCTGCTATTTCATTGCCAACAAGGAGACAGAGCAGCTGCACAACCTATTAGGTTGCCTCCCTGTTTCTGTCAGACTATCCCTCATTATGTACCTGGATCCTGGATGCAATGTAATGCATATACAGCATGTATAAGAAATATACACCTCTTAGGATCATCTTATAAATCAATTGTTGACTGATTAAAAGCTATTTATTGTTAGAACTTGCTGATAGTTTAGCACAAATTGGTTTTTCTGGTTTCTTGAACAGGGATTGCTTTTCCCATGTGAGTCCTAAACCAAATTCTGGATCTGGAACATTCTAGATGTTAGGGAAATCACTTTTTGATATTTGGCTTCTCCCCTTTGTAAAATGATAATCACACAACTTGCATAGCTTTTTAAAGAGCTTTGAGATCTATGGGTGAGACAGTATAGGCATTCTAAGCATGATTTATTTCTTTGCTGGGCCTATCCCTAAGTGGCTCATTGAAGAAACAACATTTATAAATATGCATAGCTTCCTAGTATAGAATTTTTCCTATTCTTTTCAGAATATACAGGCTAAGCTGTTATTATTCACTTTTCCATTTTTAGAATCAACTATTAAATTGCACCACACTTCTGTGTTGTAGCAATTAAAATAACTACTGTCTATTTGGCAGTCCTTTAATGGAAAATGAAATTCACTTTTAGGCATATATCATGGTAATACATATATCATATGGTATACAATTTAGATAATTTTCGAGCACAGTAGCAGGATTAGTTCTTATTCCCTACCTAACCATCGTTACAAGCATCAATTTTGTTAATTAAGAATTTTGAGCCCTGTGAATTTATAGTACAATTATGTTTTACTTCATAAGTAGGTCTTTACCCCTATGCAACTATTAACAAAATGTCCACTTATATTATTTACTGGCGGTTTCAAAGGCTTATGAAATTTCTGATGAAGATTTACCCTTTTGTCTAAGCTTTGCTCACTGTGTGTCAGCTGTTTGTCAGCAAAACATAACAGTGAAGACTTTTGACTTAAATCCTTTTTTTTTTTTTTTAAAGAAAAGCCAATTCATCAGGTAAGAAAGACTGCTGCTCACACTCTCAAGTCCTGCCAAAGACAAATGGCTGTAAAAATTTAAAATCAATCATTAACAGATTAGCTGTTGGTCCAAAGTAAATAGCAATCAGCTTATTAGGCATCAGGCAGAGTGAGATAAAGGGGAAGAGTTATTGAAAATGAGGATGTTTGCTGGGGCTGTGCTGATGGAGCAGAACAGGGAAAGGCTGTTTCTTTGTTGCTCTAATTACAAATGGAAAATAACCTACAGTGCTGAACAAGTTGAGCTCCCTAGCTGAATTGAATGGAGCATAGTGCTTATGTTCTACGTCATGGCTTGATTTATCTTGATTATCAGTAGTTTGCACTACTTCTTCCCTCCCCAAAAGGCTCTGTTTGGCATTCTCTTATATCGAAGTAAATCAATTTTTGGCTCTGCAAAGAATGGGATGTTGTGGGGAGAGTTGTCACAAGAGAAATGCCCTTCTCATCCAAAAACATAATTTCCATACAGGAAATTCCTCTCATATGATGGAATTTTGTTTGTGACAGAGTTTCATTATAGTTGAGTGACAGATTACTGGTGACTAAATCACAGCAGGCTTTGTGCCATGGTTGTATTCGGACACTGAAATTCTGCAGAGCAGATAAATTCAGAAAAAGGCGGATGTTGTTAGAGGAAATGGAGAGAGAGAGAGAAGGAATGGAAGGTCAAAAAGGCTGAGAAAACAGAAACAATAGAAGGTGGGTAGGAAGCAAAGCTGAGGGGAAAGAAGATAAACAATAGTTGGGAGTAAAATGACATGAGGAAGCAGAAAATTCGAAGTGGGAAGGAGAAGGAAATGGCTAGAAGTTAAAGTCAATTACAAAAGCTCCCTTTCATCATATAAACACTGAAATGTTTACATAGAGAGAAACTGACCATTAGAATGATTTACTGGGAGGGAGTGGGGGCCATTTCCCCATGGCTGAGCATGTGCAATCCAGACTAAGATGTTTTTCTAACAAAATAGGATACCTGAGAATTGCGCATTCAATGTTTTGAGCACCGTGAATTGAAAGGTCTGTTTGTGGGAAAAAAAAAAAAAAATCTGGAAATGGCACCTTTCTATTAATGGTCTGATTCCACATGTTATACTTTTGAACCCTCAAACAGTACATGACTGAAGGTAACCTTCCAGTTACATGTCTGGGGCCACTGCTCAGCCCTGGAAGAAGAGGGAGGCTCTGCTAAACCGCGCTGGCACTGGGATGGTTTCTTGCCCTAGAGCAGGGCTGTAGTAGCACTACAATGACACATCCTCAGCCAGGGCTCCTCTACCATGTACACTGCAGAGACCAGACACAGAAAAGTGGGGATCCTTTTTGCAGAAAAAGAAAATAAGACCAAATGAGTAAGCTTCCATATGGTCTTAGTTCTTTTTCCTTAGGAAAATATACGTACGGCCTGAGAGAAGAAAAACTGTTCTGGTATTCTTTAAAACTTTCCATTAAATAGCTGTGGAAAAACAGGAGAGGAGGTATTTATTTTCCACATTTTTTTTATTTTTTTGCTTTTTACCCTACTTCTCATGTATCAAAAGCCAAAGGATCTATCTTCTGTTCATTTTCTACTGCTTTTGTTTTAATTTACTGTCAAGAATACCCAAGCAAAATTCATAAAATTACATAAATATGATTTCAACAGAAAGAAAAAAAGTGAAAAGTCTCAGGAAAACACATCCTAACAATTATTTGCCAGCATTTCCACACAGAAGACCAGTCAGCTGGCAAAGTAGCAGAGGCCTCTTTTTCACATGCTGAACTGGCTGAATAAGTTGCACAGAACAAAAAATTATTTTTCTGCCTGCAAATCATGGAGTCCTGGGATACCACCCCACACCTGGGGGTGACAGAGCTGTGGCAGTCTGTCATCCTTGAGCTGTTTCTCCCTGCACCAAGGAGCAGAGGGGTGGTGCTGCTTTCTGTCTACAGCAGGAATTTTTTAAACTATTTGCAGTGGACAGAAGATCGGCATGGGGAGAGTATGGGGACACTGGTTCGATGCTAAAAACCTTGATCCTACCACAAATGAGAGCAAATTGACTTACAGTGTGAATAGTGGTGGTGAAATATAGAGGGAGGGACATTTTCCAGTGTCATCTTCAGCCTAAAAGAGTGCTCTGTGCATATTACTCAAGTGAAAGGAGATTGTAGTGTTGTCTAGGGGTTGCTTATGTCAAGACAGATTCTTGTCTTCTTCCTTTTTCTACGTATTGGTGTCCTCCAGTCTGCTGAAAGCTGTGCAGTGAATTTTGTGTGTTTGCAAAATTTATCTCCCTGAAGAAAATTGCCAGGTTTTTGCTCAATTGCTTGTAAGAACAGATCAAAAGCAGAAGGGTGGAAGGCTGACAGCTAGCCAGTCGCTGGGATGCCCTACAGAAAATTGAAGAAGGCAGCTGCAGGACTGGCTCTTAATAACAGAGAAAGACTAGAAGTAGTTGACATTAAGACTGCAAAGAAACAGTTACACTGGTGACACATATTATACAAGGACTGCCTTACTTATTTTTCCACCCACATACTCCTTTTACACAATTTTTGCTTCTTTTAATTAAGTGTTTCAAGAGAAAATAATGGGATCTTAAAGTCTCCTGTATTTTGGAAACGGTAGTAGTAAATTGTGCGGTTTTGACCTTTTCAGCTTTTTGTAATTTGATTGGCCGTCTGTTCCTCTCCCTCCACTATTTACAGCTGCAGTGAACTGTGCAGAAGGGGTAGGACGGCTAGCCAGCTGAAATACGGAATATTTAAAAGGTTAAAATGCTGCAACATACTGGTGCCTTCCACACAGTATATGGGCATTATAAATTTTGCTGCATTGATCACATAAAGGATTGAGAAATTAAATGACTTCATAAATCGTTTTTTGTGAGACAACAAATGTGACCAAAATGGGGAAAAATTGTATCACTGTGACCCCAGATCTGGGAAGTGTATATTTTTGTGTTTATTATTTTTTCTGCAGTAATAGATGAAGGCTCCTTCTGAAGAACAGGATCATTTTAGCAGGTGTTGAGTAGCAATGAGTGACACAAAGAAAACCTGCCCCAGAAAGCCTGCAATCAAAGCATCTTGAATCCATTCAACAGGTGACTAAATAGAGGTGGTGACCTTCTTAGGAATAAATATTTCTTTTTTAGCATACCAGAGGGAGATCTTAAGGAAAACATGGTAAACTTTAGAAGTAATTCCTTAGCAGATGGAGACAGTAATACAGAAAACACTATTAGCCATGTAATGAGTTCAGAGGGCATCTGAGGGGCAATGCCAAATTATTTGGTACCCAGGCAGTGTGCTGAGGAGATTGACAGGAATGTAGCAGGGCAACAGGAGATCAACAGAATCTCAGACCAGGATGACAGCTAAGACATTAATAACTAAAAGAAATAAAGTCTTCAGGACTTGGTACTTCCCTTTGCCATTGATAAGGAGTCTGGTAAACAGCATTTAGTTCTATGAAAGCTTTTCTCAGTGGAAAAGGCTGCTTAAGGCAAATCTGAAGGAAGGCTTCTCAGGAAAAAAAGCGGGCGGAAAGAAAAGGCAGCAAATCTTGGGTTTGCTTAAAAGAGAAAGATGCAAAAATGTGTATTTTTGGTGCAAGACAAATCTTAAAAGTAATCATCTTAAAACCTTAAAAGAGGTGTGGGGTCTCATAAACTCCAGCAACAAAATTTCTGGCATCATGAACACTGTTAAAGCAGGTCATCAGTAACTGGACCTCTGCACTGAGGCTGAAGGATTAAGGCTGAGTCTCATTTCCCTGCCCTGACCCCACACATGTCCACACGTGTCTGAGCAGAGCAGAGCAGGTGGAACACCACAGGAGCACCATAGGTGATCAAGTGGGAACCAGATACAGGCAGAAAGAAGTGATGAATCAACTGGGGTTGCAGACACAATTCAGAATTGTGAAAATTTTGCTCTAGCTCTTCTGTGCTCTTGGAAGTCAAAAGTTTTGTTTTATTCAAGTTGTTACTCTGGATTAAAGTCAGAAGTGTGGGGGAAAAGACTGTTACCACACTGACATACTGGGAAAATGTCTTCAGAAGGAAATGGCAGTATTGCTTTTTATTCATCATTTGAAACACACTAATGATCTTCAGGGTTTTATTTTCTGTGGTCATTAAAAACTGAATGTTTTCATTGATTCTGATAGCTTCTTTCTGGAGGAACTGCAGCTGCTGGGACAAACAAACCTCCATTCTGCTGTGCTGATCCCCCTGGAAGCCAGGAGTGATTGACAAGGGGCTCTGGTTAGGGCAGACTCTCACCCCAAGGTACAGGAACTGGTGCGTGCATTTCAGCGAGAGCAGCCTTTGCAGCACTGAGCCGGGGGGATTTGCCTTCTTTCCACGAGCATCAAGAGGCAGAGAAAAGTGTTTCCAGCCTGCCTGCGAAGACAGGACATGCACAGACAGCCCATGAAGCTAATGCCAGTCTTCTCCTGCTGTCCAAGGTGGCCTCTATCCCACCCTCCTTAGGCTATCCTCGGAAGCAGCAGCAGGAAATCCATGCAAGAAATGGGGGGTCTCTGGGGTTAGCTGCTGCATATATTGCTTGAGGGACAGGAGGTCCGGAACAAAGTGCATCACCTCCAGAATCGCTCAGGACTGGAGATGGGTTGGACATGCTGTGGGACTTGTGCCCAGGCATCCTTGCATGTATCTGAGTGCAGTCTCCTGATGCCTCCCGCTGCAGAAGAGGGTGTCCGTCCCAAACATTACAGCTGACTCAGAGGCTCGGGGACTTCACCAGCCCAGGGACCCAGCTGCTTGCCTCCTCCTCCCCCATCCACACCACAGCTGCTCTGGGACAGCCTGCTGCATTTACCCTGCTGTTGAGGGAAGACAGAGCGCAGGCAGGCTGAGAGGCTTTGGAGGTGCTGAGCTCTGAGGTCAGCTGCTGGGCATGGTGGTGCCTTGGTTTGTCTGGAGGGCTGAGGGGAGGCAATGTCCACTCCTGCTAAGCTGCTGAAGCTGAGGAGCCTTCACCTCTTCCCCCTCTTGGATCTACAACCAGACCATCCACAGAAAAGATACCAACATTAGCATACACATATAATACCTGGTTAGATGGAGATATAATTTATTGAAGCCATTGTTAAGGCCCCTTGGGTGGCACTACAAGTGCCCGCCATGAAACAGGCTGTCAGCTCGTGAGTGGGGAGAATCTCTCCTGGAGGTGGTGGTGGCCTTCGGCAGGCTGGGGATGCAGACAGAGGCCATCCATGGGTGAAAGGGGGAAGCCTCTCCATGAGGCAGAGCTGGAGGTGGGCAAAGGCAGCTGCCGAGTCTGGGAGGGCACAGCCCCACGCCCAGAGGGCACCGACAGCCCCCACCCACAGCGCCGGGCTGCTTCATTTTCATCTGCTGATCAGATATATTTACTTCTCGGGTATTTCCCTAACCAGAATTGACTGCACTATAATTGCCTATTTCTTTGGTCCATTGGCTGTTAACCTTGAAGCGCGTCGGGCGGAGGCAGGGAGGCCCTCCCTGTCAGGCCTGACCCCGGCCCGCGCCGTGGGCTGCCATGACAACCGCGACAGATGTCACCCATGCGCCCGCGCCCCCCGCATGGGGAAAATCGATCTTGCGACGGCGCCGCCGCGCACAGCCACCGACCTGCCAAGTGTTCCCGGCTCAATCATTTGTTTCATCTAGCGCGGAGAGGAAAACATAAAAGAAATGAAATGAATTTGACCTCTGTCTTTCGAGTGACTCTGGCGCTGCGCTGAATCCTAGCAAGCGCCTCTTATGAATTTGAAAAAATTACATTAGGAATAACATTTTGAAGTGAAATGACTCTTGTAATGTCAACCCTCCAGAAACATGTTATTTCAAATGTCAGATACCTAGCAATCGTTTGCTATTTTCCAGATGTGTCCGGAGGTTATCTTCACTTTGGATACATTTCAGATAACTTATTTCAAAGAAACTACCTGTGAAGTACGCAAAAAAGAATTGCCTGGTTGTTTGCACTGCTCCGGTAAGGAAACCTTCTTTGTGTCTGCACAGAGCCTCTCCATGATGAGTAGATTGTAAACAATGCTCTGAATTGACAATGTATCTCCTTTATTGAAACTGTGCCAGAGGGTAAAGGACTTTCCCAGTCTGGAGCAGGGTTTCCTGAAATGGTGGCAGGTACACCAGTGAAGGCAGAGGATCCCAGGAAAGCCCCCCAACCCCTCTATAGCAAGGGTTTGCTTGCTGTATATGCAAATCATTTAATGACCAAACTCTACAGCTCTGTGCTAACATCTGCCAATGCATCAATGTCATCCCAGTAATGTTGCACATGTGTCCAACAAATAGGGAAAAATCCAAACCCCAGGAGGTTTGGTTCATGCCTACCACTGGATGGACCTGCTGGCAAATTTAAGAGGCAGCCATCACAAATTTGTAGAGATGGAGAAATCTCTAAGATAACCTTGTCCTTAAAAAAAAAAGAGGAAAACACCACGTCAACTGAAGGTGATTATAGTAAAAAGGATGTCTTAAGATTTTGAATGCGATACGTCTGTCTCTCTGATGTGGGATATTTTATTGCATTTTTGCCCTCAAGTGAAGCTGACGGGAGCCAGGCTTGCAATTTAAATCAATAAGAACCCTTTACCATGGCCATAAAATACTTGGTTAAACCTTTGAAGTGGCCACAGTTGAATGCGCAGTGAACACAACATAAATGCTCCTTGAGATGTATTGCGTTAGAGCACCACTAAAGCAGCGCTCCAAGGAAGCCGTGCCTGAGCACCTTCTGGGGGCAGGGCACAGCAGTCTGTCTTCTCTGGGGCACTGGGGGCTTGCTGGAAGTAACTGCTCATAACTGGTATGCTGCCCCACACCGCAGATGGTCAGAGTTGGCACTCCCAGCTCAGTGGGTTTCCTGTGGGGGAGACTCAGCCTTGAAAGATCCCATAATGTGTTATTCTACCTCTCGGCCATGGCTGGGGAAACAGGAGGCAACCACGGCTGGATCAGCAGTGTTTTCAGCTGGGTCCTTGATTATGTAAATCAGCATTGTCGCAGGGAGGAGCAGGTCTGAATGACCCCAGCTGAGGCGTAGCCTGTGCAGGATGAACAGTGACTACATGAATGTATGTCTGTCTAGCTTTTGGCATGTGCATGCATGAATATCTCACAGACACCCAGGTAAAACCCTGTGTATTAGCAGAAAGCTTCCATGAATATAATGAAGATTTTACCATTATTTAATACTTATAATAAGGATACCCAAAATAAAGGTTGACACTTCACCATTCCTGCAAAAGCAGGAGGAAAGCAGTAGGAAAAAAAGTAGAGTTTAAATCTGTGCCCTGACTTTGCAGTTGTTTATGACAAGTCCCTGGGATTCTTTAAGGAGAAATCTGTTGTTTCTCCATTTATAAATAAGCTTTTCATTCAAAGAAACCAAGGACCAAGCATTGCTTTATTATTGGATAAATCATGCTGGTAAAGCCTCTGGCCCAGTGGCAGGGGAAAAGTGCATGGGGTATATGTGTTTTAAGGTTGTAAAAGACTGGTTCTTCCAGACACACAGGAAATATGTTCAGAAGCAGCATTAAGCACATACTAGGCACAGCACTGTATGCTCTCTGGGTGCAGGTCCCTGGTTGTAGAGAGGGTCCTGCCCTGTGGGCACACCCTCAGGCTGACAAAACTTGCTCAGTTTGGAACAAACAGTCCAGCTGGTTCCGCCATCTGTTCTGTTTCAGTTCTGTTTCTGTTCTGATCCAGTCCAGGGAGGTTTAGCTCTTCAGCAAATATGCTAGGATGGCAAAGACAGTCTTCCTTTCTGTCCTGTACATTGAGAGTTTGGCCTTAAGCTACTCCCAGTGTACCTTAGTATTACAGAGGTAGCAGCAGCAGGTGTAGAATACTATGTGCTCAGCAGATTGTAGGAATGTGGGCTTAAAAAAAATTCAGTATGTATTGTCTACAGCAAACATTATTTGTAATAGATCCTATGTCTATTTAATGGTTGATTTTTAAATATATATAAGGCTCACCACATTTACAGCTGCCTGATTAGGTTTGGAATGTGGCTCTGACTTTTTTTGTTTTTATAACCCATTTTACAGGAACCTAGGTGTTTCTGCAACCCCAGGAGCATGTCAGAATTTTCACAGGTGTATATTCACTGCCAAACATGACCTTCTGTGTCAGTTTGTATAAGTACTGCTCCATACACCCACATGGTAAAACACAGATTGTTCACATTCCTTTGTTCATACAGATGCCATGTATTTCTTTTGCACTGAGAAACATCTTATGTTGATGTTCCACAGTATTTTGATCTAAAAATAGCTGAAATAAGTGGTTGCTGTGATGCCTCACCGAGAAGTTTTCCTCAGATCTGAGTAGTTTACTTCAGTGAATTTTCATTGGCTTCTCTTGCCTTTACTCAGGCTATGTCCTTCCACTCCTTTTAGCCAACCCTGTGTTCCGAGCACAAGCTCCATGTATCACGCTTCACTGTCTCTTGCCCTGGATGAACTCAGCAGCAACATGCCCTTGGGTGCAAATGGGAGAAGTAAAACCTACAAATTACCTAGATAGACTTAAAAGCATTTCTCCTATTCCAGACAGTATCACCAAGAGCATATCCCAGCTCAGAGTCCAAACCCGTGTGGCCTACGAGGATAAACAATATGATGGGGAAATAATCAGATGAAGAAGGATGAAATGTGATTTGTTTCACTGTATTACATCTGACAGTATGTATTTGTCCTACTTCACGTCTTGCTTACAAGTTAGGCAGAATTAGTTTGGATATGTGATTGTGGATTTTAAAAAAAATCTTCTCATTTCATCCCACTGCTGGAGACTCCATGTGACTGAGCACAGACACCTGAGCAATTTTCCAAAAAAATATACATCCAGACTTGTGGCAAGTTTATCTGTTTATATTTCTCTCTCATCTTATTTCTCTTTTTCCTTGGACTAGACTGGTAATGAAAGGCATTTCTCTCTCATGAAGCATCTGACGAGAAGGCACACAGAGCTTTCTAACATGGCCACAATGCTTCCCTTCAGTCTCTGGCTTACATAGATATGACTATCCAGAGAGACAGACTAAATAAAGGTCTTTAATTTTCTGTAGTGGGCCTTTAAAATTAAGGAAATTGCCATGACTGTGCTATTTTTTCCCAGGAATTTTTCTCTGAGTATGTCAAACCAGAATCAGACATGATCAAATAGAAGGACCCCCAGGCCCTGCTGTCTCTGGTGGGTAAGCTGCCTCAATACCACTTCCAGCCTGAGTTGCAGTTTTCTGTCTTCATCCATAGAAGGAGAAAGAAAGGATGAAAATGGATTTTTAAAACAGGGAATTTCTGACTCTAATCTCAACTTAATGTTACAGATAGTGTCCAGGAGCCCTATAAGGGATACCAGGGGAGACAAATCCTACAGCAGAAGGGTTTCCCTTTATTTTTATGTAATTCAAGAGTTTTTGAGTTGTCCTCATAGATTTTGCTAAGAATCTCATTGGTTCCTAGTCAGAACAACTGGCAGAAGGATATGGCTGAGGAGCAGCCCTTATGGATTGTCCTAGAGCATTTCACAGAAAGGTCTCCTAGTAGTCATGACTTGTTATGATCAGCACAGCAATCTACAATCCCTTCCCCTAATTAGGCAGCCTATTTGTCTCTTTTCTTTGGGCAGCGTGTAAATGTCCTTCCCCTGCTCACACAAGCACAGGGTGAGGTTCTTGGTTCAGCTTTGAAGCGATTGCTTTAAGTCTGGATGCATGGTCTGAGAAAAGAGCAGTGGACAGGCAGAGGTGCAGTGGTCAGAACCACCTGCAGTGGGTAGTTACCCTCTCAGGAAATTTGTTGTAATAATCTTTTCCTCTAAATTTGCTACATACATCTCCAGAAATTGGTGGTTTTTCCAAGTTGTAGGCCTTGTGGGTATGATCCTCTGAGTACCGATACACTCATCAGCAGTCTTTGCCCATCTAAATGAATCTCTCTGCTTTCCTGAGTCCTTGTCTGCTTAGACACTTTTCCCTGGGCTCTGCATTAAGGGGAGCTTTAGCAGGATCCCAGGAACAGTGAGTCAGCAGGGAAGGATGTCCTTGATCCCAAATATTTCACTCTGAATTCTTGTTTAGTGTGATAAACCTTGATACAGAGCAGTTCATATAAACCCAAGGGTCGGTGAGTTTTCTTCCAGCCTTCCTGCATTTGGGCTCTGCTTTATTTGCTCCATATGCTTCTTCCAGACTTTACCATCGACTTCCTCCTTAGCTGTGGTTTGGAGTGTTATTCAAAGACAAAATCCAGTAAAATACATTTGCTCCCACAGGAAAGAGCTTTTCATGTCTGATGGCTTGTTTGTTTCTGCAGTAAAATCTATGCTGTAATCTACAAATGAGTTTGCATTCCGACACGGGGTGACATTCTTCAGTGAAGGTCATAGCGCTGTGTAGAAGCATTGACACAAAACAGGTTCCATAGAACAAAATGGAGTTCACGGTTTGACATAGATATATCCTCAATCTGTCACGCAGTTTTCTGCCTTAACTTGATGGTCAAAGTAGCTGGCCAGGTGTGAGCAGGGAGGTGATCTATGTCTCTTCAATAGCAGCAGTAATTTCCTTGTCCCTCCTCAAACTTGCCCCTGTTCCAAGATGACGGCAACACCGGTCTCTTGTGCGACCTTCTGATCGATGGACTGACAAGCTATTTCTTTCTCAAGTGAGTCCTAATCTCCTATTATGCCACAAGTACACAGTCTACTGCGATAAAAGCTTGCAGTCTATGACACCTGGTCAAAACAATTATTTTGGTAGTTGTTCCCTATGGATTTGGGCTGTGACATGAGAGGTGACTAAACTAATCCCTGGAGCAAAGGGATTCCTAAAGTGAAACATGATTTAGAGGGCATTGGCTGGGGTTTGGAATGCAGTACATGATTCTTAAGACTAGTCAGCTCTGGAGTTATCTGCCTTTCATTGTATTTTTGTACTTGACTTTTGAGTTGCAGAGTTTTCTGAGGCCAGGAGCATTTCAGGGTGGGTGTCACCCATCAATTTGTTAGACACGTTCAGCACTTCTCAGGATTTGCTTCTCATAAATCAAAGTTATCTGATCTGTTGTCTTGACACAAAAGGATAGTCCACAAGGTGCAGAAGTTTAATTTTCAAGCTGCTTGTAACAGCCTGCTGAGACAGGCTTCTCCTAGGCCATATTCTTTCTGTCTGGAAACAGTTCAAATGACAGGATTTCTACCACACAGTTTTGGGTCAACTTTGTACCTGAATAAAACTTTCTGTCAAGCTGCCTTCAAGTATAAGATCCTCTCTGCAACAGTATAATCATTTTCATCCCATAAAAAGAGGAAGTATTGCTTTCCCAGTTTTGTGGAAGACCATCAAGGACATCTGGGTAGCTACCTTGCTCCAGGCTACACAAAAAGCTTGTGGTAGGCCAGGAACCTGAAGACCTCATAAAATTGCTGGGCCAGCTGTCATTTACACTGCTATATCCAGTTATGTTGTATTGTACATAATGAGGGCTTCCTCTCTGGCCTTGGAGCTGACACCATTCTATGGTAAAAAGTGAGGGATATACAAGTTTTGAATGGTGCAGACCCTAATTCTTCATTCTGTTAAACTCAGCTCAGCACCATAGAGTGTTCCAGCTCCAAACTAATTTATAACAGCTGGATATCTAGCAAGGAAAAATGACTGTAGTGCATAACAGTTACTTTTATTCACCTTCTTCTCCTGAACCCTTCTTTATGTGTTCCTTCTTGTTATCCATGGAACTACAGGCCAAGCTGGTGCAGAAAGGTGTTGTACCATCTTGGCTGCCTGTGTGACACTCTTTCTGCACAGGCAGATTTCTCTGTTGTTTTTACCCATAAACATCAGGGTCACATCATAGCAATTACACAAAATAACCTGTATTAGAATTTGGACTCTGAATTCTTGTTTAGTGGTGATAAACCTTGATACAGAGCTGGTCATACCTGTGAAGCCAGGCTAAGTTAGTGACTCTGCTCCTCCCAGGAAGTCCAGCAGATACCTAACCAAAGAAGAGCAATGCCATAAAGCCTAGGAGGTTTTTGATCCAGCTTCTGTTCAGGTACAGCAAGCCATGCTTAGAAAAATGATCTGTAAAAGGTCCCATGGCCTCTACAGACAGATTTCCTTGACCACTCTATTTCCACAGTGGATACTGGCCCTTACTAAAGTTGTCAGGCTTTGTTACTGGGTAAAGCCATACAGCCTGCTCCAGGATCCCCTTGTCTCTTCAGTCTCTAAATTCTTTTCATGTGGTAATCAGAACTGTGTCTATGTCAGTGGATCCAGGAGCATATCAAAGTTCATGAATCTGGATATGTGTTTCATTCATATCTGAGAACAGGCTGAATATTGGCTTCTTTTCTGCTTTCACACTGGATTTCATGGAAAGAAAAGTGCAGTATGTGGGCCACCAAAGGCCTGTGTGCATCCTTAGACCTCTCAGTTAATGTAGGTATTGCCCAAGTAGCTGGATTTCAAGGAGATCCTTTTATACAACATCTCTATGATATCTTTAAGAATATTGTTTATAGATTTACCACCCTGCAAACTGTCATATTCTAGTCTCTCTGACATAATAGGCCATCTCTCATTACAGTAACTTCCTGCCATTTACCTTCAAGACAGATAATAAAGGGCCTTTATTCACTTACAATGGATTTAAAATAGTAAAGTCCTACTGTCTTCAATATGTTACTTTCAGTTCATCAGTTCAAGATCAATCCCAATTTATTTGATTATTTTTACTTACACATTAATCCCTCTTGTCCTATAGATCTTTTTATTAGTTCTTTATGGATATGCTCAGTGGGTAGAAAGATGTCCATTGTATTAAAGATTTGATCGTAAGGGCTGTTTAGAAAGATATGCCAGTTCTTATAGAAAGAAGCACAAGCCTGCTAAACAATCAGTGCAAAAAACATGAAGATGAAATAATGATTTGGAGCATGTATTAACACTATTTGTAATGCAGTCTCAGAAGTACTATCCATGGTCCATGGCTTGATTTTTCTGTAGCCAAAATAGTTTTGGGTTTTTTTAATTTTCATACCTTTTTTTTTTTTTGGAGGGGGAATCTGCCAGACTAACTTTATGAAAATAATATTTTAAAAAGAATATATTTTGTACTCTCTTTTCAGTATAATGGTTGGAGTCAATAATCTTAAGGGTCTTTTCAAAGTAAATAATTCTGTGATTTTATGATTCTGTGGTTTCTCAGTGAAGTGGTTGAGGCTGATGCAGTTATCCTGTCCACTCACCTTTATGACATTTAGTTAATTATGTATTTTCTCTTCAAAATGTTCACTCCTTATCCTGTTACCCAGAGACTGCCTTTGAATTAAGCAGCCAGCATGTTCTGATGATAGTTTCACTTAACAAGGAAATATTTGACTGCAAGATGTTAATTTAAAATATAGTAATTCTTGCCTGCATGGTATAACTTAAAATGAAAACCAAACCAAAGCTAGGAGGCTGTTAGGTGCAGTATCTCCAAACTACTTTAAAAAGCAGTAGTTCAGCAACACATGTTTATAAAAAAAGAGGCTGAAATTATCTTATCTAAGCCATTCTTAACAGTTGTCCTGCAGAGTTATTGATCCTTGGCTGCTCATCTAATGAGCAAACTACACAGTGGACCACAAGTGCATTTCAGTTTTATGTGCAAGTGCTGTAAATGCTATTTTCAAAGTTAATATATTATTTTTGTCAGTTTTATAGCAGCTTATTTAAAGTGTTATTAATGTTTAGAAATGTGATTTGGGGGTTATTTTATTGGTGTTTGACTCAGTTTTAAACACTCTTTCTTTATCCCCTCTGTGTTCAGGCTGCATATATATATAATATTTGAAGTTTCTTGCCTCTTTCTGGGTTTGTCCCTCATTGTTTCATTAATCTTGGCTCCTCCTTAGGACACTTCTACTACCATAGTGGAACAGTCTGAGTCCTAAATTGTAAGTCTTTGTGAATAAAAGATGTCAGCTGGATAGATTTCCAGATTACAAAAACTGCAAGTGGCTATGCCTGAAGGGCAAGTGCGAGCCCTCCTCATGGGTTTGGGTTGACTTTGTGTTTGTGCCCCAGCACAGGGTGGAACATACACTGTACCAAACCCAGAGCACCCCAGAGAGGCATTATAACCCTGAGACTCCTCTCCAAACCACAAGCCCTCCCCTGTTTCCACCTTTCTCTAGAGGAAGTAATTCTGCTTCTGTCCTGGATTTCAGAAGGACAACCCTGCCTTTGTTCTGTGGGTGGCCAGGAGTGAGCTCCAGGCTTCCCAACCCACCTCCTCCTCCTCTGGAGAGAAATAAACATGCACAGGGCAGCACACACACTAGTTTATAGTAGCAGCAGCTGTCAGAGAAGCTGTGCAGGGAGGTCTCAGGCCCTTCAGCTCTTTTGGATAATTGTGTTATCCTCACGCCCCTCTCTGCCTTTGATGAAGGGAGAGCACAAAGCACAGCCCTGTTCAGTGAGCTGGACTGGTGTCAGATGCAGGGTGACAGTGTTGGGGCAGGTGTCAGAGACAGGTCCTTAGGACCTGGTTCTGTGCTCAGGCACCATGACTAGCTCTGTTGGCACCCCGGTACAGCGAGCATGGTCAAGTTCCTCAGATCCCAGAAAAAGGGAGGATGTGGCTTTGCTTTACACATCAGCGCATTGTTGAAGCAGCAATGGATTCTCCTGGGTGGGCAGTGAAAAGCAAGAGGTACTCTCACCCCTCTAGTGCCTGCAGTATCATGGAACAGCTCCTGAAAGATGAGCCTTAGCAGCAGAGGATATCAGTTTCTGTAATTTCAGTGAGCCAAACACAGGGAGCCCTCTGACACAGTCCTCAGGGTGAACTGAAGCCTTGCCCCTGCAGCACATTCAGGGCACCTTACAGCAGTGCATGTGCTTGGTTTTTAATGCATGGATGATCCCAGTGAGCTTCAGGTATGTGCTGAAATATGAACTAGATTTTGAAGTGCTGAGCATCTTGGGGCTAGCAAGCCCCAAATGGATCAATCCCAACACATTATGCAAATTGTAGACTTTCCAACTTCACATTGGAAAAAGGCTGAAGAACTTAGTCCCCTCAAGGCATGTGTTCTCAAGAGAAATCCAATTATATGACCTGTTTCTTTCTGAAACCCACTCCTGATCTCAGCCACTTCAATAGCCCTTCACTCTTTCTACCCTATTCTTGTTACAGCTGGTGACCATCATTACCAAAATGGAAATCTAAATGTAAAATACATTTAAGCTGTTTTCAGCTTTCTGCCTCCCATATTTTTTTTGTGTGTGTTGTTTCTGCTATTTGTCCCACCTTTTAGAGGACAAGCCAGTCAGTGGGTTAAGTGACAGAATGTTTTTCATCTTATTTAAGTATGTCTCTATTAAAATGTAAACTGCTTTCTAACCTCTTTTGGGAAAAGAACAACAAAAAAAAAAAAGCCTACTCCTGCAGATGCAGTAAAGTCATGGTAATTTTCCCCAGTTGGAACTCCTGACTTTGTGTCTTAGCATCATATACAGCATAATTTATAAAAGTGTGAGCAACTGCAGAATTGTTCTTCTAATAGATTCTGAAGATTCCAATTTCCATTCTGCCACACAAGACTGAAAATCCACTTGTGCTCAGTTATCTGTGTCTTTGCCTCATCCTCAGACTGCATCAAAAATCAGGTTCAGGTGCAGGTTAAGAGCATGCATTTACCTCAGGAATATGGGACTTATTAAATATCTCTACACAATTAACATCACCATATCAATAAGAATTATCATTATGTCCTGTCAATCAGGTGCTGAATTTTGCTTCAGGGAAACAAAACAATTTAAATTATAGCAAGTGCCCCCCCTTCTTTTTTTTTTTTTACATGCTTCTCTTAAAATTGGATAATTATGTGGCTTTTCATTAGATTCCTCTAAGCATAATAGATCACAATATTCACCCTTTGACCTTGGTGATGAATGTTTCTGGTGAAAACATGTGACAAGCAGTGTTCTAATGAGAATAAAATACTGAATAACTGTGAGTCTCACATAATGAAAGAACAAAAGCGAGAAGCACAACTACTTTTAAGGCTACAGTGCAAAATGTGTTCATACAGCAATTCTGATGGATTGGAAAAGCAACCCTTTTTTATTTAAGATGGTACCAACAAACTTTGGTATCAGAGGCAGAGACAAAGGAAAGAAAACACAAAGGAATCTTTGTATTCTGTGTAAACTCTGTAGGAACATGAGAAGTGGCCTTTATCTGTGCTGTCTAGGCAAGTTGTTACACAAAGCTCTGCTATTAAGCTTTCCTAAACATCTCGAAATTTTATGCATTTATTTATGCTATAAAAGAACTATAAATTCAATTTGTTTCCAATAATTTAGAGTGGGGCTAAGAAGGTCAAATTCTCTCTCATGCAAACCACCACACACAGTAGTCAGTAACATTACAACACTGGTCATTATTATTCAATGTGTTTATAAAGAATTCTTCTTGGACTGACAAAGATGACATACCAGTCATCAGTGCCAAAACAGTGAGGGAAAAAAAAGGAGGGTTGGCTGAATTAAAAATCGTTATCAGCTACCTTTTTTTTTTTTTTTCTGTTTTGCATCTTGGAACCCTACTGCCACCTTTCAGAAGGAACCTCAGACCAGGGTTATTTACACCCACATCTGCCATGATCATTTAGACCCTGGTCTCACTGGAGAAATGACTGTAGCAGGCATGTTTGATTTAGTAGATAGTTCTAATTTAGTTTTGTTCTTAGTTTTGCTTGTGTTGAGTTTTTTCATTTTGTTTGATGTCTGAGAAATGTTTATCTGAATTATTATCTCTGCTAATCAAACTTTCAATCAACTTCTGAAGAAAATCTTTTGCTTTTAATTTCTGGCTGGAGTTTATCTCTGATTCAAAGTCAGCTGTTCCTTAGCCCCTAATAAAAATGGCTTTTTGTCTGAAATACTGTCCTTGCAAAGATAGTGATTATGTTACTGTAGCCTCTTGGGACAAGGATTTCAGCTATGCTTTGTGCCAGGATCTCCTTCGAGTTATCCTATTGTCTCAGTTATTGGCACAAAGTTTTTGTGAACTGAGGACTACATGAGAGAGAAATCTGGTCTCTTGTCTTTATTAACCTTACAAAATACTTTGGTCTAAATTATTGCTACTCTTATTTAATAAAATGAATCAAATAATATTAAATATTAATAAGGAACAACAGCTATAATTTCCTCAGTAGTTATGCCATAAGCTCTCTAAGTAGCTTCATCTGACGCCAGGCTCTGTGCTTGTACCCATGAGGAATTTGAGGGTTAAACTAAATGAGATGAAAAGTCAGGAGATTTGCACGGCAATTTGAAAACAAAATGAAAAGCCAGTGTAAGTATAAAGGGCTATTTCTCCTTCCCCGTGTCTGTAAGCACCGTGGACAATAATGCACTTTAAGGGAATTTAAAGGATGAGGAAGGCCTAAGGGGCATGCTGTGCTGGTAAGAAGATGCATTTTGCATGCTTCCTACAGGATGACCTAGAGAGGAATCCCACAGAGGGGATGATGTGCCATGGAGCCCCTTTCCACCAGCAGCCCTTGCCCCATGGGTTCATCCTCCCCACCAGCTGGTCCACATGGCATGCCAGGCTGCCCCAGGAAGTGCTGGAGAGGGCTCTGCTGGGGAAACCTCTGCCCTTATGCTCCCTCCTTGTTCCAAGAGGCTCTGAGCCCGCTGCTCCTCCTGCCTGGATTCCCTCATTCCCTATGGGGTGAGCCAAGGGCTGCAGGGCAAGACTGACAGTCTTGCACAGCAGTCTAAACCACTCAAATATTTGGTTGTTCATGTCTCATCAGCTGTGAAAATACCCATGGAGAAAACATCATACCTATAGCAAGGTCTAATGAAGAGAGAAAGTTTTGGTTTTCATGAATGTGAATCATTAAAGGCAAAATAATCTTATTGATTGTTTGTTACAATTGTCTGAATTGAGAGCTGTTTCCTCAGTGATTGAAATTTGCTCTGATTGATGGGATCTCATAAACTCAGATCAAAAGGAGAATAAAAATGAAGGATTGTAAAAGCACATGACCCCAAATAAAAATGTTAGTGTCAGAAAAAAGTAAATAAAAATGCACCACGTGCATTAACCAATGGCGTCTGCTTACTCAGTGGCTACCACTTAAATGTACTGCAACAATTCTATAATGGTGTCATATTCTAGTGAAGAAGGAAAGGGGAAGAGGAAGGGGAAGGGGAAGGGGAAGAAGGGAAAGGGAAAGAAGGGAAAGGGAAAGGGAAAGGGAAAGGGAAAGGGAAAGGGAAGAAAGGAAGAAAAATAAGGGAGAGAGGGAGGAAAGCAAAAGCCCAAAACTGCTCTTAGCTGGGTTTTTACACTCTCTCTATTGGTTTTTGGGTGCCACCCAAACTGTTTTGAAATGTCTGTCAAATTTCTTCCTTCTAATACTTTAGCGGCCAGCAACTCAAAGCAGCTGTTGATCAGGGCTAGGAAAATGTCTGGCTGGAGAGAGGGACTCAGCAGAAGGGGGCTGGAGAAAGGGACCTTTGTTAGGGACCATGATAACCATGCTGCCTCTTGTTCTGCTCAAAAACCAGAGTTCCACTGAAGGCACCCAGAGTCTCTACACAAAATAAAGAAGGCATGAACACACCACACAGAGAGATCTTCATCCTGTCTCTGGCTGGGTTCCTACTGCTGTCTCTCAGCTAGGTTGTGCCTTCACCTTCCAGTCTGTAAGTGCTGTGAGCATTGGTTGACCCTGCAGAGAAGGCACAGATTGCTTCCTGTTGTTCCTTCTCCAAAACACAAAATATGTGAATGGAAACTTCTTGGAGAAAAGATGTACCTTTTTGGAGAAAAGATGGGCACACAGCAAGATTGTAATCAGTTAAGGGCAATTGCACCACTGGTTATAACTTCATGGATACCTGAGGTTTAGTAAACATGGCCTCAGGAATGTGGTTGGAAGCTAGGGGAATTAACCAGGCAGCTGACAAACCTGATGGGCTATCTTTCTTTTGTGCTAATATTTTGAAACCAACTGACCTAAAGACAAGTCTACCTTCTCATTATAAGATTGGCATCTTGAAGGATTTGAAATTGACTGATGCCTGTGTCTCTTCAAGACCAGAATAAATAATGAATAATTATGCCAATAAATCATATAAATAATACAATAGCTGCCATTCTAGTTCATTTTATATCCTTGGTGCCCATCACAGAACCCTTTCATTTCTCATTCATTAAGCCTTTCCTGATTCTCCTGTGCATTCCTTCTCATTGGTAATGGTTTTTTGCTTGGATTGTACTATAAACCTCAACTACTTTTGGCGAGAGGCGTGGAAAAAAATTATCCCAGTAATTCACAAACCTGTGCCAGTAAATCTGATATAGACTTGATTTTACTGGCAACAAAATCATTTTGCTGCAGTAACTTACGTTATTCTGGAAGGTGGTAGAATTTCATGTAAGTTACAGCAATAGCAGGAATTCTGCCAGATTTACCAGCAGGACTGTCTGCCTCAGGTATTTCAAGATGATTTTAACAGCAAACCATTTCTAGGAGGCAAGAATTTCCTTTAGTTTTTTTCTCTTTTTTTGCTATAAGAATCACCCAATGCTTACAGTAAATGCAGCTGACCAAGTGCTAGCATGATTTCTCTGAATACACAGGCAAGGACAAACTGTCTCCCAGCCAAAAAAACAGAAGTGAGTAGTTGGGTTGTTAATGTAAAGAAACCCTGATATAGCCCAGGGAAGATTTTTAGCATGTGATCAATAAATAACAATGAGCTCTAGGTGTGTTTATTTGTGTCATTTACCTATGTTCTGAGCCAGAAGTCTGTGGGATTTGCAATAGCTTGGTAAAGGAACTTTTCACTGATTCCTGTATGAATTTTGAATTAAGAGTGGTGTAGTTTTGTGCAGAGGGAGAATGAGAGTATCTCCTTTTCCTCTTCTTATCAGAATTAATTGGAAACTCTAAAAGTAGAGGCTGAGGATAGTTTAGGAGGGTTCTTCTCGTGATGGATTAGTCCCAGGGACAATGAAAAACTTACTCTCCAAGGTTTTCCTTGCTGCAGTGGTATATAAGCCCCCATTATCAGCTTCCTCAGTCCAGATCCCATAATAACCAATTACTTTTCATACCATTAAAACACACCCACCATTGCCCTCCAGCATCTGCAACACGTGCTTTTATCAAACCTCCCTGATTTGCACTGGGGCTTAAGTCATTCCTGAGCCCTGCAGTCATGCATGGAGCCCAGCCAGGGCTGTCTGAGGCTGTCTGTGCCATCAAAGCACGCAGCCAGCACAGTCTGGGGATCCTGCGGCTGCTCTGGAGCCAGCAGTGCATCCTCCCTAATCCTGCCTCTCAGAGTCATTTTTTCCTAATCATTCTCCTAAGTAAAGTTAGCAGCTATGCCCACTTCAGAAACAGTTTTGCTTAGACTAAGAAGCTGTCACAGTGCTGAGAAAGCTGCAGCTTTAACCAGATTTCATCTTTGTGTGTCACTGCTCATGTCAAAGTATAAATGTACTCAGACATAAGAGTTGTCCTGCTTTCATCAAGGGAGCCAGCCTGCCTTCACCTAGTTCTGCTTGGTTAAGCTTGTTATTTAAATTGTTAAAATTGAGACATCGGCAGTAAATTTCAGAGAAGATATAACAATTATTAGATACAAGCAGGGCTCTTGTACTTGTGAACATATCATGCTCTCCATCCACATGGAATTACCCACAAATAATTTACAGCAGTTTCTTTAAGAATATCCCTTATAGTACTTTGATGGCATTAAATCACAGTCATTCCCAACTGGATCATATTTCCAACTTTAAGATAGATTTGATGCTCGTCAGCACTGTGCCTCGGCACTCCAGGGGACTACCTTTTAAACCTGCCAGCTCTTGAAGAACTGAGCTTTGATTCCCAAAGCTGCCTCCTGGCTAAGACCTGTGGGGGTCAGTGTCTCTGTATGCCGTGCCAGGCAGTGCAGTCACCCCTCAGAGAGTGAGGAGAGGCGGGACAATGTTTAGGTGACCTTGTGCCACTCAACTTCCACAGGAAAATGACTGACTATAGGACAGAGCAGGGCTCACATCTTGCTCTGGCAGCTGCAAGCAAGAGGGATCACTGCTGAGGCTGGAAGTTAAAAACAAGTGTCAGGTGAAATCTGAAAAGAGAATATCAAAAAGGAGCANTCTTAGTCTTTTTAAGGAAACTGACTTTTGTTTTCCATCTGGGCAGACTTCCACATAAGCCTCTCAACCCCTCAGGGGAGATGAACATAGGCAGCTAAAAGGTTAAAAGGCAATGGGAATATTGGTCTAGAGCTGCCTAAATCAAGACTGGGAAAGAGGAAGGGCCAGCGGAAGATTCCCTGTGGTGCTGTTTGTTCCCCTGAAGAAGGGGAACATCCCATTTTTGATGGCACATCTGCTGAGGACCCACAGGTGCAGGATGCAAACAGATATCTGCAGGTGTTGCAGACAAATACCTGCAGCATGGAGATGGGCAGGGATTTCTGAAGCCCTCCCATGCTTTATGTCTTCCAGCATAGAGCTGCAGCTCTGCTGTGCATTTTTGCAGGAAGGAGAATCATAGAGGGTCCCCCCTTCAGATCTGCATGGGACACCAAGCAGCCAGAGTCCTTGAGCAGCACAGTAAAGGTCACCAGATTTCCTCCTTTCCACAGAGAGAACTGGAAAGAGGATGGAAGCTCTGTATTGCCCTCCCTCCTGCACCATCAGCTCCCTGCTGTGGAGCAGAAGAGGAAGGCCAAGGAGTGATTTGTGCTAGGTGAATACCAGGGTCACACTATATCTTCTTTGAAACACCTGTTAAAACAGGGATCAATACTTGGCTCCTAGAGTTACAGTTTGGCTCCTGCCCTTTACTCACAGCAGTGTGAAGGCTTCAGTCTAAGCTTCTAAAAATAAGGGACAGAAATAATGTTGCCATTGAATCCCAAGAGACTTTTCTTGTAAGATTTAACAGACACAGATCTATGAACACTGGAAGGTGGCTGGAAGGCCCTGGAGAGGGAGAAATGGAAAGGCTGATCAGTAAGACTTGTGTTGTTGGTTTTATAGAGATAGATAAAATATTCTTCCCCTGGAATTTTCTTTTTATTCAAATCCAGGCAAAATTTTTGGTGGGGAGGACATGTACATCTGAAAAAAGGGAGAGGAGAGGAGAGGAGAGGAGAGGAGAGGAGAGGAGGAGTGTTTGGACTCAGTAACTGTGCCCAGGTAGTGCCTGGCAGTACATAGTCCCATCTCATTTTTACAGAGGCAACCTTGCATATAGTCATGCATATTAGGTGAGTAACCATGTCTTTATGGGGCAGGAGGGTGTTCCTGCTTGAAGCCAAAAAACAGAGGACTCATATTTCTGCTCAAGCAGAACTTCTGCAGTTCATCCAATGCCCTTGTGGCAAACTGCTGTGTGATTTGTCCAGTGCATCCAGTGTGTGTGAACACCTTGCTGTTATTGTGCAGGAGCAGACCAGCTGGTCAGCTGATCTGCAACAAATTGACCCATCCTTGACCCATCAGATATGCCATTCATCCTAGTGTCAGCCTGTGCTTGTCCATCTCTCTCTTGTCCAGTACACCCAGCTGCACTGAGCCATGGCAGAACTGCATTTCTGAGCACGTCTTGATATACCAGGAGATGCAATCACATGAGAATTGCATGTTACAGGTTAGAGATGTTAGCTGAAAGGGCAAGGGATATTGACAGAGATGCTGGTGTCCTTGCCAGAGGTGAAAGCAAGGAGGGCAATGAGAGACCAAATCAAATCAAAGGGACATTGGCAATCTGGGTCTAGAAGGCAAAAGCTAAAAGAAAATTAAGAGAAAAGTGTTTAAAGGACTGTTTTCATTTGATTCCACATTGACAAAAGGGATCTTTCTTCTCTACTCCCGGTAGCACAGATTTGATTCCAGTATATAGGAAATTTTCTGTCTCCTTCTGCAAAGAAAGAGAAAGACAGCTATCAGTGAGCAAATAAGGGACTGCACAGAGAATAACTACCTTCTGGGGATCTGATGTTTGGAGGAACTGGATGCAGAGAGATGTGGGTGCTGAGAGAGGTCTCCCCAGCATGAGGCACTGACCATACCAGAAGTAATCCATGGCAGAAGGAGCCATGGTGAGAGGTAAGAGCCTGGCACATGGACTGTTCATCCGTTCTCTTCGCTCTGGAGTGCCTGAGATTGGAACTGAGCGAGTGGACCTGCTGTCTTTGGGGCTGTTTCACTCTCTGTGAACGAAATTTGAATCTTTCAGGTGAAGCATTTGAGCTGAATCCAGCAGCTTTCACCAAGTCATATTGCATTACTGAGTGCTCTCCCTCAGTGAGGTGATTTTCCAGAGGGAGTACCCAAATATCTCCTTTCTCAATGACTTTTGTACCTTGCATAAAAGCAAAAATGTCAAGCCATTTTTTCAAAAAGTCACTCATACAGAAAACACTCATACAAAAATGACCCATACAAGCCTAAATTGTCATTCTCAAGGGTGTGCTGCTAAAAGAGCCTGCAAATGCCATTGGGCTTGGTTTTCATCTTTCCTCTCTCAGTGTGACTATGACATGTGCTGGTATTTGCTTTGTGAGATAACAACAGACATAGGACATTTCAGGAAATGCAAGGAGACAGCTAACCATAATATCTGCAACATTATCAAAGCCAGCATAATGCTGGTCTGAGCCTAACAGGAAAGCAGCAGTGGTACAAAGTGGACACACAGCTTTAAAAATGTCATGTCTCGTTATCAGCAATTCAACTAGTCAATCCTTGGTTAAAAGTGACTGGGAGTCTACAGAGGGAATGCAATGCTGAATACTCTCCAGGCGTGATTCAAGTTCCCAATATGTGGCATCTTCACTTTAAAATATCTTGCTAACTAGGTATGGTTGTTGACAACATTCCAAAAATCCTGACGGCTGGACAGTGCCTGAATGGAAGAGGAGAGCTTTGCTTTCATTTCTCTTGGCCTGCCTTCCTCAGCATTGTTCTCGTGCGAGCCCCACCGCGCTCCTGCTTCAGCCTGAGCACCAATAAGCACATTTTACAATTGTTTGCTGGGTTCAAAACACTTGAAACATTTCAAAGCACCTGACATCCTTTCAAGTTAGCTGCTAAAAAACGGAGCGCAAACAGAATGGGTTTCAGAGAAGCTCTGTCAATCAGCGCTCAATCTGTATGTTCTCCCAGACATTCCTTATCCTGGCTGATTTATTTCATATTAAAAGGGCTGTCAATCTGTATCACAAGAACAGGTTGAAAAAAAAAATGAGTGATGTCTGTGACTTTTTTTTGTTTATTTAAAATGATATTTCCCCCCTCCTTAGTTCCCCCTCCCCTTTCTCTCTTACCCGCCCCCACCTCTATTTGTCTCTGCAGGTACGGTATGACTGTTGTATACCACACACATTTAAATTAGAAATATATTTTGCAAAGCTGTGGCAGACCTTTCCTTTATTTTTTATCCATCAAATATATCCCTTTTACCATCTGATAGTTTGGCAACAGGATCATCTCTCTTTCAGTTAAAATAAATGGGTCAGTAAAGTAGTGGAATATTCACTGTGCTGAAAAGACTTTGCACTAGTTAATGTACACTGTGTGTTGTGGCTTTCATTAGAGCAGAATACTAATGATACACTGCATGTCTCCCCACGGTATCACTTTATTGTACCAGCTGTATTATTGTTTTATATTAATATATTGATTATTGTCATCTTCTCTCATGTGTGCATTTCGTCTCCTAACTTTTTTCTCCTGGCACTGCTTACCTACTGCATTTGGCAATTGTTTCCAATATCACATTTTTTGGAATGAATGTTGATATTTATATGATTTCTTTTTGTTTTCCCCCATGTCTCCAGAGTAATTAATTCCCCTTGTTTGCTGCACAGATGTTGGTATATTTTTCAGTGAAACTTGATAAAGAATGACACCTTCACATACAGGTATAGAGGAAAACAGAATAAATGTCTTGGCATCTAAGATTACAAGGTAGTATCTACAAGAGGGGGTATCTAAACTCTGAGAAGACCAGTTCTTGGGATTGGACAGATGTGGGGAAGAATCTGATTTCTGGATCTTTTTCAGGTTGTTTGACTGCTGAAGTCATAGATCTTGTCTGCTGTAGCTGTGAGGTAACCCTTGTACCTGGGCTGGGCAACTGTTTTTTTCATCCAAGAAAAGGAGAGGTGAAAGCTGAATTACCAGGAAGAATTTGTGATTTAACAATACTCGGAATGTAAAGGCACCATCATTTTGATCTGTGTCAATTCAGCAGCTAACACCATGGGACCCTGTCCAGGTCTGGAGCTGGAAGGCACTATGGCAATACAGCTAACAAAGCAGAGTAACACACTGCTAAACCCACTGCTATGCAGCTTTTTATGTCCTGTGCCTGAGAAACAGTGAATTCTCACAGCATTTTTCAAGGTGTCAGAATACATCACTCCCATGACTTTCTCACAGAGAGCTTGCTGATGATGAGTAACTCACAGTAAATCTGTGAGTCACCTGAACACACCACTGCCAGTGCCAGAGAGAAGAAAGGGGAGGTCTCACAACTGATCCATTGCTGTAGGAAGTTACTCAACACCCACAACTTCCCCTCAAAACAGTGACTTGATTGGCTGATTGGTGGGAGACCCAAGGAGTCCTGTGAGCTTGGACTGGCACAGGAGGATATAGAGCCTTAAAGGCTCCAGGAAAGAAAGGTGATTTGGCAGAAGATGTGGCAACGTGGCCAGGTGATTCATGTGTTAAACAGCCAGTGCATGGCCCTGCCCTCTCCAGGTGTGCATGAGGTGCAGCCAGCTGTGGCTGGCAGCTGGTCTGGGAGCCTGACAGCTGCAAAGTGTCCTTGATATTCCTGCCCAGCTTGTGGTGTGGGAAAGTTTTGGTACCTCCTCCTGACAAAACAGTGTAGATCAACCCTCTACTGCCCAGAGCAGAGCTGTGTGCAAGTGAAGGGTCTGCAGAGTGACACACATGGCCGGAGCATTGTTTGTCCTGCCGCCAGGAGTGAAGGTGATAAGCATTAATTCATAATCAACACAGGAAGGGATAGAAAAAAAATCTGCATTTGAAAAGATACCAAATTTCTATGTGAATCAAGTGACAGTGCTGGGTTTCATGGCCACAGAAGGTCCAGGGTGCTGAGCTGGTGTCTGTAGCACTTAGCATCCTTCTACCAGCACAGTACCCCCCACACTGGAAAATCAACATGTATTTGCAAGCCCCGCTGCTGAGGTACAAGAGATGTGTAGACAATATGTAAGCACAGTAATAAGAGAACTTTGTAAATTCAACAGCAATTAAGGAAGGAAGATGGAAGCTTTTCCGAGCATAAAATAGCAATCAATGACTAACAACTTTTTAATTGAACAACAAAATGGAAGGAGACTCAAAGACTGCCATGTAGACTATAAAAGCACTGGAATAATCCATAGTAAGCCCCTGAAAAAATAGTTTTCATCCACTTCATGTATTTCCTATTCTGGCAGTTAAGACACAAGGAAAGATCTTTTTGACAAAGCCTATTCTGCCACTGGAACTACCCCTGGGGGTAAATCCTTTAACCTCTTCAGTCCAAATTTTTAACAGATGTTACCTACCAGCTTCTTCCATGGAGTAAGTTAGCATGACTTACTGACTCCAGTAGGGAAAAAACAATTTACAGTCCTTATGTGTATGATTGACCTTGATGGATCACCCTTAAAATGTCAGCATCAGCATTACAAAGACTTTGTGAGGGTGGTTATAATGGTTAAGCTCACTAGTGGACAAGCAGTTCATAAAGGCAAAGGATTAATTTTGCTAAAACAGTGAAACCATCTACTCTCTGTGGCAAAGAAAGTGCCAGCAGAAAGATTTTCTTGTTGATTTTTTTGTGTTGTTTTTGTCTTTTACAATACAGTTACACAAAGTAGGGCTAAGATGTCAAGGTGGTGTAGCAGCCTGTATTTTTCTTTTCCAAATTAGAGGTTAAGTAAGCCAATAGAAACTCAGTGGGAGTTCAGAAATGCTGACTCTCAGAGAGACAAGAGGCTGTCAATCCCCTGATGATGACTGATGTTCCTGCTTGTCAGTCAGTAGGTCCCGAACTCAGAGCCTGGCACTAGCAAGAGGCCAGAATTTCTGCCACTTACAAGACCTGTAGTCTCCATGCCCAGTCCATTTGTGCATCTGTTGGCCATATCTCACTGCTGACCACTAGTTTCTTTACAGTCCTGAGAGAGCTATACTAGAAAACCTTGTCATTGTCTCCCTTTCTCTTGTTTTAGATTCCTCTGTTTTAATTGTAAGCTCCCTTGGGCGAGGTCTGTATCTTTTGTCTTTCTTTGGGGCCTCGATTTTGGTGAGTATCTCTCAGAACAGCAGTGCTCATGCTGACTCATATTATACACTAAAATATACTTCAGATTTGTTAGCATTGTATCACTAACAACTTGAACAGGCTCATAACATGCTCTGCAATTTTGATGAGGTTCTGCACTCATTTTTTCATTTCCTCTGGTTTCTAGGATGTTGGTGGGCAAAACATCACACCCTGGCAAATTTGTGATGTCTGTCAAGCAGTTAATATGCCACTGTGTTGCCATTTGTGCCTGCTACTATATTTCTTTGTACAAAATTGTAGGCCTTTTGTTGTCCTTCCTCCAGAATTCTGAGCATGTGATGTTCAACAACATGGGAGAAAGCTGATCCCACAGCAGCAGCAGTGCACTG